>CM043122.1:16930392-17318110 GCA_023701765.1 Hylyphantes graminicola
GAGTATCAATGGTTTGGAATAAACTTGTTTAAGCCTATTGGAATAAGGCGGCGTACACACACAATTTTAAATTTTAAACTTTGTCTTAATTAGGGTTTTTTTTAAGATAAAAACAATCTTAATTCATGTAAATGTGATTTTTGGGTGCTTCTAAATACAATAGAAGTAACTAAATATTAAATTTTGGCTTTCCTATAATAGTGTGTACAGATAATTGCTACCTTCACGTTCATTAACCAACGTTAATTGAACCAAGATTTTATTTGAATGTTTCGTCAACTTTGAACTTGTGCAGGAGCTGCTTTAAGTTTCTATTAGACTAATTTGAAGTTGTTGCTGTCTAAAACATTTTAAGTTTAAGGGGGGAAACTTGGACTTTAATTTGCAATGACCATAAATCCAGAATAGTAATTTAATGATCGTAAGATATGAAATTGAAAAGGTTAATCTAGAAATTTAAGTTTAATGTTAAGTAAACACTCTTAAGAATGAACCTTAAACACTGTTTAGTCGAGGTTAAGATCTGGATCATCTGCTCACCTAGCCGACTTTGGATGATTTGTCATATGATAATTCTCTTGTAGGAAAGCTCTTTGTTTGCTTTTACTATACGAGGTCTAATTAGCCGGTTACCTGATGCTTAGAGTCCACTCCAAACTGTTACAAATATCAGTCTTGCAAATTTTTAACTTGAAATGAAACTTTATATCGTAATTTTGAGGTTAAAGCTAATTTTCCACTCTGCAAGTAAAAATTATTTAAGAGTTGTACATTAGAAAAACATTTACAAGTGCGATAATTAATATCTTAGTCTTCCATTTAAACTACTTTACTATGAGGGCTAAAGAGCCCTATGAATTGTGTCCCAAGCTGCAAAATAAATTCTCGCTGTTAGTCGTATTTGTGATGCTATAGAGTAGATGCAAATTGTACACTATTTGGTTTCCCTTTTTAAACTCGAGAAATTTTGGTATTACTTGGATTTAACTATTAGTATTGATAATAAATGACATGTGTTCATTTATTGTGACCAAATCAATAAATAAGGCTCGGATAGCAAAGTTCCTATTCGTGCTCGACTTTGTGGTGTAAAAAATAGATTCTGGCAATTAAACTAGTTTTAAAATTAAAAATGACTATTTCATGCGACACACTGTACCGTCACTAAGTGCATTGATAAAAATTATCCAAAGCAACAATTCAACCCGAACTATCTTGTGGAATCCCGTTTTTAACAATGCGTTTATGTTCACTCTAGTCTCCTTTTCCCTCCGTAACTTGGTTGACAATATCCCTTGTTTAGCTATCGTACAGTGTTTTACTAAGCTTTCTTTTTCTAACAATTGGGATTCATGTGATTTTTTTTCAGTGTAGAATTTTTTGGTGACGTTAGAAGAGCAAACTAAGAATTAACGACGGCCAGAGAAATCTCGGCGCCCAGTATTTCCCTTGGAATACTAAATTGCTTTCTATTTTTAATTGAACATCTTAAAGCTCAATGGTTAATTCAAAAGGTTGTACTTAAATTCTACGGGATTAAGATGGGAAGATAATACTGAATTTTCTGATTGAATTCGCATTGTTTTGGAACTTGACTGGTTCAAAAATATCAATGAACTACCACTTTACTCTTGTACTTCATACATAGTGAAAAATTTAGTGTAACTGTTTCATCTTTGAATTACTTCAATGGTCGGTGTCTTTAAATGCAATAGTTTAAAAATCAAATCTATCGGGTCTCTACTTAATTGCGAGTCTTGTACATTTCTAAACATGGCACGAGATCATAGGTTACCTCTTCCCTGATGCATATCTTGTTAATCTTCCAAACACTTCATGCGCACTTGAATATATCTGTTAGCAGCCAGTCTAAACTTCAGAGTTTCTAGTACATTCTATGGAATTGGGATTTAATAGTGCTTGCGTATTTCAATTAACAAGATAATTATTTTTAAATCAAGCAATAGACTAACTTAAATTTTTAGTCGTTCAAAGTTCCCCACTCTAATTCTATAAAATACACATGCTACCTAGTACTATAATAAGTGTTATTCTGAGTTTAGTTACCCATTACTATTGTTTCAAAAATCGAAATTAGTCTTCTGATCTCATGAAATATATATTCTGAATGCTTCAATTTGTCACCGTTTTGACTTCCTTGCCAATTGTTCAAAAGTAAACTTAATGTTGAAAATTTTCAAGGGGGTTTATTTTCAGTACAACATTAAACTGATCATTAGCAGTTGTAACTTTTAATAGCATTTATAATTTTCTCATTTGAGAACTAAAATTATGTTTTGTACAATACAGTCAGAATTAAATATTCAATTTCATTTAATGGATATTGTTTTAATGCGATTGAAGGGGACTGCCTTGATCTATTAAAATAGTTTCTAATGAATTTTTCATCCACAGAGTCCACATTTAACAAAGTGTTTGCAAATGTAACATCCACTTTAGCTCTTAAATTTCTATCCCGGGTTTTGAAGGAGTTTCGAGCAACCCCCGATAATCGGCTAGAAAGTTCTCAACTTCCCACAACACAAACTGGTGACGTTTATTTTGACCCAACTTCTGCAATATGGGACCTACAACTCCCATCTCTTGATCACGATTAAAAATCGCGAAGTTCTTACGAAATACACAAAGCATAGTACGAGAGCAATCGGAACTTTACAATTGTTTTGAACAATCTCTTGAGCAAACGAAGAGCTAGCCTTCGTATTGCTCATGAGATTAAGTATACTTAGCCCAATCAGTTTTGCGAATATCGACAATTCTCCAGAAACTACATTAAGAAAATAGTCTAATCTATGTTTTTAGAGATCGTCAAGTTTCAGCTCTTGGGACATTTTAAATATTTTTTTATTTAAATGTTGATACAAGAAAGGTTTTACTCGCTGTGAAGTGTTTTGATGAGTCTTCTGCATGTAACGAAATAGTCATTTTGGCAAAGTGCATTGGTGATTATGAGTAAGTGTTTAACCTAAGAATGTATGTGAAAGAGTGAATGAAAGGTTTTTGATCAATTTGCTTCGAATGAAAATAGTGTGTATGAATATTGTATTTAAGTTTCTGTAAAGTTTGGGTAAACTGGCCAGTTAAAGTTTTTTAGGTTCTGAAAAGTTGTTTTTAGACTAGTTTTTATGTACCTAAATTCATGTACTTTAATAAGATGTTAAAGGCTACAAAACTTGTGGCATTCATATTGTATTACTGCTGTACAAAGGAGATATTAAAATTTATTTACTGTGTAATGCCATGTGTATCGAAGTTCAACAGTGAAGTTTTCATAGTGGGAAAATTGAACAAAGGTAAGGGTAAGTTATTTTTCTCTTTACTTCAGACACAGTAAGTAAAAGGGGTTATGGAATAGTGTCTCATTAAAGGTTTTTATCGGCATTGGCGCTACAGCTCCTGAAGGGCCCGGGCCTCCTTTTAAGGTCTTTCTCCATTTTACTCCGTTCGACTTTTGCTTCCAATTGGTATTTCTCAGTCTTTAAAATCTTCTTCCACTTGGTCCATCCATCTGATTCTTGGTCTTCCTCTTTATCCGCTATTGTTTTCTTTCATCAGTTTTCGGGTTCTGTCAGACTGCATCCTTTCAACATGTCCTAGCCACTGGGCTATCCTTTTTCTAATTTTCTAGGATTAGTAATGGACGTTGAATTGACTAACGTGGAATGGACTATGAATTTCTTTTTCAGGGTCTGCGCAAACTTGTATTAATGCTTATGAAATTGTATTCTTCACAAGGAACTGTCAATTCTGTATACTTATCTGATAATTGTAAGCCTGTGAGCATAGTTAACGTTGTAAAAGCTAATCATCGATACACCAGAAGATATTGTATATTCCATTGTATGTTAAGTGTCTACTGAAAATTGTCAGCATGAACTATGATATTTATTGATAAAATGTTTGTAGCGTGTTTCAGCAATGTATTCTTAAGGTATAAAATAAAAATTTTGTTTGTATAAACATGTCCATTTATTAGCGCATTGGTTATTGTGTTAATTCGAACTATCATCCTACGCCATAATTAAAATATAGAAAGTTAAGTTTTCTAAATTAGAGAAACCTTTTTTCGAATTGGCAAATAAAGTGCACTCTTTTTGTAAAACTTGTCAACGGTTGAATTAATCGGTGGCATATAAAACTAGACTTCACGCAATTTCTCAAGTTAAAATTCGCTAATATTAATGAAATCCTAAGTGCATTTTTGGCCTTGTCTTGCTTAAATAATTAACATGGGTATTTACTGGATAGGGAATTTTTGTAAGTTCTAAGTGCAGTTCCTTAAGCCTCAGTAAAACGCTCAATACAAAATGGTCATAGTAATTTCACTTTATCCTATGTTTTTAGTATATGAATTTAAGATGGGAAAAAATTAACTTGAAGGTTAAGGTCCAAACAAATATTTCGTGAAGCTATAGTGCGACGATAATCCAAACCAAAATTTTTCAGCATTTAGCGAATTTATAATTTAATGCGATCAGAAAACGATTCCGATCTTCGAAATAATAGTAGCACTTGGTTGTAAGTGTGCATTTAATGGAATTAACGTGGGAACTTTGTAACATTCGGATTAGTTTAAAAGACTCGAAGAAATACTCATAAAATTTTATTTAAAGAATTATGTGTATTGAATTTCGCTACGCACTATTAAATCCCAATTCCATTAAAATCTACTTGAAACTCTGAAGTTTAGACTGTCTGTCAATAACTATTAAAGTACGCTAGAAGTGTTTGTATGATAAACAATATCTAAATCGGGGAAGGGTTTGTAGTGTAAGTCGCATGTGTTAAAAGCGATTGTCCCTACATTTTTTAACATTAAATGAGAAATTAGTGGAATAGCTGATCTACACTTAATTAAAATGTAATGTTTATGGAATTTTGTTTTTCAAATTCAAAAAAGCTTCAATTCTCAAATTGTGACTTGCACTGCAGTTACATGGAATTACCCATCCTCAATGAGTTCTTAGAGTACGACAGAAATTAAATATTTTTCATTACAATTTTGTTTCTGATATTACGAATATATTTGTTAGTGCTAGAAAATAAGACCGCAAAGATTTTTTTTTATTAAAGTAAGTACACAAATTTATTTTTAACCTTTATTCAGTCTTTAAAAGGTACGAATACATTATCAAGACAACTACATTACATGAAGAAATTCACATTAAGATATTTAAAGAGATAGCATGCATTACTAGCTAGTTAAGTATTCGAGCCATTCATTGGTTATTCTACACAACATTTAAGATAAATACACAATTTTTCACATTTTAGGTCCAACGTTTTTCATGGGCTAATCTATACATTCATTGAGACATATACACATTAACTTCGTGATTAAGACGCTTACTTGCTATTCTACTCAATTAAGAAGATAAATACGCATTCACATCGACCTCATATGGTATAATCTAGCTGCCACAAGTTGGCAATCAAAATATTTTTGTGGAGCAGTCCACTTGGAAAAAAAGGTAAGGAAGGTTTTGGTTTCGGCAAGAGTTACTATGTTTGGCGATTCATTGCTTTTATGGGCACAAATTTCTTTTAAGGTTTAGAAACGGGTTATCAATTGAAGGGTATATCGATAACAACGATAATTTAACGCCGATAACTTATGTGTAGTTCCAAGTGGTGATACATTAATTACCAATCGAACTCTACCAACAATCCCCTCTTCTCACCAAACGCCTTGAGATGGCAACCCTTTTTCCTTCGGTTTAAAATCTTAAATCAAAGTGGAATCTTCCACAATCAAAATATTTTGATTTCCAACTTGTGGCAGCCAGAATATATCTAGTCTGTCATCGGCTATTCTACACACATTGAGACGCATACACAATAATTGACTTTCTAATCCATCAAGCTGCCGTTTACGGGCCTTATTAGTAACATGTTAGCCGCTTGAAAATTATTAGTTAGCCTTTCAAAAGGCTTTTTATGATATCCATTACTTTTTTTGGCTTTAAATTATCTTCTTGCTAGAATACCGTGACCTTCTATAAACATTGATTGGGTTTTATAATTAACCAGCCTTTTACGACCTTCATAAGTTGTAACTTAAGACTTTTAATGACTGACTATT
This sequence comes from Hylyphantes graminicola, assembly GCA_023701765.1. Taxonomy (NCBI): domain Eukaryota; kingdom Metazoa; phylum Arthropoda; class Arachnida; order Araneae; family Linyphiidae; genus Hylyphantes; species Hylyphantes graminicola. The sequence continues at coordinate 16,936,496 of CM043122.1, forward strand.
ATTGAGAAGATATGTTTCTTGGCTATTTTAAGTAATATAAACAATAACTATACCAATAAACTAATTAAAATGATTAAGCTAAACCAGATGGTTTTCTACAAAACATATTTTATACAGGCCATTCATGACAATACTAAAGTACGCACTTTTATATCTACAAAATTTCAATTTCATATTAGTATCGTTCACCTAAATACCAAACTACAAAAACTCTCTACAAAACACATTAACCCACATACTAAACTACACAAATAGATTGATTTTGTCAATAACACAGTCTAAAGTAAATATATTACTCGAATATTTTCACTTTCGCATTATTATACACAATGATGCCTACGTCCAGACTAACTAATGGTTGATTAATCATAAACTATTGTATAGCGATTCTACATAAACTACATTTATACATTAGTAATACTAGAACTACTAAATGTTTTAAAATTTGTTTACTACTTACTACTAGATTATTCAAGATCAAAAGGCATGCGATTCAATATATTTCTCTAATATCTAACACTGATTAAATTTCAAAAAAGCTATTTGATCTTATTTCGATATTTTCTTACTCTAATAAATCTTTTTCAAAAACCTTGCCTTCTTATCAATTCTATCATAAACTCATTAGCACCTAGAAGAATTTAATAACTTTGAAACTGCTATTAAGTTCTTATTGATTTTGATAAAGGGAAGTTACATTTTTCAAATTATTCTTTACATTTCAATAACTTTTATTTGTTTATTATATTTTCAATATCACATCCAAGTTTTGAATATTAAAATACGACTTTTTTAAAAATGAAAAATTTAATAGCATAAGAAATGTCTAAATTCGTTTTCTTAAACTCTTTTTTTTATATATAATTCAGAAAATATATGCCTAATTTCAATAAAATTGCTTAACATCGAAATTCTTTAAAAATATTGTTTAAAATCTGGGTTAAAAAATTTGGTTAAAATTAAAAAATAGATCAAGAAAAATTGGAAAACTTTCTACTTAAAAACATTTCAAGATAAATTCGATAAAAACTGTATATATAAATATAGAATATAAGTCCTTAAATTCATTTTTAAAGCGTTTACTATTAAGTTTCCAAAAATTTTTTTCCATCAGGATTTAAAAAATTTATTCAAGATATAAAAATAAGCTAGAAAAGGATCTATTTAGTTATTAATTATAATAAGTTGGTACAACATTGATTTACTAATCTTAAAAATTCACATACAAATATTATTTATGAAACTAGGCATATAAGTGTAATTTATATTTCTAGTTATAAGAATATGTTTGTTGTTTTAGACAAATGTTTTACTGATTTAAACATTTATATAAATATATTATGAGAAAACATCTAATTTCTTAAATTTCTATTTCGCATTTCAATGTTTCTAAACCTACTTACATCGTAGAATTAAATTATATACGCCCTTATAAACCTATCATAAACTAAACTTAAATTATTTGAGCCCCTTTTTAAAAATAAAAATAAATGGAAAATAGAATTATATACAAATTCGTAAAATACGAAGAATTTTTGCAAAACGTAACTAACATAAAACTTAACTAAAACTTAATATTTTACGCAAACATGTAATAGTGCTTTACACAAACAGCAATACATAAAATTTAACATACAAAGGATACAAATAAAAAAAAGTACTTTAGGTATCCGCGAATAAGTTTTTATACCATATTCTGTTTTTAATAAGAGAACACAATGAACACCTTTTCAACAATAAAAATAAGTGGAAAAATAGAATTGTATACGAATTCGTAAAATACGAAGCATTTTGCTAAACGCAACTAACATAAAAATACAACTAAAACTTAATATTTTACGCAAACATGTTATAGTGCTTTATACAAACAGAAATACAAAAAATTTACATACAAAGGATAAAAATTAAAAAAAAAAGTACTTTAGCGTATAAAAACTTATTCAGATACCTATTCTGTTTTTAATAGGAGAACACAATGAATTCAATAACGCCTTGCATAATACTCTTGCACCAATAAATATCATTCACATCAAGCATACGATACTATTTATCACAATATCAAGAGTTAAGTATCATAATTACCTGTTAACCAAATATTTTGAGTCCCTAAAAGCTTATTTTAACCCAATTTTTTTGTTGGGTAATACTTTTTTGGCAGTGACCCAAAAGAATATGTGGCACAGTACAAAAGAACTCTGACAGAATGCTCAGTTTGAAACTCAAAAAAGCAGTCTTAGTTGAGGTTTAAGAATTAAAACAATTTCAAATCAAATGTAATCATACAATTAAATGAAACTTAATAAGAACTTGCATGTACTCTGAAAACTTACATGCCCTAATTAAATTACTATTGTACAAACTTAAAATAATCTTCACTTAAACTAGAACTGCATGTATCATAATTTATGTTAAAACTATGTTTATTCTATATTCGGTATTTTAGCAAAGGAAACTTAAATTAGCAATATCTATTAGCCTCCTGAAAAAATTAATTGTAAGTATATATTTTAGATATGGTTAGAATGATATGGTTGGGATGCATTTTTATTTAAATTTTGAGGAAATAACTAATATATTATCACAGGTATTAATATATGTATAGTTATATTAAATTCAAGTATGCATAAATTTGATTTTGGATCAGAGATAATATACCTCTTATCGCTAATTTTCTTCATTTTACTTCAACATTAAGTTGTAGAAAATGTTAACAGAAAATAATTTTTTTAAAAAACAATTTATCACACCATGAGCAGAGTAATAACTTCAACAATAAATTAATGTATCAACAGAACCTACTGAAGTTTATTTCCCTTGTTCAATACACATCAAACTAACATCAGTCTTAATGTTTAATTTTTAATTTATTTTTAAGCCGCTAATATTTGTTATTTTCCACACGTGATATGACTCGATAAAAAAAACTAACTTTATGCAATATAAATATTATTTAGGAAACCTCTCTTTATGCTCTATATCTCGTTCTATAGCTCTCGTTATACTATAGTTCATTCTTATATACTGGATCTAGAGAATTATAAGTAATAGTTAACTAACTACACTACTTGGAATGGCAATCATAACACCAAGAGTTTAACGATAAATTCTACAGACTACAACATCAAGAGAAAGTTGAAATGAATGATAAATACTACAAACTACAACATCAAGATAAAGTTACGAAATTCACATGGAAGAAAATGGAAGAAAAACGGAATTCCAACCAAATATCATTTTTTTCTATGATTCATCACTATAGATATTACTATAGTTCAGTCTCGTAACTCTCTTCTCCAGTATTTGAGAAATCGATAACTAATTACTACTTCAAATAACAATTAACACGAAGAGTTCAATGATAAATAACAGCCTACAACATCAAGAGAAAGTTGAAATTTTCACGTTGAATTATGTTTTTCTTCCGCTTGCATTAAATTTTTCTACCCTCGATCTTTTTTCTTACACATGCATTCATTTTTTGTCATTGAATTCTTAATCGATGTCTTGAATAGAAGCCTCATCTTCCTCTTCTGGTGAAACTACCTTGATCTTGTAAAATACTCGCTTAGTCGATAGCCAGCTGTAGGTATTATCAAACTTCAAGGCATCTAAAATAAAAAATATTTCAATTAAAACGTTTTTATTTATTATACATTAAATAGTTGCACCAATATTTTATTCCTTGTATCTCAGACGTTTAGCAATTCTTTCAATAATTGAAGTTTTTATATTGATTTTATTATGGCTTTTATTATGGCTTTCTGATCCAAAATTCAAGGAATAATTCAAGAATTAAATACAAATATGTTTATCTCAGAAGACGAGGGATTATGGATTTTTTTATTTCAAATCATTTTAACCAAGAGAACGACACTAATTCAAACATCCCCACTTTTATTCCTAGTTTACTGAAGGAGAAACTTCAGTGAAGTTATCTTTAACTATTATCCTTTATATTTATTCCTTACACCATACTTTGCTTTTCGAATTAAGTTTAATTTTTTTTATTGTCGATAGAAATTCTGCATTATTCTGATGAAATGAGTTCTTTTTAATTAAATTGTAATTCACAAATGGCAACTTGAGTTCCACTCACAGTTAAAGAACTCTCTGGAAATGAAAAAAAAATATTATTTAGATATAATAATTAATAGATAATTATACTGTAATAAAAAGTTAGTATTTATTTACAGCTAAGATAATTAAACAAATTTATCAAAAATGGCACCCTCGGGGTTTGACCCTAAAAATGTTAAACCCATAGTTAAGAAGGTGAATAGACTTGGAAACAAAATGAAACCGTCAGAAAGTGGCTAAGCAATACCCTAGTAAGCCCTGCTCATTCAATGTTAGTTGTTGAAACGCATACTTTTAATTTCCATAAGACATAATTAAAAGCCCCAAAAATGACTAATTAAGCAGTTGTAGGCTGTATCACGATCTGTATGATGTATGTACAAGGCAAGAGAAATGCGTTGTAATTATAGTTTTCATTAGAGGGTCAAAAATCGCCAAGTCAATATAGTAATCCTATACAAACTCCACTGTAAAATAGCGCCAATTACTTCACCAAGAGCGCTTGTTTAGGCTTACTACAAAGCGATAAATGACTTGATGATCACTTGGTAAACCCGTTTTTGTATTGGTTTTTGCCCGGTAACTTCTCCATTTTCTCAACTCTATACTAACTTGTACCTCTTTCACTCCAACATGGAGCATAGGGCCCCCGTCATGGTCCGCCACCTCACCCTGTTGGCAACAACGGTCTTAATCTCTCCTCATGACTTGCTAAGTTCTATTACTTCAATGTTGATTGTTCTACGCCACTTAGGGGCTGGGGAGCTCAGTCGGTTAGGCACTCGCTTAGCATGCGAAAGGTTCCGGGTCCGGGTATTGCCAAAATAACTGTCGACCTACAAACGGCCAGTGCAGCCAAAAATGTTCGATGAATAATACCCCGTGTAAGGGAGTGCACGTGAAATATCCTTCAATGTCCTAACGCTGCGTACGATGTCGCCCTTAACTCTTGCGTTGGGTGCCTATTCAGTGTCGTCTCGTCACTTGACTGTGGTTCTAAAATACGACACCCGTCGCCAATAGCCCTCGTGTAGCTCTAGTGCGACGATAATTCGAAACCTAATTTAACCTAACCTTACTTATACCTCTTTCACTCCAACATGGAGCATAGAGCCTCCGTCATGGTCCTCCCCCTCACCCTGTTGGCAACAACTGTCTTAATCTCTCCCCATGGCATGTTAAGTTCTTTTAATTCCTTGTTGATTGTTGATTTTTCTACGTGGCGTAGAACAATCTCAACTCTATGGTTAAATTCAATTAACTTACATATCCCAGCCTTCTCGCAAACAAATGCTCCAGACTCCGGCACCAAGTGGCTTGAAACCCGTTCTGGAGGAATCAATTCCTCATCCTCTTCAATCTGGCTACGATAGTAGAATCCCACACCGATGTCCTTCTCAGCGGTCTCGAAAAACCATTCCACTCTGCTGTTAGCCACGGGAACTTCAATCTCAATCAGGCGGAAAGAAGATCTTGGGACCTTTAGTGAGATTACCCCTTCTTGTTCCTCAAGAGACTGGATCGACTTCTTCAAATTGTAGCATTCTGGTGGGATCATGGAGCCATAGTTGATCTGAAATTGTAATGGTTATGCATTTTTTATTCATAACTCTACGAGAAAGTTAACTTGAAATTAAAACGAGGAATGGCTTTTGCAATCAATCCACAAGAGTTCTGCCGTGGGCAGGTAAACTGCAGTAATCGCAACAATGAGTTGTACCATTGTTGTACTGAAATACTTTTTTCTAGTATGTTTTCTTAATTGTTAGAGTAATTGGGTGCTTGCAACAATGGTCCAAGTCGTTAGGGAAGTTACTGCAGTTTACCTGCCCATGGCAGAGTTGTTAGGAAATGGTAACGTTCATTGATAATTTCGTAAGTCGACTTTTCAGAATTGTCTAGGCAACTCCTTTTTGAACCACTGTATTAGTTCTCATTGTAAAATATTCATCAAACATTTTATTCGTGAATAGATTTTACAAAAATAACATTAGGAATTATAAAACAAATAGGGATTAAGCAAAGGACTTTACTTTCATTGTGAGATATTTGCCTACAGATAGATCAAATAATTATCTTTACGTTGTTATTAAAATACTAATAAGTTTTTTTTGTCAAAACTTAACAAATAAGTTCTCCTTAAACAAACTTCTAAAGCTTTCTTTATTCATTTTAACACTGTTTTTTTTTTAATGTCCAGCGCTGTTCTAAATGGAGATATATAAAAGATAATTTCTCTGACGAATAATGTTAAAGAATAATATACTTACGCAGGTATGGCATAATTCATTTCCGTCCGGATCAGTGCGATTACCACCCAAAAATTTCGGAACAAGATCTGCATCCATATCATTCAAAATAATCCTGGAAAATTCTGATAATAGAAATTAAAAAAAATTAGTATTATACTAAAGGAAGACTTGAAGACAACTTTCGAAAGTCTACACAGTTACAAAATTGGTGCTTGGTTTCACCATATCAATGAATCATATTTTATTTTAGGTATTTGGTTGAACCATTTTAGGTATTTGTGTCCAAAACCAGAAAAATGTTCGTCCCAATATCGAAAATATGGTAAAACAATTAACACACGCCATTGCAGCTACTAGGAACCTTTATTGTGGTGAAACCAAGCATAAAAATTCTAAGAGTAACTTAAAACAATTTTATGGATCAATTGCTCCCATTTTCTTTTACTTAATTAATTTTTTGAAGATTAGATTATTAACTCACTAGTTGAAATAAGTATTATCACTATTTTAAATTTTTAGCTTCTATTTCTATAACTAGCTGGTAGTTGTTTATTACTATCAAAATTACTAGAAATTATTCATGAATTTATTTTTATTTTATTATTATACATCATAATAATCTACATAATTTCTTATGGTTATTTTAAGAAAAGAATATTAGGTAGTACTTGAATGCAAACGAAGAGTACAGGGGGAAAACTGCTTAATTTCGTAGAAAACTTTCATCTAGCTTGATGCCTCTTTGGCGATTATAGCGAGTAATCGCTTAAACTGGTGTAAATGAACCTGTTTAAAGAATTTTTTACCGAGATTCACGGCAATGCACGATTCCGACGCTTTGACCAAGCGAAGAAAGCGAGAAACCGGTTTCATGTCGCCAATGTCCACCAAGCAGAAGGGCTGGGGAGCCCAGTCGGTTAAGCACTCGCTTAGCATGCGGAAGGTCCCAGGTTCGGGTCCAGGTGTGGCTCGTCACCTGACTGTGGTTCTAAAATACGACGCCCGTCGCCAATAGCCCTCGTGTAGCTCTAGTGCGACGATAATTCAAACCAAACCAAACCGCCAAGCAGAAACAATTAATCAAGTGGTTCTTCGACTGTACTCTTCAAATGTAAATCGCTTTTTTTATTGAACTTAAAAATGGATGAAAGCTTAAAACATAATCTTTGATTTATATATCTGTCAACTAACAAGTAGTCAATTGAAAAAGTATTATATCAATTCTATTACCATCCATACTACTCTTTCCAAAGATCCTGAACTTGTTAATGGTGGCATCAGACAGAAATGGTTTCGACAAGTTCAAGATGAAGTTGAAGTAACTTGGAGCTAGAAAAAAAAGTAAAAGAGAAGTTTTAATTTAAAAGGAAATGGTGAAAACATCTTAGCTCCCGCTCTTAAAATAAAAGATTAATCTCTAAAATTATAAGTTGAATCTTGCTATAAAGCTTCTTCAATTAAGATAGGGTAGACTGACCAGTGAATGAACAGGCCCCAGTGAATGAACAGTTCGTAAATACATTTAAAAAGTATGGTTAAAAAATCATTCCACTAGATGGATTGGCTACACTGTCTTCCTCTCATCTAGTAGGAAGCTATGTGACATCTGATTGGTTGTCCTGGTCATGAATTAAAATCCAACATGTTTATTGACCGGACATTTTTGTGTTCATTCACTGGTAAAAGTACTGTTCATTTACTTGGTTTTTATACCACTTTTTATTTGGACCCCCAAAATACCCAAAGCAATGCAATATAAAGTCACCTTTTTTTGTAGAATTTACATATAATGACAGATGTGTTCACATTGTCATAAACCTACAAGCTATATATTTTTTAAAAATGTATAAATTTTCTTAAAACTAATTGTGCTTAAGCGTTCATTCACTAATTAGTCTACCGTATAATTGAAAATGGATTTACGTGAGATGCCCTAGGTTGGCCCATGTTGTTGAATTTGACCAAAATTAAGGTTCGTTTCTTTCTAGGCCACATGTGGGTAGTGCCCACACTAACCAAGTGGGCCCATATAGATCCCACATTAATATGCTACTTGGGCTATTTGTCATGCTTTCCCGAGAAATATAGCAATGCATCAAGGTAAAGTGTTCGTACATATTTTCATTAGGGCTGAAGAGCCCAGTCGGTTAGGCATTCGCCTAGCATGCGGAAGGTAACAGGTTCGGGTCCGGGCATCGCCAAAAATAACTGCCGAACTATAAAAAAATGTCCGACGAATAATACCCCTTAATGTAGGGAATGCACGTTTAATTTACTTCAAAGTCCTAGCGTAGTGTACGATGCAGCGCCCATAACGGTTGCGTTGCGTGCCTACTCGGGTGTTGGCTCGTCACTTGACTGTGGTTCTAAAATACGACGTCCGTCTCCAAAAACCCTCGTGTACCTCTAGTACGACGATAATTCAAACTAAAACCTACTTTAATCTTTTAAAAGAATTCATAGTAGTATCTGTCAAAACAGGAATCTTTCTTTATTTAGTTGAGGTCTTTTCTCAGTTTAATTCGGAAATGGTCTCGAAGCAGTTGATTAAACAGATCCTAGTTAGGAGAAATTCGCGGACATAACAAATCGTTAAATCTAGTTTGAATATTTAAATAAGTATTTACTTTTTTGCCATTCTGAAACTTAATTGCAACAAACAGAAAAATCCAATAACTGTACATTATAAAAATCTATGAACACATTTACCATTAATGAAATAGCAGATCTTCATTCTCTCCGGGTAATGAGCTTCATACAGCTTCAAAACTTCATTGAACATCTTCAAGGCTGTAAATAGATAAGAACTCGGAAAATAGTAGAACATGTTAAAAATAATAAAAATATAGAAGTGGGTGACACCTTTAATTAATCCAAGGCCAAAGTTATTTGCACCCAGAAAGCTCTACAGCAAGTAGTTTTTGTTATTTTGAATAAAATTACTTTTAATATGAAATTTTTTTCGAAGTTATTTAAAAACAAAACCTGAATTAAATCCTTATTAAAATGCTCCAAAATTATTGCTGACATACAAGCAATTAAGCGAAGATTTTCTTACTATCATTAACATTGAAATTATGTTGGTTTTCTGCTTGTTAAAATGCTGTAAAACATTGAAATTGATTCATTTTTTTTTTTTACAAAACTACATTCCATATGTTTTCGGTTGAGTAACATTCAACGATGATCCTGCACTGCACATAAATATCTAAATCACAAATTTGTATGATATTTTATATCAATGCTGATATTGCATTGGTATTGTGATATCGTATATATATCGGGAGATGATCATACCACATATTAATCAATACTAGAAAATAATATACAAATGTTTAATGTAAAGTTCAAACAAAATCACACTCCATACCATCTCTATTGGATGCTTGGCGGAAAGAGTATCCATCAATATCAATAATGTAAGAATGCTTCTCAATCACTCTTCCGAGCTAAAGTTATAAAATATTTTTTATTACAAATTATTTAATATGAATATAAAATTGAACAATTAATCTTCAATTAATCAAGATACTTTGAAAATGTAATAAAATTACCCTAGCATATGAAATGGAATTTATTGCAATAGCGCTAAATTGAAACAACTTTGGTCTTTAAGGGTAAATATGGTCCAAGCTTTTCTCTATAATAACTCTTCTTTATATACTCGTATTCCATTTTGCTACAGTTTTCTCAATTATTGGTAACTGTCTTGACTTATGCAATTCAAAAAATCTCTTGTTTATTTATCCTTTTTTGTTATTATTTTAACTTAAACTCGATATAAACACAATTTATAAGGAAAAATATATTAAAATATTTTCAATGTCGCTGTTTTGAGTTAAAAATTAAGTTTAAAGGGAATGATTCAATAGGTTTTTTTATTTAAATGCGATTTATACTATAAACGATTTAATATTATTTTTTCTTAATATATTTTCGATCAAGTAATTGGTTTATTTTACCTTCTTGCTCATTTCTTCCATTTCCTTAATATCTTGCTCAAAGAGGAAAGTCAAAAATTTCAGGACATCAGATTTCTTCACAGAATACACAAATCCTAGAAATTATTAAAATTTATATACAATTCAGAATACCCAAATCCTGATAATTATTTAAATTTATATACAATTCAGAATACACAAATCCTGATAATTAATAAAAATAATATATAATATTAGTCTTATTTTTTTATTGTTTTTCTGTGATTTTTTAAAGATTTGTAATTGATTTGAGTTTATTAAAATTCTGTTGATTTTCAATAAAATACTTTAAAAAAACTTGCATCTCGTAACTACCTAAACCAACTCCTTTAGTGTTATAAAAATCTTTTAAATAATGGCAGGACTGAATAGACCTTTCTTTAGTTTAATCAAAGCAAAACGGATATTTGGTGAAAATCACAAAATTATGGTATTCTATGCATCGATTTTTATTATTTAATGATTTTAAATTTTAAAGAAATTAAAATAATGATTTATTGTGTTTTTCTACATTTATAATAATTGTATAGTGATTGATTATGCAAAATATGGTAATTATTTCCAATTACTAAGATTGGTTATGACTCGGCTGTGAAAAATAAAAAATAAAATCCAAAAATTTGGAACAAATAAAAGCAGCGAACAATTGTGGGCTGCAATTATTAATAATTAGACAACCTTATTATGTTTAACCCTTTGACGGATAAACAAATTGGCTGAAGTGTAAACTCGTTTACACTTCATGAAAAAAAATATTTAAACATTTAATTCATACTTCCAAATTAAAAAAAATACTTTGAAGTTGATGTACTGATCAACATCAATGTATTAACTATTTTTCAGGTTTTTGACCAGCGTATTAATACTATAAATACATACAGGTAGTTACAACACTTAAGTCCATTTCTTTTTGTGCGTGTAAACGTGCACGCGTTTTAAAGCTCCATTATTTAAATGATATGTTAGTACTTGAAGCATAGTTTGTTTCCTACAAGCTACCTGATTAAAATGCTGGATTCGGTAAATGGTTCAAATCTACAAGCGTAAAATAATAAAACCATTATCGAAAGCATACGTTTAAAGATAAAGAAAAAAAAGCAGTGTGATGTGTTATATCAAGGTCGATTACTTCCAACATTCAAAAGCTGTGTAAAAAGTGCTCCGTAGTTATGAATCGATGCATCTAAATGTGACAGGATAATTAGTATTCCGGGTAGTTTTCTTTCAAAGAAAGTCAAGAAGACGTTGCTTCTTTATGACCTCTCAGTTGTGGCCTTGAAAAAATACGGGATTGAGCAATACTTTACCCGTTTCCAGATTGTCTAAAAGCACTACTAGAAGACTGAATGGCGTAGAACCGGTGCGTTGTAGGGTTGTTTTTTTTTGCCTCCATCATTAAGAGGTTTGCTCAATCGTGCATGTTTTTTCATACAAATGAAGTACTCTTCGATAAGCTTTAGAGCGTTTTGTGGAATCAGTAACAATTCATGTCAGATTATCTGGTGGGTATATTTTAAAGCTAATGGAATTCTAAGCTTGGTATTCATAGTAACTGTACATTTTAGTAGATGATTTGATTATAAACTGGTTGCTTCGCAACGAGCGACGCAGTGGCGAAGTTTAACTTTGGAATACCGTTTTGGTTGGAACATAAATTCCATCCGAGTATAACATTTAAACTCGGATATAGTTCGCAGAATACGTCCCGTGCAATGCTACCAATTAGTAAACAAGGTCTTGTTTAGGTTTTTCAGGTCAAGCTAACCAAATTTAAAATTGATCAAGAGAAAGGTAGATTGCATTTGAACAAATATACAAATTTATTCATTAAACAATCTGCGTGGTTTACTGCTTATTTGTTTAACTAATGAAAAACGCAAAACTTAACTTTAAGGTAATGAATTTCGAACATGCAACCCAAAATATATAAAGATTGCAAATCAATAATATAGTTCCATAAATGCATTGCTTTTTTCAGATAATAATATTTAAATATGATTCGATTGTATTCATTTAATTCAAGCAGTCATGCTTTAGAGTCTAAAACAATCACCTGTTATATATTTTAGATTTATCATGTTTTTACCTGCAATAGACAACGTTTTTTTATCAATATATACATTTATGTAAAAATGGCAAAAGCTTCAAAACTAAAGTTTTTTAACAACTTTTATATCAAATTTCCTCATTTCTCTATAGAAAACAGTGCGAGCGACTAACAAATATTTTTGTGGATTTTAACTAAAAAAAATTCAAACTGCTTTGCATAAAAAAACTTGAGATAAAATTAGTAAACAAAATTCAACAAAACAATTATGTTTGTCTCTCTAAAAATAAAGTTTAAAATGTTCGACTTGAGAAGAAAAATGTGTTTATGTGTGTGCTCAATCAGCGCTGCTCATTCACTATGTTTTCTCTTCCGTAATCATGGTTTCTTTCAGGCCGGTAAAATTTAATTTGTTGGTAGATGAGAAAGTAACTATATTTTAATTGAAACTTTTTTAAATGTTTCCAATAATGTTACTGATTTGGGGATGTTATGGAATTACAATCCATTGATATCTTAATTTTCTTTTTTAGTAGTGGTGAGATATTTAATTTGTTCTTAAGTCTTTGAATCTCAAAGTTGAATCCTACTTAAGGAACAGGGATTTTATGTTAAGAAACAAGAATGTCAGAATCGCTACATTCCTGAGATTTTAATTTTCGTTTCAATTTCTCCTCCCTTTCATTTTTTTAAACCTTTGATAAGTGAGGAACCTGATTTTTTTTTCAAGGCCTACCATATTCTTAAATGAATTAACTTGGTTATTTTGCTTTTTAAACATGTCAGAACTCTCACCGATTTAGATGCATAGCAACAAAATAAATTGTTTGTTGTCGACCCCTTTTCCCACCCACATACTCCTGCCCCCCCCCCCCCCCCTACATCAATTTCCCCTGATATTACGTTTCACCATTTCGGGTCATTCAACTGTTGTGTTGTTTTCTGTCTGAGTTGTTTACTAATCTGAAAAAGTGCGATTCTTTGAAACATGCAAATTATTCTACTGGAGCATTTTAACTTTTCTATACTAATTGCTCCAAGAATTAAGTTTTTTTTCATGAATCTTCCCATTTTCAATGAAAAAAATAAGTATTGGTTAATACCATCGTGCTTACCGAATGACCCGATTTTAGTAGAAAAAAATTTATTTTCTGGAAAGGTTTTACACTGAGAGTTATAATTATTATGGCTTTTTATACAGGATTTTTCAGATAATATTTGTTCGGAACTTACCTCTTAAATCGAGATTCTTAAATGGCATAAATCGCACTGGGCATCCCTCCTTATCTGGTCCTAGATACCCTCTTGGGTAGAATTTTTCAATCAGCTGTGCAAAAAAGCAATTGTTAACTGACTACATCAACTATAACCTACCTTAATGGTTCTATTCTAAATGAATCCTAAAAATGATCTAGAGGTTTTGTATCTGTTTTTCACTTGAATTTTTTCACAAAGGTTTATAACAAACTCTCATTACTTTATTATACATGCAAAACCAGAATGATCATTCTAAACAGTAATAATTTGGAACGTTTCAATACGAGACATTTGCTCGTCATGTTTCAAACACTTAAATAATTTTTCACTTTTATAACTATTATTAAAGAGTATCACTTTTTATAAGTGTGGTTTTTATGGCACAGGTACTTTAATAATGACAAATTTAAATAAAAATAGAAGTTTTATCTTGTGTTAAGGACTCACTTCTGGTGGCTTATAGTCAGTCAAAATAGTATCGGCTCCAATTTTCTTACGAAAAGAGATATTCTGGAAATTCAAATGGGATTTTGTTAAAATAAAAGATTTTATGAGTAATATAAGTCAAATGGACTCCTTGTTTAACAACTTAAAATATTGTACTATAAAAGTTATAACACATAATTTACAGTTATAAAAATAATTTTATTTAGGAAAAATGACGAAACAGAAAAATTAAGTTTTTTTAATTTAAAATAATAAAAAAAATATGGCAAGTTAGGATATATAGATTTTGGAAATTTTCAAAATGACCTGTAACATTCTTTGAGCTAAAATTTAAAGGCCCGGCAGTATTCTACGCTTAAAATGTGTAGTGTGGAAAGGCTTAATTCTACACGACTATATATAATTTTTCTTTTTGGAAAATCTGTACTTTTTTATTTGCAGTGCAGAGCGTAATTTTTTGCCCATTAGATTCTCAAGTCAATCAATTTGTAGTCTCTGGCAACCATTAACAATCTGCGTTAATTGGTTACAACTAAACTTCCACAAGAATTGTCTTTGCATTAAAAATACTTTAAACTTAAGCAATTTATTACACAGTAATTGGAATAGTTGCACAGAAGCAAAACCTGGCTAATCTTTTTTTCAGCTTAGGATAACTTTAAATATAGGAGTTTGCTACGACAATTTTTTAAAATTTATTAAGGAAAGAGGAATGTTTAATTATTTTACAGTTGTTTTTAAAGATTACTTTACCTTGTGTATGTAAATTAGGATGATGCTAGATTAAAAAAAAACAATGATTTTATAAAAATAAAACTTACCCAGATATGGACAATAGTCGTAGAATCTTAAATCTGCCATGATTAATCAGAAAATAATTTACGATATATTCGTTAAATTATTCGAAGTAAACCAACCTTTTGCAAAGAGTAAGTCTTGTAGTGCAGATACAAAATTTAATTACATAAAATAAGCAAATAAAAACCTAAGTCAATGGCTGCGTTTACTAATCACACCTTACGAATTAAATACTTTTAAAAGAAAACAATACGAATTATACTTATTATAACACTTCAGGTTCATTGACTACTTAATGGCTTTTTTGATAGCGTTGCCATTTGCCTTTAATTCTGAATAATGTTTATAATTAATTTATGGAAGTAAGGAGTGGTTCAAATCTATAAGGCCACAAAATAGAAGTGCTAAGACAATATTCATACAAAGGCGTGCTTCATATTGTAAAAAAAAAAATCTGATACCAAAATTCATTTATCAAAAAAAAAATGTATTCGTAATGGATCATGCTAAGTACGTAGGGTAGCTTGGGGCAATTGGTACACAAAACTGTTAACTTTCCCATTTCTATCCAATGAATGGTTGGAATTGATGTTTTCAGGAAACTTCACTATATTGCTAGAATTAAGTAGCAACAGCTTTTCATTTTGATTAAGTAAATATTCGAGTAACTTGAAAAAAAGCCTTTTTAATGGCAGAAACGATTTTTTACAACTTTGTATTACAAATTATATCCTAAAATAATACATGCTTGCTTATTAACATCGCCAATGCCTCGAAATACATTTCTCATAAACTGTTTACCTAAAAATACCCCAAGCACTGTCTAAGCTTTACCCCAATACAATTGTCTATAAGTTACACCAAGCACTGTCCACCACTTATCTCTTCTTCGAAACTAAACTTATTTTGAAAAACAAAATATTTTATCTAAAGCATTTAATAATGCAGTGAAAATTTTGATTTTAGTAAAAAAAGGCTTAATTGTTTCAGACCAAAGTTTTGTTCACTATTTTCTAAGAGTAAAACTTCAATCGCATCATTTTTCCTCATTCGTTTCAATCTATCAAAATTTTTTATGTGGTAGTATCAAGTACTAATTAAATATATAATGCTGATTTGATTTTTATAAAAGTATATTAATAACATAAAAAAAGTGTTTATTCATTACCTCACAGACCAAGTGTCTGTTTACACTATTTTCAAACATAAAGTAGGGTAATAAATTATATAAAAAAAAGCAGACTGGTTTATACTTGTAAAATGCATATTAAGTAAGCTTTTTGTCATATTTACACGATTATATGTTTGTTTTTAATTGCTGGAACTTTTCACGGCTTATCCTACTTTCAAGAATAGTAACTGTTTCAGAAGCCATGGCATTCATCTTTATAATAATATAAAAGTGATTATTTTATTAAAAGTGACTATTTTTATTATTTCAGATACGTTAAAAGAGAAATGCTCAAATTATTGCAGTATATTTAATTTTTCCTTTTCTTGCAAACTATTTATGCGATTATGATGTTTCATATTGCATGACGTATTCCTGAAAAATATCAAACTTATCGGTTCAATAAATCCCTATTTATGTTCGCATTTTAAAAGGTTTATAACTGAACTGTTCAAATACAATTTTTGAATAAGTCATACCAGAAACGTACGTTTATTTTCATATTTTTACATGTCTCACGCGAAATATTACACCATTCCATAGAAAATAGAAAAACGATTCTTTTCTTAAATTCTATTAAAATATCTTTTTTAAAAGACATATTCCACCAAAACTTCGAAAGAAAACATGACGGTTATGTTGGATCTCATGCCATGTTATTCGAAAAACAAATATTTTGGATTTAATCGAAGAATAAATTCTGAAAAAGGTAATTTTGGAGACGCATGGAGCTTATATATTTATCTAACTATTATTGTTAGATATTCATGGGAGCACAATACTGTTTTTGAAGAAAAAATTGATTCTTGTCTAGACGGCCATGTCTGATCGACAAAAGCGCTTGAGTTTCGAAAATATATTCGGAAAAATAAAAATATAGGAGCGTTAAGAGTTTGAAGTTTGTTTTTCATTATCATTTCAAGCACAGCAGGTTTATTTTTCAAACATAAAAGCCTAGAATACTAGTTTGAAGAAGTTCAAATATTTAACAGAAAGAAGGATTTCAATGCATTAAAAATGGTTGCGTGTTAGAAACGAATTTAGGCTGCCAAGTAATGCTTTCTGTGATAAAATAAACACAGAAACGCATGAACTTTTCTCCTAAGGATGCTTGTTGAATGTTTTAACTTGACAGCAAATACGGTATTATGCAATTCAGATACTCTTAAAATAAGAGTAAAATCCACTCCAGTAGGGGAAGTGCATTTTCGACACTGGAAAGGAGTGAATATTTACTCAGACTGAGTTAAAATCGCTCGTTCGTTTAAGAATGTAAGTAATTTTTTTTAATTCTAGGCATGGAACTACTTAATCTACACATAAATTTTTTTTAAAAATAATTATGTAATTCAAAGTATGTTTGACAGTAATTAAAAAACTTTTAATATTTGATGAGAGACACGTCAATTTAGTAGAATTTAAGGTTTTGAGCTGTAAAAATTAAAGGGCTTTTTATTTGTGTCATGAATAAGCAAACTTGCTTTTAAAGAAAAAGTTTAGTTACTTTCTGCAAATAATAGTCTACTCTAACATTTGTTTTGATACAAAATGTCCTAGAAATTTACCGCTGAGTCTGGCTCATTCACTCTTACACCACTTTCCAGCTCAAGGTAGTTTATCTGAAATATATAGTTATGCTGAAACTTTTTCGGTTCTTTATTTCTAGCCTCCTAGAAGCTTAAACACAGCCAATTAAGCCTTGTAATTCAGAACTCCGGTACAGTGACGAGGTTGACATCTCAGCGGGCACCCAACAGAACTTCGAGCGACGTCTGTACAAGTGAACACAAACCCATCCGTGATTAATTGTGAATTTTCCTACTATTTCCAGTCCATATCCGATTTATAGGGTGACTGGCCATACCTGGGATTCGAACATCCTCACTCCTGAGAACGTTCAATCCCAAGGCTGGCGCCTTAACCACTAAGCCACCGAAGGGCCACTGAAATATATAATTTCCGAAGAGAATTGCCAGAATTTTCGTTTCTTCATTTCATTTCATTGTCGAAAAATATGGATTTGTGTATCCCAACTATTATATCGATATATTTAATGGCTATATCAACCAATTATAAAATAAATATTTGAATCTTTAATAAGTCACTTAGTTTAGGCTATTTTGTAACAAATACGTCAGCAAACGCCCATGGATATTGTCTTTTGGTCTATTGCGCACACTTTATTTTTAGATTTCAAACAATCAATACGATATTTACTTTGAATTTTATTAGAAAAAATAAACTGAGTTATAAGTTGTTCTTTATATAATTTTTTCGATTAAAGAAAATATCAGTTGTTAAAAGCAGACTAAGCAATATATTGAATATCACTTACCATGAGATATGCTTGTAAAATAATTTTAAATGTTATTTATCATCAAACTATATTTCAAAAATTATTGATCTGATGTTATCACTTTTGTTAAATACTTGACATAAGAGTGATAATAAACTTAGACTAAACTCAACTACACGACAGCCCGTAAAGGTCCAAGACATGGTGTGCCCAATTCAACCTATGAGACTAGAGGATACTGGTTGCATTACAAGAGATGCTACACAGTTAGATGGTCACAATAACATGAATTCCCTCAAGATTAGTTTCCAAGATTGAGTGGTCCTTCGTTGTTGACCCACTGAAGGAGGGAGGGGTAGATACATATATATTCCAGCTCGTGTGATTGATCAGAGACCCTCTTTATAAGCCTTCGTCAAGTAAGACACACAGAAAGAATTTTTACTGTCACAGAGAAAGGAAAGTACCCCGAGGGCGAAGGCGGGAATCGAACCCACACACGAACCTCCATCGAATCCACAACCCCGTTATAGCGCGCAGACTGCTAGCGTAATGGTCCAAACCACTCGGCCATCCGACACCCCTTACTGAAGGAATGAAATGATAAGTGGCATTTTCCCTACTCGGAATTTGAAAACTGGGCATGTGGGATGAAAGCATTTCAATTATTGTTATAAATAATTATGATTTATCTGATATAAGAAAACTAACTACAATAAATGAACTTTTCTACAATACCAAAATTCTAATTAAAGAACTAAAATGTTTTACTTTATAAAAAACCATTACTATTCTCAACAACGTACCTTTACTTTGATATAATTCTCAAGATATTAAACTGTTTTTAATAAAAACCCTCGACTATTTAATTCCTTAAAAAAATATTAATTTAAGTTTTAAAACTTTTAACTCTAAAAGCATAAAAAACGTACCTTTTGCATCATCGATACTGCTTTGGGCACATCGAAGTCTCTAGCTGAAATTTATAATGGAAATAATTTTCTACTAATTCAAATAAAAATATAAAATTTTAAAACTAATATTAAAAATAAATGTTTCAAAATATCTATTAAAATGAAACATTTTATTGCAATAAATCTAATGTTTGATAAAAAGATTTGTTGTATTTCAAATGCATTTCTTCAAACTCAAGGTTCATTTCAGAAAGATTTTGAAAACATTTCCATTTTTCTAACATCTTTTAATGAACTTTTTATCCAAAATTTCAACCAATTATCTTTACAATTGATTTCAATGGCGTTATATTGAAATTTGTTGTGTTATTAAATGCAAAAAACGGTCTATAAGTCAAAAATATATTTTGAAACATTTCAATAATGCTAAAAGTATCTAAAATAAGCACTACTAGAAAAGCACTTATAAATAATACAATTCATTCAACTCGAATTTAAGAAATAAAAACGTTTAAGAATCAAAAAGAAGAAAACTGCTGGCTAATTATAATCTTCCAACACATTTTAATCCTTATCAATCTCAACAAAAAAACATTACTATGAACTTATGCAAGCATAGGTTACTAACCTCTTAGCCATCGTAGATAATAATAGTCATCGTAATTATGTTTCTGCTTATCAGACATTAACTCTTTTAACTGTAAAAAAAAAGAATCAAATTATCAAACTTTTCAATCATATTTTATTAATCAAATTAAGATTATGGTGAAACGTATGTTAAATTTAAATAGGGATAGCCTATGTGATAATACAATCTCTTCATCGTATTACATTTTTTTTAATGTTATCAACGTTTGTAAGTCATTGAAGTTTAAGTGTGGGATGAAAAAAATCGATGGCACGTATTCCATATGATTAACGATCGGTAAAACATACCTCGAATGATTTGGCTAGGGTACTAACGGCAAAATGAAACCTAGGCAGATTTAAATATCAGGTTTAATATTCAGATATAATATTTTAATTATTTGCCATTGCCTTTTTTAACGTTGGCTGCGTAATTAATAATATATTACGATACAAAAATAGTTGGTTTAAAAATTACACATCATGATGAATTAATTTTCCTTTTCCACGTATAACTAAATTACACCGACAAACGAAATTTTGCTGGATGATTTACCACGTTAGTCTTTAATGATTTGATACCGAATTTTCTGAATTAATAAAAGCCCAACTACCATATGTTTTACCTCAAACGAATGATGAAAGGTTAAACAATGGTCTTTTATATGGGACTTGAAAGTACCGTCAGTACATAATTGGTTGGAGCAGGATTACTAAAGTAAAAGTTTTCTAAAAAAGTTAAACTAAAAAGTCTATAAAGGTAGTTTAAGTGGTAGGTCGATAATAGGTAAGTCGATAGTAGGTGGTAGTCGCTGAGGTAAAACTGATTTTATTTAAAAAGTTATTTTCTTTTATAGTGAAATTGAATTAAAATATTAGTTACATTTGAATGATGAAAGGTATATTCATAATTGAATATTTTAGTTTTATTATTTGATTATCAAAACTAAAATCTGTTTTATTTCCAAAAAAAGTTTTGGGAATAGGAAACATTTTGAAACGCTATACGGACACATGATAAAATCTAAAATATTTAAATTATTAGTTTTTGAATTATTTTAAGACCCATATGTTGCATCTCGCTTCAATACAATACAAGATTTTATCCGATTTTTTTGTTCAATAAAACATCAGTTTTAGGCATGCCAGACAATAATGTGTCATTACATAAAAGGTTTATGACTTTCGATAACAACCCTATTAGTATTATTATCGTGTTTGTGTGCGACATTTTTTTACTAACGGTCATCTATCAATTACATTTCGTAAAAGCCGTTATAAATAGGTCATTTGGCGATAAAGATTTTGTCTTTTAGTGTTTACGAATGTCTTAAAATGACACTAATAGCTCTTAAATGACAGTAATACCGAATCAAATGAGATGTTCGTACTTACCCTGTGCAAAGCTGATTCCTGGTTCGGGCTCAAATTACCCACTGTCCCGCTCATCTTTATATCAGGCCACTAAAAAACACAAAAATATAAATAAATTTGCAATTTGACGTTTCAGAGGTTTTTTTATTATTAGTTCATGTACATAGTTGAGGGGAGTCGGATGGGTATATCTCGCCCACGTTAATTTTACAAATTTTTAGGAACATTTATCTCATTATAAAAAATCAGTGATATCTCATATAGTTATAGTTCCTTACATATAGCTCTTTGATTTAAACTAGGAATATTTAACAGCATAGAAAATACTTTTACAGTGATTTTTTTGAAATATGCCTTAAAAAACGCAAAATTTAACTCTCTCCGCTCAAATTTAACTCGCTCAACTTAACAAGCTCCGATTTAAAATTATATAACTTTTTTTAAGCAGAGATATTTAAAATTCTTCTGTTTTAATCAAAGAGCAATGATAGGGAAATAATAAAACAAAACATGTTGATATATTTTATAGTTCCTGAGAAAAGTGTTCCTAACTGTTGAAAAACCTTATATTTTAAGAAACGCAAAAGAAAAGTAAGGTAAAGGTAAGAACTGATGTACAGAGTTTTTGAAAAAAATTATAAAACGAAAACCACTAAACAGAAATATAATTTTTATAAAATTATGTTTAAGACTGTCGCAATTAGCAAAACTTCAAAACAAGTGTAAATAAATTAGCAATAAAATTTCAAAGAAATAATACGTAAAAAAATTCATTAATAACAATTTTATTTGCCAAAAATTTCTATAATTTATATCAATATAATATCTTATTAACATTATTCAAAGTTTTCCAACTTGATCAAATGAATAAAAGTCAAGCGAATGCAGAAGTATTGAGAGGAATTTAACAGCTAGAGTTTCTGGAACTCAATTATAAATTAGTCGAGAGTGTCTGTAATGCTGATTAACAAGCAAACATGATCAAAGGAATCAGTGCAGATGCCTTGAAATGCAGTTAACTTTTAAACAAACATCATTTGAAATTACGTTTGATTAAAGTACAATACTCCAAATTGTTCAAGTAAGTTCATTATTTGAGGATTAAATCTATTAAAGTCTAATTAAGAGAAAACAATATTTCTTAAATATAGTATTAGTAAATGTTACGTAAATTAATGTTAACGTTTATTATGTATAAATCATTATAATTCCTCATGTCAGAAAGGAAAGATAACATTTTGAGTTTTATCTTACATAAAATCACAAACAAAACTGATAGTTTTATAAAGACAAAAACTTACGCCTCCGACGCAAAAGTAATGTTTAAAAGTATTTGTGAGTTGGTTGAATTTAAACTTTCTTGGATATTCTTATAACTTATAAAATCTATAACCGATGCTCTGATAAACTCAATGGCGCTTCAGCCCACACTTTCTGCGTGAGCCCAAGTCGTTTGTACAGGGTGAGGCAAACAAAATTGGCCCCAAAGTGGAGATAAGAATACGACAGAAATGTTGCCAAGTCAAAAACCAATACAAAAACAGGTTTGCTAACTGAAGCTATTGATCGCTTCAATATTAAGGCCAAACAAAGGCTTGGCGACTTATTTGCCGGCAACTATGCTATGGCTTGAGAAGCTTAGTTGAAATGAAATATAAACAAGGTTTGTAGAGCTGATCAAGAAAAGTTCAAACTAGTGATTGTTTCGGTCGTTATTTATCCTGGAGAATCGGACCTTTTTGTTTTTGTTAATACAAAACATTCTAAATTGATTGCAAGGCCCAAAATTTGCATTGTGGGACGTCTTCATTTAACACGAAAGATCTGAACTCGCCACTGGTCTATGAGTATCTCTAATAAGCAGCTAATCCGATCCAACCAATGCAAAAATAGGTACCAGGCGGCTTCAAGAGTTTTTCTCGCCAAGCATTTCAAGGTATTCCTATCTCTAGACCGGGGCCATTTTTGTTTGCCTCACCCTGTATTATGTGAGCAGTTTTCGAGTACACTCTTTGTCCACTGGTTCGTGCCTTGGTTATTGTGAAGGAATCAAACCTTATAAAACACCTTGCAAAAGGAAACCTAGCAGAAATGTTGGTACAGACCATTACAAAAGCGACCCAACAATACACAAACACAGTCTAGGGGATTTCATATGGGACACAAAGCCTATCGATATGTCAAAGGAAAATACAGAGGCCATAAAATAGTTGTAGAATTCTGGTAATGGATTATTTTGGTAGTTGAATGCTTTTTACTGCGCCTTGTTTGAGTATTTCTTCAAAATATAAATGGCTTGTTTACCAACTTGGTTACCAAGAAGAAAAATATTTATGTTCGTTATTCGTTAAGAAAAACACAGTTGTCAGGTTTCCTTACACTCTCATTTCATGATATTTCCACTCATATGGGTCCACTCATATGGGATGAAAATTTAAAAACAAACTTACAAAATTTTTAAATGATAAATATAGCATTGTGTATCATAAAACGCTTAAAAAGTGTATGTCTTATAAAATATTAAAGAATTTTTTTAAAATTGGAAATTCGCTTTACTGCTTAAGTTTTTTTGTGTGCAGTTTTAAAGAAACGTTATTTTATTATCAAGCTTTAGAAATCTTTAAAAGTGGAGAAGAAAAGTAATTTTGAAGATAAATTTCATGGTGCTTTATAGCATTTTGAAAAAAAGATTGTCCTTAGTAAAAACATTTTTTGTGTATGTAATAATGTTTTATGCAAAATAAAATTAAAAATTTTGGTATCTCGACATACAAATTTTATAAAAACTCAGTTTAATTATATAAAAAAAATATTTCTTATTTGCATCTTAAACAGGGACAATTATCGAAAGCATACGCAGTTACAAAGAAATGTTTTTTTCTGTCCTTCATTATTAGTTACTGTTGAATTTACTAGTTTAAAAATCTAACAGTCAATGGCGCAATTTGTTAAAAAACCATATGAAAATCTATGACAGCAAAAATTGGAAATATTGGAGACTTACTTATGGAGTCATTATTACATTGTAACAACTTTGATAACTTACTTAATAACATTTTTATAACAATTTAACTTAATTAGATCAGCATTTTTCCTCTCTTAAACAACGATAATGGTTAAAAGCATGCGAAGTTACGTCTGGCAAATTATGTCGACACCAGAGGAAAAAATACCTGTATATATCGATGAAACGCATTTTTAAGAACCAAAAACTGAAAAAAAAAGCATTTTTAAATTGTGTATATGAGCGTGAATTACAAAATTTCATTTTTTTTTGTTGAATTAGATTCTTTTATTTATCGAGACAAATATTAGTAAATATATATAACACGAAAAACTTTCTGATTACCACATACACCATCCAATCAATATATGTAAAAGTAATGTCGTATTTTGTTATTTTCAAACTAATTTGTTTTGTAATAGATTATTACTTACGATTAAAGAAAAAAGGCATTTGTATCGCCAAAATAACTGCCGACCTATAAACGGCCCATGCAACTAAAAATGTCCGAAGAATAAATATCCCTTGTAAAGGGAGGGCATGTGAAATACCCTTCAAAGTCCTAACGCTGCGTACGATGTCGCCCTTAACGGTTACGTTGGGGCCAAATCAGGGATCGGCTCTTCACTGTGGTTCTAAAATACCCCGCTCGTCGTCAATAGCAATCATATAGCTCTAGTACGACGATAATTCAGGTAGGTACGACTATATGGTACTTCAAAACAGCGGAAAATGCGCTAAGATAGTACCTCCACAGTCTCAGCTGTAAATATTTTTTTAAGAACAGATATACATTATCAAAACTATAGCAGTTTTTTCTAAATTGAAAATTTCACTCCACTGATTCATTTTACATCTGACACTGTTTTCTGTGATTAAAAGTTTTTAAATAGATTGCATTTGTAAAAAAATTGTAAAAATTTTGTAAAAATTTAAAAACCGTAATATCGGCTTTCATGTCCCCGTACTTTTCATGTATTAGCAATATAAAACCGAAGTACAATAACAAGCACATTCGGTCTGAAGTGCTTCAACAGTTAAATATTTTAATAAAAAAGGCAACTTAGCTGAGGCATAAAACTCATTGTTTTCAATTTAAAATATAAAAATAAACATGGTGAAATAGATTTTATTTTTCGATCTTAAAAACGTTAATGAGATAGGAAAATCTTAAGTGAATAAAATTATTAGAATAAGATTGAGCCAAATTCTTTTGGATTTATTTCTTTATAAAATGTAGTTACAGAAAAATCTATTCTCATTAATTGGAATTGTCTTTTGTTAACAGATCAAAAGTTTTTCTTTTAGTTCTAAATTTATTTTCTATCGCGAAAAGAAAAAATAATGACGTGGAATTCTGAGGTAAAAAATTCTTTAGAAAAGTATTTATTAATGAGAAGTAAGTTAATTATTTATTAACAATTTTAATTGCAGTTTAAAGTACTTTTGTGTTCGTTATTTAGTCACGGAATGTTTACTAAAACAATAAATTTTTAAAACAGTTATATAAAAAAAATTGCTAAATCACTGAATTTTACTTTCTTTCATGGTATTTTTTATAAAAAATACAATAAAAAAATTATAATTAAACTGAAATAATATAAAAAATGTATTTATTTGCATAAATATTAATAGTTTTGCGGTTTTATGATCATTTTGGTTTTGAAAAAAGATTTGATTATCTTATAATATGTTTTATTGTATCAGCTTTTCCAACAGTACACTGTTAAAAAAACAGTTCAAAGAAAGAAATGAAATAGTTCAAGAATAAAAGGTAATGAACAGAATTTTTTGAAAATTTCTGTTTTCTTAAACTACGGTAGTTTTCTGTACACTTTTGTCTAATTTTGTCAAATGGGTCGTTTTCTCTGTAAACAGACACAATCTGCAACCACTGAAACGATACATAGCACCTGTTGAAAATAGATTTTTCTGTTTGATAACGAAATGAAAATTTTGATGTATACAAAATGTTTCCGGGACCGCGATTATGTATTGATCGCAGTGCCTAATTCCTAACCGTTGACGGGGGCTGGGGAGCCCAGTCGATTAGGCACTCGCCTAGCATGCGGAAGGACTCAAGTTCGGGTCCGGGCATCGCCAAAATAGCTGCCGACCTATAAACGGTCCGTGCAGCCAAAAATGTCCAACGAATAATACCCCGTGTAAGGGAGTGCACGTTAAATATCCTTCAAAGTCCTAAAGCTGCGTACGATGTCGCCCTTAACGGTTGCGTTGGGTGCCTATTCAAGTGTTGGCTCGTCACTTGACTGTGGTTCTAAAATACGACGCCCGTCGCCAATAGCCCTCGTGTAGCTCTAGTGCGACGATAATTCAAACCTAACCTAACCTAGCCGTTGACGAGGGTTCGTAAACGGGTTAAAGCTTGACTTTTTCTTTTACTTTTTTAACATACCCAGCAATACAAAAAATATCGAAAAAGCATGAATATTTTCTTTATTACTTTGATACGGTAAAATTCTGTCAACGTATTTTGTCGGTATCATAATATGTATTTTCTGACAATTTTGCTTCCATAAATTTTCTGTAATAAACATACTTTTCTTACAGCTTGGCTGTGATCACCATGTGGGAACTTAAAAAGTGGTGCTTAAAATTGAGTTCCGATGAGAACCGTCGCTTTTTTAGCCTTCTGACCCTTTATATATAAAAATAAGTCGTATGTGTACCATCTTTGAATCAAAGCTGGTAAAATTTTGCACTTACTTTGATTCTTACTTTACTATACAGATTTCGCTTTTATGATAATTAGAACATATTTACAGGTTCCACATCATTCAAATTCATCAATGTCCAATAAGTAAAAAATATCTCCTATACAAAACATGTTTGCTTGTGAAAACTAGCAATAGTTAAAAATGACATATTTCAGCAAAATAATCCAATTTAGATTTGGAACGAATTTTTAACCATAAACCAAGTTTCCTATTAAGACTTAATTGGTATGTCAATGATCTTGTTTAAAAATTCTAATTGTTGTTAAAATATTAAATTGCGCTCTTAAATAAAATGCGCTATCAAAATTATCTCAATCCAATCTTCTTATCACGGTTGTGAAGACTTGATGAAAGCTTAAGGCGTAATGTTATCGTCTGGAACTTTAAATACGTAATAATGCGTCGAGAAAATAATGACGCATCCTTTGCATTTGCTATAATATTTTAAAAAAATTAGTGTTTATTTCATGAAATAAGTAGTATTATAGTACTTTCTAAGAGTAATACTTAACGATACACTTGGTCTTCAAATACATTACCACTGGAAAGCCAAACTTAACCAATCAGGTTGTATGAATCAAAAAGATTCTAAAAAATCATGTATTGCCAAAAAAAAGTTAATTCGAAGTAAACAAAACAAGATTGCTATTTGATTTTTGAAACTATAGTGTTTGATATAATTGAAAAAAATTTACTTAAAAAATATATAATAGGTTAACCTTCTGAGTGTTAGATCCGGCTTTTTCCGTCATTTATAAATTGATTTTACCAGCTGTACCAATAAATTTTATAAATAAAAAATTCGTATTAATTTTCTTATTTTTCCAGCCAGAAGAGAGTTTAAGATCATATCTTTAAAAAGCCATTTAATTCTGAATTTGTTAACTAATATGTTTGGTATTAAAAATTTAATTAAAAATTTATAGAAAGAAAACAGTAAATTTTTCGCCCATTCACAGACCGCTCAGAGGGGATGTATTAACTTCATATCAATTTACCACTAACTATACACTCTTAAAACAAGAGTGAAATCCACTCCAGTAG
Source organism: Hylyphantes graminicola (assembly GCA_023701765.1). Taxonomy (NCBI): domain Eukaryota; kingdom Metazoa; phylum Arthropoda; class Arachnida; order Araneae; family Linyphiidae; genus Hylyphantes; species Hylyphantes graminicola. The sequence continues at coordinate 16,964,522 of CM043122.1, forward strand.
GAGAGGTGCATTTTCAACACTGAAATGGAGTGAATATTAACTCAGACTGAGTTAAAATCACTCGTTTGGAGTGATCCTGTCGAAGGTTTAACACACAAAGGATCCACTCCTTTCGGAGAAGTGCATTTTCAAGACTGGAGGTGTGAAAATTAACTCAGACTGAGTTAAAATTGTTCGTTTGTTTTAGGAGTGTAACCTCGGTTTTTGCACTTTATTTTAGTATAACCTAAAAACTAAATCAATATACTTCTAAAAAAAGTCCAATCCGACGCATTAACACATCATCGCTTCTTTCACAAAACTGCCACACAAATTATACACTCGTTACCTTGAGGCACTGGACCGATGTCATTAAAAATAACCCTCGCTGTGCCTAAGAAAATCATAAGTTAACTGCTGAAAGGTTGAAAAAAAATGTAAACAAATTTAATTCTCGAAGAAAATTGCATAAAAGGATACTTGTGAAGTAACAATACATGTTATGTAAGATAACGTGATAGAGTAAAAAAAAATGACATGGGAAATAATACTAAAGATTTCCCATGAGTTAACAAGAGCTATTATCTTTTTTCTTAGTTGCTTGAATGGAGCAGCTTCTTTAGAAAATCAGATAAAAGCGGTCTAATTGTAACGCAAATAAAAGTACTTTTTAGAAGCTTCTTTTGAGTGATATATAAATTGTATAAAAAGGCGTATATTTGTATCTGTATTTGTATTACAATGTTTCAACTGGCATGCAATAACATTTTTGTAGTAGGTTCTAAAGAAAACAGAACATTAATACAAAGGGTCGTTATTGGCATAAAAATTCGAATCACCATTGAATATTAAATACTTTTTACAAGAAGTAGGATTACTATAACCACAAAGCAAAATTTTTGAGGAATTTTTTCATTAATACTAAACATTGTGCAACACATACCAATTAACCAAACGTATAAAACCTACTTTTATATTTTATTTCCGAAATGTAATTCGAATTGTCAGAAGTAAGAAACTTACTTCCGAAATGTTAAATATATGCTAACTACTACTCATTGATTACTAACTGACTTGAACAGATTACCGACCGAAATGGAAAAAGAAATATCAACTAAAAATATATTAATTTCCCGTCAACATTTTTAAACGAAAAGCTTTAAAAAAAAACGTCCTCTCTATGATAACTTCCGAAAGAAAACGTTGATTTGACTTTTCTTATTATGCAAACATTATGAGATTAGTCGGTTGCAGGGAACTATTATTTAACCTCACTAAAGCTATAGCTAATTTGTTTCGCAATTAAAATGTTACTTATATATGCAGTCATTTCTTATGTTTAATGCTGATGTAATGGTATTAGGAATCGTAATAGTTTCGAAATACAATTTTTTTTAAATAATTATACTTTTGTAATTAACTCATGAAACATTTTTAGTGCAATTATTTCATAGAAACTTCTTATAACTCTTTTATCGCATAAAATCTTTATTTAAAGAAATTCAAGCATAAACATATTTTTTAACAAGTTATTTTTAACTGGCAACCTTGGCAGGTATATTAATTTTCCCACCAAAGATTATTAGTTTCAAAACTTAGATATGCAATTGTGAAAATTGATATTTTAAGTAAATGACTTCGGGAAAATGTAATGGTCCTCAAAATGTGGCTGCTACTGACATTTTAATTTTGAAAATTTGCATTAAAACTACAATTCTGTTCATGCGACACAATCACCAAATTCCTGAGCAAAATTAGCATTTATTAATGAGTTTGTCAATCCCAGAGTCAATGAACTATATGTAATGCATAGCAAAATGCGAGCCTGAAAATTCAAATTAAAAGGTCCGGGTGAAATCGTTAATAATTGAAATATTTAAATTATGGTTAAAAATAAGTTTTATGACAAAAGTTTATGTTAAAAATCAGTTGAAAAGTGAATACAATAAATATGTATAAACCATTACATCACAAATTTCTTAGAAAACTCAAAATTTCCATTTTTATTGATTTCAAACTTGCATTGAAAACATATTCTAGTGTTATATTTTAAAGTTAAATTTTAACTATAAATAATGGATTTTTTACTTTTATTTTTCAGCGTATTTGTCGCGCTTAAAGTCGTTTCAATATTCTAATTATTAAATTTAATAAAAAATATTAATTGAAAAGAGAGTATATTTATTGTTTTTGGGAATATCTAAATAAAATTTAAAATCATTGTGTTCAACTTTGAGGTAATTTAATACAGGTTATTTTTTATTTGCATCCACATGTGTAAGACCTTTAGAGTAACGATATGCCGTAGAAACAGGGGCAGCAAGTGATGAATCCGGTTATACGGAGTTTAACGATACATCATAAAGCTTTGATAACTTACACCTAAGTTACACTACACAAAAGGAATAAAATAACACTCATGTAAGTTTTCAACAAAATACAGTAATACAAGTCATGGTAACGGTACACCAAGATTTTACAACATCGAAGAAAAATTCGTTCAGCATTTTGAATATTTTACTAAAATATATCCCTACCATCTATACATTTTTAAAGCTTTTTTCAAAAATCAGTAATTGTTGTTATTTAGCATAAACTGGTAATTGCAAGAAAAATTAAAGGCAATCGAAAAATGAAAGTTAATTAGTATTTAACAATATCAAATCACACTTGTCGATAGTAAACACTTTTACAATGAAAATAGTTATAAATAATAGTTTTCAATGAAATGCGAGCATTATTTACTTAGCACCTTACTATTAATAAATTTTCTTCAGAATGACTTCCGACACCTATTACGCTTCACTGAACCCTCATGTGAATTCAATAAACATTTGCTAACTTATCCCGTTATTTATTTAACTAGTGAACTTATAGTGGTTTATTGTATTTGGATATTGAAGCTCAAGTTATTCCTCTACATTCTCCTTTAATAAACTTTAAATTGTTCTTTTCTACATAGATTACAAATTGATTGAAAACATTCATATCTATTTAGGAACATGTTTTCCTGGTTGTAGTATTCCGAAATGTAATAAAATGCAATATAATTTGGAATATTTGAAAATTGGAGTTTAAAAAATTAATTTTTGCTGTGCAGGATTATCAAATGGAACGAAGTGAAAACTATTTTTACTGCAGAAGGTTTTTTTTAAATTAGATATTTTAACAGGTATGCAAACTAACACTTTCTATAGGAGATTCAAGAATGTTTTTTTAAGCTACATCAGCTTTAAATGGTCATAACGGTTTTACAAAGTAACTTTCCATCAAATATTTTAGTTTGCACAAAAATGCCTTGCAACAAAATGATATTTTAAGTTAATACTGCCATTTTGGAATATGTCAATCCACTAGTAAACAGATTTTCAAATTCACTCTTTTCTTATACAAAAAAATTGTAATTACAATTCTATAAACATAATTTCTATCAGTTTCATAGAGTAACATCAGGTTAGGTTGAACGTTTCCATATGTCTATTTCTAGTCTCCAAGGAGCTTTAACGCAACCAAATTACGCCTCGCAATTTAGAACCACGATCAAGTGGCAAGGTTGATCAAGTGGCAAGGTGAGCTGGCTCCCATCTGGACTTCGAGTGACATCGTACTCTAACGCCAGAAGGACTTTTGGACTCCACAGATTTAACGAGCACATCTCTCCTTGTGTACGAGGGATGCCCCGCACTTAAGTCGATTTTACTTTTGCCATCAAATATCCGTCTATAGGATGTGGCCGGTTTTAACTTCTTGCGACCTGGCTTCCCAATTTGGGAAAAAAAATATAAAACCTCTCCACAAACAATTAACACATTAATTAGTTACGAAATTGACCTGGTCCGATAGAGGAAGATCCAAATATCAGTTTTCAGTCTTTGATTACAGGTATTAATCATTTATTTCTATAAAAAATGAAGTTAAACGAGAATCAATATACGATATTAGAAATCTTAAAAGAAATATTAATTTTTTTTTCAACTTTTCAAAAAATTCTTTAGGTAGTTAATTTTAAAGACATTTTGCATAAAACAATGTCAATATAAACTGTTAACTACAAATAAGTGATACTGCCTTTTGGTTGCAATTATAGCACAAAAAATTTGTGTTATTAGAGTTTAAGGCGCGCGTGTCTAGTAACTACCAAACATACTTCTTTGAAACACAGACTTTTAAGCATATATTTGTATGAAAATTATGTTTAAATTATAAGAATATACGTGTATGATTTGTCTCGGGTCTTAAGTGGTTAAAACTGGAGCCTAACATAGTCAATAACAGATTAATGTCTTTTTTTTGCAATTCGTTAAAATGGAAATTTGTGAATATATATAAAAATTAAAAGGGGGGTTGCTTCATTGCTGGAAACAATTGATGTGCAATAGTTCACAGTTTCATCTGTTCAAATATTTGTCAAGTGTACAGGGTTAGTCAAAGTGAATAGGACAAGAAGAAAACTATTTTTAGACGAATGTATGTTCATTGTAACCAAACTACAGCTACGAACGGACAGATAAACTATCAGCCTACCAACTATTGCCCTATTCATTTGGACTAACCCTGTATTATTAAAGGTTAAATATAAATCAGTCTTATACAACATGGCAAACATTTTTTTTAAATTTTTATAAAAGTATTATACTATTTAGACCAATATATTTTCTACTTTTGAAGACTTTTCTAAAAATTAGTTTTTTGCAAATACGTCACTTAAAAGAGTAAAGTGCAATAATATATCGTTAAGCGCAGCTGTTAACAGCCATACTGCTTATGGGTCCCAAAATAATTTAGAAAATACCTATTCTATTTAGGCTATTTTATGCTACTTCATAACTTGAGCTCTATATTTTGTAAGCCCCTTAATTAAACCCCCAGAAATTTGAATATATTCTAAAAACTTTCCACCGATGATCTAAAGAAATGTAAGATTTACCCTATTAACCCTACCCACCTTAGTGTCAAGCCTTCTAGCTTATTAAGCATTCAAGGACTTCTTGGTTGTTGCATTTTTTTATTCGTAAAATCTAGTTTGGCGATGGACATAAAAAATGAATTTAACATGTTCGGTTTTTAAAATTTGAAGTGTATTTTAAAAAAAATAGCATTATTACATTAGTTAGAAAGCTAATGGCGTTATGGTAAAAAGTGATGCTATTGAGCAATGAGCATCCTTCAAAGAAGTATGATAATAAATATAAACTTACGTTCGTATAAAAATTAGAATTACATATTGTTACATCTATTTTTTGTTAGTGATCAAAGTTATATTTTACTATTCGCAAGTGTAACTTAATTAATTTTAGTATAAAATGAGTTATAAAATAAAGTACAATTCATTAAAGCAATGCATTACATCCATGCATAGTATTATAAATGCATCATATTTAGTCATGAATTTAATAAACCATGCACTATATTAATTCTAAATTAGAAAATCATGTTTTTAAATGTGAAAAAAGTGTAATGAAATTAAGTTGTACATTAGGAAAATTCATACTATTTATATAAAAAAGTTTCTGCTTAAAAATGAAAATTAAATCCTGAATAGTTAAAAGTTAAACCTAATGAATGAAAAAAAATTAAACTATTTGACACTTCTACTAGCATTCTAGAAACCCACCAAAATACTAACACACAAAAAAACTATTTTTTAATAAGGAAATTCTTTAAATGATAATTAATTTAACACTTTACTTCAATGAAAACTATTTAACTAATTAAAAATTACCTCCTCATTCGAGCTCGAAGCTCCGCTCATGGGTAAAGCCTCAAACTTTCCCCCAAGTTTTCTCAGAAGACCCCTATCAGAAACAGCAAAGATGTGAAGCGTCGTCTCCGAGCTAGCGTGAAATGAGTATTGACCTTGCCTCGAGCCGGCGACGGGCCATAGTATAAGACCGGGCTTGGCGACGATCAAGACCCAGATTTGGCGAGATTACCCTTTCACTTGGAATCCCCAGTAAAATTTAGGATTTAGGAAATAATGAGGGGAAACACACTGTGTCGGTGATTATTTTGAGAAAAAGTTTTGTACAAAATTTTCTATATTATTAATGGTGGTGGATTGGTCAATTTACTTTTGTCTGAGCATTTTTATTCCCTTAGTTATGTTTATATACGATAAACTGCGATCGTTATTTTAATTAAAGGCCTTTTTTCAATAATAGTCCAACTCCAACTTTTATTCTAACAAAAACCCATCGAAGTGTTTACATTTTCCTACCGTCAACAATGGTAATTTCAGAGAATTTTTTTCGATTAATAGCAACAATGTTCCTCACTTACAAATATAAAATAAAGAAGTAAAAAATGCAAATGGTGTTTTATACTTGGGCCAACATTTTTCTATTTGACAGAAGTATATTACGATTAAAATCATTTAGTATATATAAAAAAAACAACATAAGCCTAGACGGCTTTTAGAGACATGGTAGGGACATGTTAAAACATTGATTAATCAGTAGGGGCATCATTAGAGACATGTTATAACATTGATTAATATGGTGATCAAACTTTTAAAAAGCTCTCGCTCGCAATATGTGATGGTAGAGTTAAAACCATACTTTAAATAATACTTTAGTTCAATCATAATCTCTAGAATTATAATTTTTAGAAAGAAAGGACTAACAAAAGTCATTTATATTTTCACATGCCTTATATGAATTATTTGAGGAAATTTTACTTTAGAAATTGCTTTGGGGCACTTTGTATAATGAATAAATGGAGAAACCATCACGTAATATGTCATTTAAAACCAGGAGAGTTTGTGTTTATAAGAGTAGGAAAAATTGGCTACTTTCTCCACTTGATATAAAGTTTCAATATATTTAATAAATACGCAGAATAGTTAAGCTCTTAATGAAAGTAACAAGTGATTAATAATGTGGATATATGTTTGAGGTTCCTAAATTTTGTTATGGGTTCCATTTTTCAATAATGGCATCCTATTCCAGCTGTTCTGATATCCTATGTGTTGGTCTATCATATAAAATGTTTACTAATAACAAATATTTTTTTATTCGAAAAAGAAATTACGCAGATATTGTTTAGCATTTTTGCACCCTCATCAGTTTGTGATTCTGAATTTAAGACCAACTCTATCCATAATCTAACGATTCTCCTCCCCATTTTCTTTGAACCAAATTGCCTCTGCATAGATCTACTGTAACTTGGAATCCTACTACAAACCACAAAACCAACTAGAACTTCTCTTAGGAATGGGCAAAGGGAGTTTTAGTAAAAAAAAAACAGCACATTGAGATGCATAAATAACTGATTCAACTGGAGAAAATTCAAAGATACTTAAAGAGCTTAGTGGAAGAACGTGCTAAGTGACAAAAAGATGAAAACAAGAAATTGAACAAGTGGAAAAAAATATTCTTAAATTAAAGTTTATGAAAAAGGGGAAACTTGTTCTCTTTAAAGGATTTACTTATATGTTCATCGACACAAAAATCTGAAATTTTTTTCAAAAATGTCACTTAGTGCGTTCTTAAACTAATCTCTTCAATTAAGTAAGTCTGAACCTAAGTCCAGGGCCTTATTTTTGCTAGTGGCTTTGGATAACCCCTATACAAGACATTATTTTCTAACCATACCATATACAGGGTTTCTGCCAAAATGAAGTGTCCCAAATTCATGACTTTTCATGATTGAAATTAACAATTTTCACAAGACTCCAGGAATTGGGCCAAATATAAGAAATTTTTAAATTTGAGCCATCATGAAATTTGATGTGCAATGCATCACCTTCTAAAATATACTTTTATATTAAGTAAACAATTATTTCTTTGCGCATGAACATGTGTTCCCCATTTGATGTATTACCAACCAGTTTTGGCAGTTGGCAGTTCTATTAAGGCTAAATATTTAGTCACCGGGTTATTAAAAAAAGTTCTCTTCTGCTTCTTTGAAATTGAAATCTCAAATTTTTATTCTTTCAAAGCATATCCTTATTAACATGGTTCATACAATTGTTGGGAAAATATTCGAGCATTTTTCCCATAAAATTCAAGCACTTTTCCAAAAAAATTCAAGCATTTTTCCAAAAAAATTCAAGCATTTTCCCAAAAAATTCAAGGCTCCATATTTACTAACAACATAGCATCTAAATATATAAGCCGACTAATGAGCGGGCTGTTCAAAATACGGTACCGGAATGCATCATCCTGCCCAGTAGGCCAACTTGGATCACCTTGAAAAAAACGAAGAAGTGATTTGAAAGACACTGGGTTTAATGAACCTGGGTAGAAATTACGGGTGAAAGTGACCAGGCAGGATTTGAGCCTTTAAAAAAGACAGGTGTACCTACTGATAGGACCGCCGAGGGACATAAAAATCACACAAACCAGAAGTTTGCCTGAAGAGCGAAGTATTTAAATGAAAGCTTTGTTTGAAAAGGGTGCAAATATGTATTTGTCCATTTTGAAAGTCTTAAAAGGATATCGAGTTCTTCTTTTTGTATTGTGTATTGTGGATGCTACTAACCAATTAGATATCAATTGTAACTGGATGAGTAAGATGATTAAAGAAAAATGATGGATTAATGAACTAGTGCAACTTTTCAAATATAATATGGAATTAAAACTCAATATTTATGTAGTCATTTTTTAATGTTTATAACAAATTAACTTTCACTATTTTATGAAGAAAATGGCAAAAATACTTATGATCTGAAATTATTAAGGGAGATTAATGTCTAAAGGGACACTAGGAAAGCAAAGTAACAATGCAGTTAATACTCCTTTTCATAATTTCAAAGCAAATGAAGAGAAGCAAAAAGAAGCAAAATATTACATTTTATTAACTAATTTTTCAAAGTGAAAATATTCCTTATTGTATTTAGAATTTTCTATTTCTAACTCACAAGACTCACATAACTTCAAAAATGCAGATACAAATCCTTGTTTTTTATTAAATATTTTTTATTTAATACTTACATATTAATGTATTTAATTTCATTTACCGCTAACAATAATTAACAGTTTAGGTACTGTTAGACAACTATTATATTTAGAAATACGCGTACATTGAAATTTAGTGTTTAATTACTTTTCATCTTTTAAGGGGAGTGTCATGATTACATTCAGAGGGAAAATTGTACACTTTCAGTCTAAATACTAGTAATATACTTAACTTTACCATAACCATGAAAGAAAAAAGTATGAAAACTACCGTTAAATATATACTTATAACATAATTTCTTTCACTTTAACATTAAGGGAAACTAATATAAACGCCTTTGGTTCGTTGAATCGCCTTTGGCGTCGTTATTAATTATTTGTTTAACTATATAATTCTACTTTGGCATAAATATTATTTTAAATATTTATTTCTACTACCATAATAATTTTTTATCGTTTATCTCTCATGATAAATGGTAAAAAACAGCATTAAAATTCACTCAGCTTAAAACATTCATACACGTGTTGACTTTTGAATGTCTCCTCAATTCTCCGCCAATTAATAATAATAATTGAGAAATGATGTTTTAATTAGTGTATTTGTTTTGGGATAATGTTAGAGAAATTATTTTTTAAGCTTTGAATTCTTAATACTTTCGGATTAAAAAAGAGGGACTTATGAATTATAAATCTATCTCTATCTACTTTTTCTTAAGATTAGCGTTATTTTTTAATTCGTAATTAGTTTTATGGTCAACAACGATGCATTTCTTAAGTTTCGGTGAGTTTTTTTTATTTTTTAATCCTAATTCCATAATGCAAACGAAGAATTGAAATTAAAAAATAATAATTAAATATATTTTAATCTAACAAAGAGCATGTTAACAAAAACTTTGCTCGTGATTTATTTAAACTCGATTAAAATGATTAGCATTAAATAAAATTGGTTGTGAAAATTACGAGATCACCCCCACATTTTCTTGATGAGAATAACTTTTAAAGAAAACTACACATCAAAGCAATTTATAAATTTTAAAATTCAAAAATAAACAATAAAAAATAGTTTTATTTTTCTACACTTTTTTTAATAACTCCTTATTTTTAGTTCTTTTAGTTCATCAATTTTGAGAAAAAAGTGTTCAAAACCCTACGAATTGCATAATAAAAGAAATTATTTAGAACTTTCTAAAATATTTGAAAATATTTGTCTAGGTATTTTTAAATAAACTCATCTACCACATTTTTTTACTAGCAGTATGGTCCTGCCTTGCTGGGAACCCGTTAACTTAATAGAAAATTTGTCGTAAAGAATAGTCGGATAGGGTTTTCTGCTTCAATGAGATTGATTACGTAAGATTACCTAAAACAGTGGTTGTCAGCCTCAAAAATATTTTAACATCAAAGTAGAAAAACTTCTGATACACAATGTTTGCACTCATTTTGTTTGGAGCTTAGATATGAAGAATTTGAGATTTACCTATACTCTAGAACATCCGACAAACAGCTGACCATGGTAGAAACATGGGTTCATTAGACTGTACAGATAGGATTTAATGGTAGGTCTGGTCATTGGCGATATTTGGCAAGCTTGAACATTTAAATAGGGATTGCTATACCTATCGAGCTGCATGAAATAGGAATTGGAATGTTTACCATAATTAGGCATTTTTGTTGTTTGGCAACGTAACTCAAAATGCCTAAACGAAAACGGGCATTATAGCATATTTGTTCCCATATATGCCTGGGCTTCCGTACTACGAAGTAAGTTGAAAGCACGAACTGTAACTGCGAATATAGTTTCGAAAATGCAAGGCATATATTTTTGTTTTTTTTTTTATTAGTTTCAATTAGACCAAAGGTCACGTGTTCAAAGTATTTTCATATTTCACAAAGTACAGTCGACAAAATGTGCATCATATTGTGCATTTCTGTGTCTGTCTTATTAGGCGAAGGCTTCATAAGCGGGTCTCTGATCAAGCCAGAATATATATGAATCTTACCCTACGCCTACCCTACCCTACAAATAAAAGTAAACTAGTTTTAAAAAATTTCACAATAAAAATTTTAAAACTGTAAATAATAGTTAAAACTCAACTTAACATATATGATTTACCATAATAACCCATGATCCCATAAACAAAAACTACATATAAATAAATGGTATAATAGTTTTTTTTTTAATGTATCAATATATGTTATGTTTAAGGAAATCTCTTTGCTCAATGAATGAAGGATATCAATTTATTCCCTTTTATGTTTCTCCAATTGCTCAAAAAAAGCTGAATCCAAAAATAAATCCATTCAGATATTTTCGGATTAGAATTTTTTTAATTTTATTTATTCTCATTAAAGTTTTCATTTGTATTTATTTCCGCTTTCTGATGACGTAAATTATTTTTTGTGTACACTTGCAATGTTGGATTGGATTGGATTGGTTTACATATATTTTCAGGCTTGTGTGCTTGGTCGCAAGGACCCGCTTATAAACCATCGTCAAGTAGGACAACACAAGACACACACAAACACATATGACTGATGTTGCCATCTGTCGACAGATGGCAACATCTGTCGCCACCTCCACAATTTAGACATGTCCCTGAAGGGGAGGGAAATTTTCTCCAGGAACCTGTACCCATGGTGAACTGCGCAATGACCGACCACAGGACTTTCGGACCCAACAGATTTTACGAGCACGTACTCCGCGTATACTCGGTAAGTCTTCAGTGGCAACCGGGTCTCGAACTCTCAACCTTTCGATCTAAAGTCCGGGGTCCGGACCACTAGGCTCCTTACAGCCCACTTTTAATGATATTTATTTTTCTTCTTAATTCAAGCGATTAATCATAAGTATCTTTCAAGCTGTTGTTATTTAAGGAGTGGAATTAGAAGTTCGTCAAGTAGTTTATAATTTTAAAGAAGTTCAGTACTTATTATTGACAATTAAATAATTACTTTTTAGGGACCAAAACATAAATTGAAAGGGTTTCGTGATTAGGACTGCCTGTTAATAAACGCACTTTGGAATTTTTACTTACACATCAATAAACTACTTTCTAAAACCTTTGAAATAAAACAAGTAACTATAGTACACATTAAAAATTTTATTGCTTGATTGGTTTTTAATATTAAAAAGTAAATAAATGCGTTGTTCTTTAAACATAAATATAAAAATTGGAAATGGAACTCAGACGTATTTCGAGTGTAACCCCGAAGCTTTTCACAGAAAAATCTAGCAATTTTAATATTCAATTTATTGCATTTATTACAATTTTATTTTTGATTCTGTGAATAAAAATTACGAAGTTGTAAAATAACTGCTAGAAACATTGATACGGTTAATATAATATGGTGTTTTTTCTTTAAAAAAAACTTAAATTTGTTTTTCAACCAAAACATAGGTTACCTAACTGTAAAAGTAATGTGAAAATTGTCAAAAACACTCATGAGATTATTTTCATTGATTCTTTATGCATTTATTTGATATTTGGCGAATATTAATGAAGCAATTGAATAATGGAGTTACATCAAAAATCCGAAATCTTCCGCCAAAGTATATTTTTTGCTTCGAATCAATTTGAGATGAATGAAATAAATACAGGGTGTCCGTAAAAGAATGTCCGAGTTTCACATTGTAATAGTAGCAGCTGTAATCGTTCGACAGCTGTGGTTGAAGGTGACGAATAAAGAATAACTCCAACAATTTCAGATAAGCGCATGCGCTTGAACCCCTACATCTTTTTCACAGTTGCAGTATCATCTATTCCAATACTCGGACCTGCAGCAGACAGTATGTTAAGAATTGCATTTTCGTTTGGATGTGTGCCGTATCACTAAAGGCACACACATTGAGCACTTATAGAAAAACTAGGTTAGTTTAATTTCCTTCAGTTTCACGCATGATTTGTTATATTTAGTACAAAATAAACTCCTGTAATATACCATTAAAAAATCGGACATTCTTTTACGGACACCCTGTATATTATCGTATTTAGGCAATCTATCTTAAATCTTTTTTCCCACTATTTCTTCATCCATCTATTACTCCATTACGCCACAGCTTTTATTAATTTTTCAGCAAATTACATCACTTTACTTGTGGTGTTGTCAAATATCATATTATTTTCGCCAGTGGTCTTTATTTACAGCATTTGTATTTGAATTATATTGCATTTGAAAGTTGCAATATTCTCTAAACTAAAGGAATAAATCTGATTATTCACACACGTTCAAGCAATATTCATTTTGTTCTTTAACATAATTAAATTTTAAACTAATTTTTTTATTTCAAAAGCATATAATTAAATAATTAGCATTAAAGTTTAGATTTTTGAAACTTAACTTCGTTCTTGCTTCATCTCAGCTTACGTCATAACGAGAGATATTTTAGGTTTTATAAGTAGACTTTGATACAAAAAACGTTTAATAAAGAAGCCATAAACACGCCGGTGAAAAATGTGTTTTGACACATTTTAATTTAAAAAGGAACAAAGTAGATACATTATTAATTTTATAAAAACTGCTTTTTTATGGCTTGAACTACCTTACATAAGAATTTAAAATTTCTACACAATATTTTTTTAATTAAGTATGTAACAAATATTTATTAAAATTGATGCAACGGAAGACATACCGGGAGTATACATCAAGGCTTGCATTCTTTTTTTATATAAAAATCGTCAACAAAAAATATGTCTGAACCAAAGTAGAGATTCATACATCTTTCCATAGGAAAGAAACCTGGAAAAATTCCTGAAGGAAATTAAACTAACCTAGTTTTTCTATAAGTGCTCAATGTGTGTGCCTTTAGTGATACGGCACACATCCAAACGAAAATGCAATTCTTAACATACTGTCTGCTGCAGGTCCGAGTAATGGAATAGATGATACTGCAACTGTGAAAAGGATGTAGCGGTTCAAGCGCATGCGCTTATCTGAAACTGTTGGAGTTATTCTTTATTCGTCACCTTCAACCACACCTGTCGAACGATTACAGCTGCTACTATTACAATGTGAAACTCGGACATTCATTTACGGACACCCTGTATTTATTTCATTTATCTCAAATTGATTCGAAGCAAAAAATATACTTTGGTGGAAGATTTCGGATTTTTGATGTAACTCCATTATTCCATTGCTTCATTGATTTACCGTATCAATTTTTCTAGCAGTTATTTTACAACTTCGTAATTACATTAAATAACATTATATGTGAGATCAAATACTTTCCTTTGAATTCAAGTATTATTGACTCGCCAAAGTTATTAAACTTAAAAAGAGTCAAAGAGCTAGACACACCTCAATAAAAAAAATTGAATCTTGTGAAAAAGAAATTAGCTTTTATCAATAACACACACCCTCAAAGACGAGATCTTTATTTTTCAAGAGTATTGGTTTTCCTCTTAGGCGAGATGCAAAATGCATTCCTTTTTGTGTGTAAAAAGTTTTCTAACGATCGATATTATGACGACATCGACAACTCACGTCCCGACGATCATATCCATTTTTGGTTGACAGCTCATCATCTATAATCATGGTGTAAACTGCGTTCTACTCCTAAAAAAAATAACTCCTAACAACCCTGAAACAACACCATATTTCGAATATTTTCGTGGAACTTTCAAAATCAAAAATAAAACTTTAGAAGTGTACTAAAACCCGAATAATCATCGAGGGTATTCCATATGCTATGTAAGGCAGGAAACACAGCAAAGTTTCAAAATATTGTATTTTTATCACTTAACTAGCAGTATGGTCCCGCCTTACTGGGAACCCGTTAACTTCGCATTGCTTCCTTTTAGAGGCATGCTTACTTGTGAAAATGCACTCAAAATCAAAACAAAATTAAATTCGTGTTGGCGCATGCGCACTTCCAAAAGCAAACACTAATAGAGGATGAAGCAGCCTTAGGGCGAGCGCATATCTCAACCAAACTCAATTAATCAAACTAATATAGGATGGCGTCAAGCCCCCGTTTCGGCCCGGTCCATGTATTTTCAAGCCCTGTTATGGTCCCGCAATCCCACGTGGAGGACGTTTTTTTAAACTAATTATATTAATTAAAAATCACAATCAAATATGAAAAAACTAAGCCTCAGGTGCACACGTAGGTATTAAAAGGAATCTTTATTAAAAATTTCGAATTTTTTAGAGCAGTCTAAGTAGGTATTTTGCGATCCACAGACGTACACACAGACAGACAGACAGACAGACACTCTTTCTTTTATTATTGTAGAAGGTCTATATACAAAAAAACTAATCTAATACATATATGAATATGGAGCTTTAGTTGATTAGGATAGTAGTTAATTACAATATTATTTTGTTGTCAGCTTCAAATGTCATTATTTCAAAACTCAAACTTTCAGCCTTTAGATTGACTTTCCAGTAAACTATTGCGTAGGCATAAAAAAATTATAAATAAATAAAAATGTACTTCTGGGTGTACTTCCTTTCTCTGTGGCAGAAAAAAAAATTCTTTATGTGTCTGTCTTACTTGGCGGAATACTTATAAAGCGGGTCTCTTATCAAGCACACAAGTTGAAAAATATATATATAGTTACCACAAGTCTTTTACTATTTTATATTTAAAAAAAATAAGTACCTGCCTTTTTTATGTTGTAATTTGTTTTTACAATCCAATATTTATTTATGTTGACCAGTATTTGTTAGAAAAATTCAATAAAAAATATTATTATTGCATGAGAAAAAAAAGATATTTAAATACTAAAATTGTCTTGTGATTATAAAACAAAGGGATATATTGTTATTTCAAGGTTATAATTTAACGCTGAAAAACTTTATTTTTAACAACAACAATGTGTTTTAGAAATATTGAACTGTTTATCGTTCTTATAATTTTGAAACAGACTCAATGAAACAAAACACTTGGTGAATCAAAAGTATATATTTTTTTTTAATTAACTTAATTTTTCATACTTAAAATATAAAGGCCTTTGTATTATATTCCTCCCTCCCCTCCTCCAATAATAATAATTATAATAATAATGATGATGATGGTGGTGGTGATGGTGATGTTAGTAATGATGGTGATGATGATCCTTCATTACTGAAAGTTCTCTTCTTCATTTCCAAGCTTTGCAAAAAAACCCTCTAAAAATGAATGCATTTTTAATCTATTCTTTTTTAGGGGCATAACGTCTAATAATTAAAACAGATATATTGATTTGAAACTTCGAATATCATTTTATGCTGCTCTGCTTTAATGTAAAATATTTTTTAATAAGATTGTAAGACAATCTCCATTTCAATTTAATTAGTTAAACTTTATTCGAACGAATAAAAGTTCTCAATTAGAATGACTAAAAATTGTTTTCCTGTTTACTTATCTCACTTTATTTACTTCCCGCCAGATCTCAATTTTCCAGTAATAGCACTTTCTAACTGTACTTATCTGACACCATAAACCCTCATCTCAAGACGATCGAACTAAATAAACTTTAAAATCGAACTCTCGCGTTTGGAAATGAACTTGTTTACTCAGTTTAATTAAAATAATGCATTTTAAAGCAAGCTTTCGAGACGTCTGTCTAACTTCAGCATTTAAGATTCCCTAGCCAGTCGTATTTAAAAATTCTCTAACTCTCCGTTAACCCTCTAATGCATACTGTTGCCATTTGGCAACAAGTAACATTATCCACGTTATTCTATTAAATAGCTCCCTCTCGACAAATCTGTACTTTTTTCATCTATTACATTCCATTTTGAGTTACTAATAATCCTCATAGATGAGAGTAGTAAAAGTGTATTCAAAATCAAAGAGTGAGATTATTATAACTGCTGTGAAATTACGTTTTTGGCAGTACTCAAAGTATAATAATATTAGTATACTAAATACAAATAAATTGTTTTGAAAAATTAATTGTTGTTAAAGAGGGTTATTTTGAAATCTATTTAGTAGTTTTCTAGTCATTATTATCAAAATTGGAATTTTGTAGATGGTTTTTGTCACATGGAAACGATTTTAAAAAGTGAAACTATTTAAGTTCTAATGCAGTTAAATTATTTTCAGTATTTTTCCCATGATGTATGAGAATTAAAGATACATATTAGTTAGGTCCAAACCAATCGGCCATCCGTGCCCTAAATCGACTGTTAAAATCGAGTAATTGCAAATTGGGGGGGGGGGGGGCAGTATATATTACATATGATGTGATACGGCCACCTTTAATTTCACATAATTATTCAGCATGTATAAGTTGAGTGAGTTAAAGTTTTTAAATTTAATGATAGTAATTATTTTATATAATTACTTAAAATAAAGATTTAATCTATTGTTAGTAAAAAATTATTGATTTTTTATTTAATTTTTGCAGCGTTGTTTAAAATATAAGGTCCCAAATAAAGATCTTTATATCAATTTAAGGGGCTTACAACTTATGTAATTTAGTTAAAAAAACTCGTTGTTAACATTAAACGTTTTTAGAAAAAGTTTGATCCCTAGAAAATTGGAAATAACCAGAAGAGGGGTTTTAATATGCATTTTATGTAAGAAGGATTGGAATAGAGGGTTTGGTACAATTACATGTTGATAGCAGTTTCTGTGTTAATCCTTTCTTGTAGTTGTTATTATTATTTAGCTGGTGCTGGTGCTCATGTGTAATCCTATTTATCAAGAGTGTAATCTGTTTTTCAAACATGTGTAAATCCTCAGGGGTATGAAAAGCATATGGGGAAGATGTTAATCCGATTCTTTAAAGATATGTCTTCAAAACAGATGTCGATTAAGGTTGGGACTTTAAGGTTTATTTTTGCTAATCATTTGCGTGTTTTGTTGTTGTTGTTTCTTATTCCACTTGATCTAGATCAAGTCTAGACGAAGTCCAAAAGACAGTTCGCTCCCAAAAAATTCCAGAACCAGCCCAGGGTTTTCATAAAGGTCACTCTTCTCCAAATCCAAACTGAGAGCAGATGGTCCGGAGTTGTGTTTAGAACTGATGAGCTTTGTGGAAGAACGTGCTAAGTGACATTTTTGAAAAAATTTAGATTTTTGTGTAAATGAACATATTTATAACTTCTTTAACGATAGCACTTTTCCACTTTTTCATAAACTTAAAGTTAAGCATTTTTTACGGTATTCAAGTACCGTTTTCACTACATCTGAGTGCCAACTAAAAACATTGAAGCTCATTTTCTTGATTTCACCTTTTTGTCACGTAGCACGTTCTTCTACTAGGATCTTCAACTTTTCTTTGTTTTTTTATTATTTTAAAGTTAATCTTTTAGAAAAAAATTAAATTATAATTCTCATGCATTAACGTATAAATTAACTGTTTAACTAATATAATAAAACTTACGTAATCGTAACAAAAAAGGGGTTTTATTTACATCACCTAAGTGCAAAACAAAATCATTAAGAATGCGGTTACCATACAGTATGAGATAAAGTTATTGGGCAAGAATTAAATCGTTATTTCTCGAAAAAAAAATCAAATAATTTTATACAAATTTTACTGACAGAGCATACATTTCTAAAAAAATAATTTCCATGAAAGAAATTTATAATTTGTATCAATGTAAGAGAATATACTACATATTTAAAAAAAATTACCTCTTGAAGGACGAGAAAAGTAATAGAGTCACCAGGTATTTTAAACCATAAAATATTAAGTCAATATTTATGTGGTTTTTTTTTTCAAATAATGTTTACATTTTGAAATAAAATCATGCCATTTTGAATTATAAATAAGTGATATTTTGAATTTATAATTTTATTTTGAATTTATAACTTCATCACTCATTCAAATTAATTAAAAGAGAAAAAAAATATTTCCGAAAATATCTAATAAAATATATGATTTAACTTATTTCCTAACATATGAAATGTAACCTAAAAATCTGGGCGGATGCTAGCATTGATTTTAAAAAAAAGTGATTAAATTCCAAAGAAAAAAATATATCACTATCTCACAACGTTTAAATTCTAATATTACCCCCAAAACATCAATATTTACCAGTTTTTTTATGTGGTAGTTAAGTATAATTTCTATTCGGTAAATTTTAGAAATCACGATAATTTATTTTTCTAACTTTACTCATTACTACAGTGGTGGAAATTGATTTATGAACTGACAGTTTTTTAACAGTATTTCTTTATTAAATGCATTTTTATCGATTTAAATTTTATATACCATACAGGCATTGCATTATAAACTATACACTTAAATAAAATTTTATATAAATTCGTAAACAATTTATATTTTTGACATTTTTGTTTTAGCATAGGGAAATTGATTTATGAACTTTTGCATTCAATCTCAATTAATAATTGCTAAAACTATTTTTTGTCGCTAATGCTTCCTTAATTTTGTTTTTCATAGACAACACAAAACTTAGGGTCAAGTTTTGGTCAAGCAATTTGCAGTTTTTAATGATTAAGTCCTTCTATTCCATAACTGATGCACACTTCATTGAAACCATACTCTATTTGAGAAAATTATTCAAACCAATTGATCTCAGACATTATTCTTGGGGTTTAAGTCATGGCTATTGGCAGGGTGATCTAAATGAACAACACTTAGTTCATTAAACAGTCTTTAATTTCGTTTGAAATGTGGATACTTGCATTATCATGCATAAAAATCTAATCAAAAGCATAGTTTTGCAACGCAAAAAAGAATTAAAGAATTTTCTAGAACTAATCTGCAATAAAGTTATGTTTGTCAGCAATTCAGAAACATGACCTTGTTTCTTCAATCATAAGATATCGGGGCCCAAACCATCAAACTTCCACCACTAACATTTCTTCTGAAGGCAGATCTTGGTTATTTCCGAAGATCCTTTCAATACCATTTTAAACCATCACGTCCATCCAAATTGAACTTTTTTTCATCAGCAAATGTCACTTTTTTTTTGTTTCTCTCCCTCCACTCCCACCCAATCCATTTTCATGTAGTTACGACTATATTTTAATAGCCTGTTCTTATGGTGAAGAGTAAGCTTTTTACCAGCCTTCATTTTGGAACATTTCAAGTTCGACGACGATATCAATATTTGTCCTACTCTTCTGGGAGTTACAGGAAGTGATTGTTCATAACAAATTCGCCCTGTAATGCACAAATGCTGACACAAATGGTAACTTTTTGGGATACCAGTCCAATAATCCTGCTTTTGTCCCTCGTCCCACGAGGGTTGCACCTTTTTTTATGATGGTTTTTGCCGAAGTCAGAATGATTCTTCAAATATTTATGAATTATATTTATTGATCTTTTAATTAATATGCTAATTTCTCTTACAGATTTGTTACAATATTATATAAGGGTCATTTTTTTACCTTTTTGGTTTCAGGCAGTCCAGCAAGCTTTCCTATTTTGTAAAATGGGAATAAAACAGATAAATTTCAACAAATTTGGCCTTAATCTTATTTATAAACATTGATAGTAAGCTCCCCTGAAGTTCTAATGAAGAACTAGTTAAAATATTTGGTACTTGGGTTCAAAATAAATTTGAGTTCATAAATCAATTTCCATCATTTGACATGCTTAAAAACTAAAATTAGATATATTTTTTATTTAATATCATTTTTTGAAAAAAATTATGTGTGAAATTCCTTTATTGTGCTCTGAATATCCAACACACAAAATTTGAATTGTTAACACTTAATACAAAGCGATATCTGGTGAAAAGAATGTTAGTTCATAAATCAATTTCCACCACTGTATAAGAACTGCAAAAAATTTCTTAGAAAAAGCAACAATGGTTCAAAAGTGAAAGCTAAAATCATCAAGTAGGGTAAGGTGGGGTAAGTGGGCCACCTTTTTGGCATAATTCAACTTTAGACCCTCATACCACTGGATATAATCGGCCTAACAACTTATTTTTTTTTTGTGGTCCATTCTTTCATATGTTATTACTGTACCCATGACAACCTTAACACAAATTGGCAAAAAATAAATATAAAAAATATGTTTTTCATTTTGGTCATCCGAGTGACCCACTTGCCCCACAAGGTGGGGCAAGTGGGCCACCCCCCTAATATATTTTTACACATAACTGGTAGAGATAAGGCTGGGCAAGTGGAATAATCTACATGATTTTTCGAGTGTTTGAAAAAAAAAAGTAATGATGTATCCTTAATAGTTCCCCCATAGCAACTTTTTCTGGCTTGCAAGCTTACTACAAGAAAAAATACATTAATTTTCATCTTGTCATTTTTGCATGTAGTGTAAAAAAAAATGTTAGGGCTGCAGATTTTAAACTGGCCTATGTCAATGAATAGGTCTATGAATAGTGTATATGACTAACCCTATGAATCAGTAAATATGACTTTTTTTAAGTATATTAAAGAGTTGTGGCTAGTGGGCCAGGGGTGGCCCACTTACCCCGCCATTGTGGTGGCCCACTTACCCCAAACGCGGGGCAACTGGGCCACCCCAATTTTCTTTTAACTTTATCAACATCACAAGTACATGACACTACAAAAAGATACTATGTTTTATACACTTTCAAAATATATAACATTTTGTTTTGTATCATGAACCGTTTGGAAATAAATTTAAAAATAGTATGATGGAGTGAATTACGAAAAGATGCAATTTTAAAAATTTTCACAAAAAGGATTGTACCTTGTTACATACTTAAGTGAAAATGATGCCATAATGTTTCCTGCATCTTTTGGGGTAAATACGTAAAAATATTGCAACAGATTTTTTTTTACGTCCATAATTCGGGAAATGCCAGGGGGGTGGCCCACTTGCCCCAATGGCCCACTTACCCCACCTTACCCTAATTAATCCAATGTAGCATCTCTAAAGAAACATGTTCCAACAAGACTATATCTTATAAATTGGCATCGCCACCTTTATATTATTTTGTTCTTTTGAACTTCAGATATTTATAAAAACACTTTCTAAAAATTAGGTGAAAAACGAAAACTTTATTTTTTTATTAACTACCATCTAGAATAATAATTTTGTTGTGCTTTGGTGAGAGAGAAAGAGACAAAGGAGACTTTCGTAAGATTCCTCCAAAAAATTGCTAATATTACATCCTTATAAAAACAGGAGTTACATTTTGTACTAGTTTATTTTCCGATATTATCCCAATAAAAATAAAATGTCAGTAATGGCAGTTAATACATTAGTAGGAATAAAAAAACGAGTTTATTCTGCTTTCATTTTGATTTTTTAGTCTTTTCATTAAACACCCATTATAAACGAGCGTGGCTGTAACGGGTACGGGTTCGATTCCCGCCTTCGCCCTGGGTGTACTTCCTTTCTCTATGACAGTAAAAATTATTTATGTGCCTGTCTTACTTGATGAAGGCTTATTTTAACTGGTCTCTGATCAAGCACTCAAGCTGTAATATATATTTACTTACCCCTACCCTAAATGAGCTGACTTAACTTTTGTAGATTTTAGTAACTAGAGACAAATAAATATTTCTTTAATATTTATACTGTTGATCAAGGGAGCTTTAACACCAAAAATGTTTTATTTAGTGTTTTATGTTGATTTAGGGTACAATCGTGTGCGAAATTTATAGATAAACCACCCTTTACTTTCGAAAAATATCTAAGAATTAAGTGTATTTAAATTGATTATTTGAATGAAACAAATTGATATAAAAAAAAGAATATTTTTAAAAAATAATAACTTGATACCGAAAAAAGACAGATACTTGAATATTTTATACTCTAATTGATTTTCCCTATTGTTTAATGATTATCCTGTTTTAACAGAAACTTATTTTAGTTTGAAATTCATTTACGCATTCAACAGTTATAAATTAAATTTTCTAAACATTACCTATGATCACTGGTTGAATTTACATCTAACAAGGTCACTGTGTGCCACAAAACTTTTAGAACTTCTGGAAAATTACTACTTTAGATGAAGAAATTACAAAGAAAAATCAATATTTATAAACTTGTGAACAGTTTTTGTAATTATATACAGAATTGCATATCAAGTGAAACAATTGCCGTGATATCAATAACTTTCAGCAATAAAGTTTTTTTAATTAAAATACATAAAATATGTTTAAAACAGACATAAATCAAATTTAATATGAAAATTCAAAGCTTAACTGATGTTTCACAAAAATGCTATTAGTAATGCTCAAAACTTGAAATTAGCAAATTAAAAAACAGAAATATAAAGATAAATTTAGAAAAACAATTTTTCTCAAACTATTAACAAAATTTTAAGACTAAATATTCTAGTTTAAAATTAAAGAAAATTTGTAAAAAAACATTATTTTATGTCCTATGGTAGTTTAATTTTTTCAGTTATTAGTATGCTATTTATGTTTGTATATGCTATATATAATTGCTCATAAATGTTCTTCTGCATAAACTTTATTTTAAAAAAAGATATAGCGATGTAAATAATTAATTTAGTGAGTATGGTAAAAGTTTAGAATTAGTATTTCGAAAAAAAAAATCATTGGCGAAACTATGATGCAAAATTTAATGCACATTCCTATAAAATGGTTTAACTATGCATTGTTTTTTGAAACCGTATATATGAAATCTTAATAAACCATTACAAGGGTTTGAAAATTTGGCAACGACAGTTTATTGCAAAAGAAATTTGAATATTTGAAATAAATATGTAAATACCACTTGATTGATAAATTACAAATTAAATAAATATATGCATTTAATTTCAAATTATACACCCAAAAAGACCAAATCCATCCATCTAGATATATTTCGAAATTTTTATTTCTACATAAACAAAATGTTTACCTTTGAATCGAAATTAACTTCTTTTTACTTTGGAAGAAGTATTTTGTTACAAAACAACTTTTAAAACAAGCCACATGAAAGGTCAAAATGTTCTTAACAAGATACATTTAAAAGAAAGTATTTGTACATTTGACTGGTTATATAAATAAAAGATTACTTTGTAAAAGTAGAAAAAGTTTCACAAATTGTGGTATTGAGAAACTTTTTTTTTTAATTTCAGATCCAAACAAGTCTAAATTCAGAAAGATCATAAATGCTGCTTGTTTCTCCTTTTTCTTTTCAAAGATCAAATAATGGCTAGTAAAAACTCATTAATGATTAACCTAAATTTTAGTTTTGTATTCACAAACAGCAAACATATTTTTAATTAATATAATTAACTCTTTTAGTAAATTATTCAAACTGAAAATATTTGCTCTGAAAGGATAGATCCTAAATAAAAAAAACATAATTTTTTAAACTTTTCAAATTTGAAATTCTATGCCAAATGAAAACGTGATTACGTTTGAAAATAAATTTCTTGTTTATTACACCATATGTAAGCAAAAGAATTGGGGTATTTTTCTGAGGTTTATTAGTCATATAATTTTCAAAATTCACGTTTAAATATCATTACTGTTCTATTTAACCTAATAAAAATTAAACCTAAACATATTACTATTTAGCCTAAAATTTTACAATTTAAACTAAACATTTAAGTCTGTTTTGACCCTTTCAACTTTTTAAGAAAAACATTTTCAAAAGAATCGAACAAAATTAGCATAGTTTCAAACTTAAATAGTTATTTTTTAAACAAAAAATACTGCAAATTATAATAGGCATAATCAAAAAAATTTTTCATTTATTTGATTTGATAGAAAACAATTTTGGAAACGACCGTAGCTTTGCGAAATGAGGATTTTCAGTATTTTGCGCTAATAGATTCAGTTTATAGATGTGATTGTTAAAAGCTAATCTAAAAATGACATACTTCCCAAGGCTCATACATGCTTAACACTCTGTCGCATATTTCTTCAATTATAATAAATCAATTCTAAGTCAATAAACTAAAAACGTCTCATAAAAATTATCTGAAATTCAAGGTGTAATGGCCTACATTAGACTTTATTTCGTTAGTTTATAAAAAAGAATAAAGTTTACATTAAAATTAAAATACAAACCAAAAATATTTTGAACTTCCTCATTCTACTTAAGTCCAAGTGTGTGGACTTCTGGAGTTAAGATATTAATATTTATTAAAAACTGGTCAGAATTATTATTTTCCACAGATTACACCTATGTTCGGAGTATAGTGTGGCAATCTTTACGCAAAAGCGTAAGACTAAGAAAATATCAAATTATTTACACTCAGAAAATATTTTTTTGCTTGTATTTATATCTTTTTTTTTTTTTACCAAAACTCTATTTTCGAAAAAGTTAACTTGTTTGATTTTAATGTATTGGGACCTTCAAATAACTTTTAACTTCCTGAAAAACCTGCATCAAAAATGTTAGTCGAATTAATTAAACAAATAATATAATTTATAATTTCACAATATGAAATCTGCATACTTTGTGAATTTTTAAAAATGCTACCATTAGTAAAATAAATATAAATTCTTTTTGTTTAAATTTATTTAGAAGTATGATCAAATTTGAAAGGACTATGAAAATTATGTGCAATATTAAAACATTTCAAATTGATCTTAAGAATACGGTTGAAGTATTTTTACACAGATGGCAGCACGCCATTCAATTATTTAAAACTCGGATTAACCCTTTCAGTCACAGTGATGCCATTTGGCATCATCAGTTTCAATATTTTTTAAAAATTGTTTATGTCCTGCTATGACATCCAAACACACATCATTCGATTCTTCACACTTTGTTCTATCAGACAAAATTTTACTTTAATCTCAATAGAAGTCGGAACTACTATTTTTTTTTATAAAGAAAATAGTCAACAAGCGCATCTCCTGATTTTTGATAAGTTCACTTCAGTTCCACATATTTAAAACACAATTTAAACTATTTTGGTTAAACTAATTACTAATTTTTTTTTAATAATATGGTCAGATACCTTAAAATATATAACTCGAAGTGTTTTTAGGTAATATATGTATATTTATTTTGTTGTTTTCCACAGTTAAAGAATTTTGGCATTGTTTCAAAAACCATATAAAAAATTTAAATGATTTTTTTTTCTTAAGGAATTCGTATTTTTGATCTAAAATAAGCTTATTTTGTAAATATCAGATGTTTCTGTAGTGTAGTAAATTTTTGGGACTGAAAGGGTTAATGGAAATTTCAAAAGCTCATAGCACACCGAAATGGAGAAAACGTTCAACGTTACGTCAAAGGTAGTTCTATGTCTTCAAAAATAAGAGCCGTTTTAGCCCACTCATTCATGTTGAATTATCCAATAACCTGCTATTATGAAGGTTATTGGAAAATTGCACTATATAAATATCTTTTTTTTATCATAAATACTAATATTTGCTTAAAATTTATGTATGTGCTCAAATTTGAGAAAAAAAATATGCTTAAAAAATTTTAAAAACACAATTCGTTTTCAATAATTGACAAAATCA
Source organism: Hylyphantes graminicola (assembly GCA_023701765.1). NCBI lineage: Eukaryota > Metazoa > Arthropoda > Arachnida > Araneae > Linyphiidae > Hylyphantes > Hylyphantes graminicola. Next base: position 16,990,676 of record CM043122.1, read on the forward strand.
AGATATAATTTTCAAAAAATAATTGTAAACGAAGTACTATAATCATAAAAAAGTAGGTTTTTGTAACAATAATTTTACTAATAACCGCTTCTTCACACTATTTTCACATAGTAAATCACCAAACTCGACCTTTAACTAATTCAAATTTAAACTTTCAAATGCCAAAATTGACAATTATCACAAATTTTGTTTCTCAGATTTAATTAATGGTCATTATCATTTCAATAAATGCGTTTAAAGTTCAAAGAATAATAATGCAACTTTTTTGCCGTAAAAATAAAGGCGTAACTATAATACTTATAATATCATAATCTGACATTATTTTGAAAATTTAAAATAACCCGATTTTTATGCGAAAAAATAACGTTCCCTGTTGCTTTCTTAATTAACAACTTTTAGTCACCATATTTGCTTATTTTATGAACTTTTTCTTAAATTCAATTAATATTATGTATCGTTTGTAAAATTAATCTGAAAAATTACATCTGAAAATATATATATATATATGGCAAAATTGATTAGAAAATAGAAGCTAAACTCATTTTATAATTTTTATTAAAAAAATCTTAGGTATTGTTCAAATCTTTTCCCACAGATGGCAGCACTATATTCATTTATTCAATGATCGCAATCCGCGCAACTTCAAACAGTGATGGGCAAATTTTAACTGCAAGAACAGATTATCAATTAATTAGTTGGTAAATGTAACCCCAACAACTAACAATTAATGCATTGTAATTGTGGAAAACTACAATTAACAATTATTTAATTGTTAACTGTAGTACTAACAATTAAAAATTAATTAATTTTCAATTGTTTTGTTAATGTTAATTAAAAATTATTATGCCCAGAACAATAACTAAATCAACTATTATGGCAATATAGTAATTATATTCTTTAACTTATGAAAAGCTTTAATTAATTGATTTTTTAAAACATCCCTGTAAAATTTAATAACATTAAAGAATGCTATCTACAACTTAAATAGTGTTCTGTCTTCGTGGAGTTAGGTGATGATGACTATCTTTGATTTTACCCACCAAACCGTTCTATATTCATTCATAAATCGTTACGAAAATGACACTTTACGTGCTTACGTCACAGACAGTGCCGAAAGTAAGACTTTTGGTACTAGTGCGGTGAAAGTAAATAAGAGTATCTGATTTGTAGAAAAACAAAATAAGGTCATGAATATCTCCATGGAAACTAAATGGTCATGAAACTCACTTATTTTTATTGGTACATTACTTTTGCAATTTTTTAATATCTCCATGGAAACTACAAGTACAACAAAAATTATTAAAGGAAAGGACCATTTTTGAAGATGCAAAGTAGCTTACATATAAGCAAGGCAAACAATGATTTATATTTTGAAAAGTATTTTGCAGAAACTAATAAATTAAATACAACATGCCAAAGCTCACCAATAAAACAATTAATTAATTTAATATTTTAAACTTTACCGAAGCTGATTCATATTTTAATTCATTTCGCAACATCGTACAACCGCGAAGCGCCGATGTGAAATAATTTCAAAATTACGTGCATTTATGTCGGTAAAAATAACTAATTTTCATAAGACATGGTTTAAATATAGAACAGCAATTAAAATTAAAAGAAAACAGAACCAAACAGCTCTTCCTAGAATTGTATCAATCACTAAGACAAAACAGTAAAAAGAAGGGGAAAAACTAAAGTTTCTTACAATACAGAAGTGCTGATCGGCCCAGAGCTAAAGATGCCCCCCCCCCCCCCCTTTATAAGAAGAGTAACATATTTGACATTAATAAACATATCAACAAATAAATCATTTTGCAATGTTTACAGCGATTGTTCCACTTAAACAGTTACTTTTTTTATACATTAAAATGAAACAAGATTCTTACCAAAAACTTGAAATTGCGAACTTCTTTCAATCACCCAAGCATACACCGCGTTGCAAAATGATAGAACCACCTTGTTTCTTCTGAGTAAAAGCTGTATAGTATATTTTTGAATAAGTTTGTAATACTTCCAGAAACTAGAATAGTATAATTAAGTAGAATGCAGGATATCAACCTGTGAGAAGTTTTGAGTTTGGCTTAATAAGCAAATGTTTAAAACAAATGGATATTTACTGTTGCAAAATGATAGCACCACTCTTACTTTTAAGTAAACAGGCGAAATTGCATGTGTTGAAGCTCCTCACGGAGGATAGAAATAGGCAACCGGAAACAATTCTAGCCATAAAAGCTTGGTTTTATCTAGTTAAACTATCCTTGTTTGCATTTATTGTAAATAAGTCAAATCAATAGATTTGAAAAGGTATTAATTAAGTATGGGTAGGAAAAAGCAGTTATCAGGTTTTGAAAAGGGGCAAATTGCAGCTTTAAACCAAGCAGGATTGTCGTCACGGAATATAGCAAGACATATTGGACGTTCACCGCACGTGGTTAATAACTTGCTCCTTCTTAGATCAAAATATGGGAAGAATAAATCAACTGGACGACCTCGAAAGCTAACAATTCGGCAAGAAAAATTAGTTGTAAAGAAACTAAAAGTCGGGAAAACATTGACCAGATTATCACGAGACCCCACCATCAACGTTCACAAGTCTACTTTATCAGGAGTGGTTAGGCGGAACGAACATCTTGTGTACAAGAAAAAGAAAACACAACCGAGACCTACAGGGCTTCACCAGTTAAATATCATGCAATGGGCAAAAGAGCATATGACTTGGAAAGAACAGTAACTTCAATAGTATTCAGTGACAAAAAATATTAAACTTAGATGGTTCTGATGGATGGGAGTACTATTAGATGGATCTCCGAAATGAAGAAAGTATTTTCTCTAAGAGACAGTGGAGGGGGACGATCGCTAATGGTTTGGGCTGGTTTTGGAAGAGCAGGGCAGACCACTAATGTGTTCCCCTCTGTTCGAATGAAAACAGAAGACTACCAAGACATGTTGGAAGACAATTTATTGCCGTTTGGAGAAAAAATTGGGGATCCATTTTGGAAATTCCAACATCATAATGACAGTATTCATGTTGCCAACTCGTCTTGGAATTATTTCCTGGATAACAGAGTGCAGGTTATTTACTGGCCAGCTTGTTATCCTGATTTGAATAAAATAGAGAACGTTTGGGGTACCTAAGCAGGGCCGTATACGCCAGCGGAAAGCAATATACAACTGTTCAAGAATTGAACGACGCTATTATAACAGAATGCAAAAATATTAATGCGGATGTACTAAAACGTCTAGTCAAAAGCATGCCTGATCGAATTTTCGAAGTTATAGCCAAAAAGGATTCTGTTATTAAGTATTAATTATGACTGGTCCTATCATTTTGCAACATAATATTTGCATTTTTATTTCATTACACGAAAAGTTAAACAAGTATTATGTTCTTATTCTGCTATTTTCATTCTTATTACGTATATTTCCAATAAAAGTATTAATTTCAATGATTTCTTTCAATTATTTTATGCTACGTTGAAAATACATGGTGGTTCTATCATTATGCAACGCAGTGTATTTCTTATCCCTAGTGCTGAAGCAATTGAGTTATTTCGCCAGTCTCGAATTTGGCGGGGAGCGTACAAAATTTTTATTCTCTCCTTGTTTCCTTGTGTTTCCGAATTATTAGGGCTGTTGGTTACAAACTCTAAGTAAAAAAATATACAAAAATTGGAGCCACTTTCGATTCAAACATCGCGAAAATAACTGCCGATTCGACCTATTATGACTGGTCACTTAACTTACGTCGCCCGTCCCCACGTCGCCCGTCCCCACGTCGCCCGTCGCGACGGGCGACGCACAGTGTGCCAGAATCACGATTTAGCTGGCAAAAAATCAAAAAATAAAATGAAGCATTCAACTGCGAATACTTTTTAAATATAAACAATATAGTTAGGGGTACCTGGTGTTATGACTTACTAGCAGTATGGTCCTGCCTTACTGGGAACCCGTTAACTTCGCATTGCTTCCTTTTAGAGGCATGCTTACTTGTGAAAATACACTCAAAATAAAATAAAAAATTAAATTCGTGTTGACACATGCTCACTTAAAAAAGCAAATACTAATAGAGGATGAAGCAGCCTTAGGGCGAGCGCATATCTCAACCAAAATCAATCAAACTAATAGAGGATGGCGTCAAGCCCCCGTTTCAGCCCGTATTCACATGTATTTTCGGCCCGCTCGGCATGTATTTTCAGGCCCTGTTATGGTCCCGCAATCTCACGTGGATGACGTTTTCTTGAAAATAATTATGTTAATTAAAAATCACAATCAAATATGAAAAAACTAAGCCTCAGGTGCACACGTAGGTATTAAAAGGAATCTATATAAAAAAATTCGAATTTTTTAGAGCAGTCTAAATAGGTCTTTTGCGACCCACAGACAGACACACAGACAGACAGACACACAGACAGACTCTTTCTTTTATTATTATAAGATTCTCGGTTTGAGTGCTTCCCCCCCCCCCCACCACGAACAAAGCATTTTGTGTTGAATTTTAATCACGTGAAGTATTTTCGCAAATTGGTCTCGACTTTTTCAGCTTGTTTTGCGATAAAAATAGTCTTTCTAAATTTTTAACAAAGATGGATCCTGAACCCTCAGGTATGATATTGATAATATAAACTGTTTTTCTAAAGTTTATGTAAGTTAAAATTATATTTTAAAAAAGTTCTAATTGTAGCTAAGAAAATTAAATTGTTTTTATTGTTGATTTATATTCTCTTAGTGTAAAAGTAAACTTCCCCGCACTTCCCCGAGGCGATTTTTGCAGGAACTTGTAGTGGATAGTATATCGATATCCAAAAATAATATGTTGCTTATGTTTGCCCCATTTTGATTTATTCACTTTTTTATATAGCTCCAAAAATAAAATAAAAAAACGCATTTAAATAGCTTTTAGTTTGAAATACATTAGACTGGAAATTTCTTTTGTGAAAATTCTGGTAAAATATGTTTAATTATAAAATATATTATCAAGAAAACGTCACGCAACTTGATTTTTGTTCGCAACAAGCGTATAAAGTAGAGTTGTGACGATGATTCAGAAACTGTCTTACCATTCTCCAAAAAGCTTGGATCTAGAGGGAAATCTATAGTGATTTTTTAAAATTGATTATTATAAAATTAGTATAGCAGGCTATATCTTTCAACTTATACGATATATATGTATGTATATATGTCTTCATAATGTTGGAATGAAAATTTAGGTTAGGTTTGAATTATCGTCACACTAGAGCTACACGAGGGCTATTGGCGACGGGCGTCGTATTTTAGAACCACAGTCAGGTGACGAGCCAACACCTAAATAGGCATCCAACGCTAAGGGCGACGTCGTACGCAGCGTTAGGACTTTGAAGGATATTTAACGTGCACTCCCTTACACTGTTGGAATGAAAGAATAATGTAACTTCTTGAGGGTTTTTAATTAATGTTTTGCTTCTTAAGCGAGTCTCAAGATTGATGTATTGCATCTTTTATCGCATAATTACGTTCAAAGGAACTTGTTTTTTAAAAGAATGTAATTATATAATTTAATGAGAGATAATCTTTGTATAAAACCCTATACGAAAAATTCGGTTTTTTTTATCAGAAACCTCAAAAAGTGTACAAATGGCCCGGATAGTGAATCAAGCTATCTATTAAAACTCTTTCGCATTTTACAACGATGCGTCTCATAGAAAACTGGTTAAAAAAGTAAGAATTCTTATTTAAAACAAAATAATTACTAAAAATATCTTTAAAGTGTACTTATTTATTCATAATGAACTATTTTACATTAAATACAACCATTAAAATTTTTATAAATCACTCCAGTGAATTAATGCCAGCTAATTTGGTATCTTGACACACTGTGCGACGTAAGTTCAGTCGCCAAGTCCATTATGTAGGGGAGGGTGGGGGCTATTGGGACAAATTTTTTTCAACCTCTGTATTTCAGCAAAAATAAATGAATTTTAATTTCTTTTTTCACAAGCTCATAAACTGAACATTCATTTACTTAAAAAGCCATTCGACAAATGTTAAAACATTACCATATTTTGGTTGCTGAGCATTTTAAACAAGCATGTAAATGTCCCATTAGCCCCCATATGCGGGGGCTAATGGGACAGGGTGCAGGGCTAATGGGACATGCTAAATGTTGCCTTAATAAAATATTAAAAAAGGGGAAAATGAATCAGAAAAGGACCAGAAAATAAAACTTTAAAGCAAATACCATTTAAATAATGTGTACATAACGAAATTTTTTAAAAACAATTATTCAACATTGAAAGAGATGAAATATCATAGTTAAAACTCAAAATCGAAGATGCTCCCATAATTTTTTTTGAATAACTGGAAAGGATAGTTTTATAACTAAATCTTTAGTTTTTATAACTAAATCTTTAGTTTTATAACTAAATCTTCTAAAATTTATCCCAAACTTGTCCTCTTTTTCACGGTACAAGGATTTAAAAGACCGTCTTATCTTCAAATAGCTTACCATCGGTCACCTGTTTCAGATCATTCTAACGAACATTTTCCCTGTAACGGATGCGGGTTCGATTCCCCTCCTTTGCCCTGGGTGTGCTTCCTTTCTCTGTGACAGTAAAAACTCATTCTGTGTCTGTCTTACTTGACGAAGGCTTATAAACGGGTCTTCGATCAAGTACACAAGCCGGAATATATATGCAACTACCCTACCCTACGAACATTTTCAGTTCATCGCCTTCTTTTTCAGAAAGCAATCCAACAAATAAAAAATAGCTTGCTTACTAGCAAAATTTACCAATAACAATATATTTATCTTCACCAAGCTCTGTTCAGATGTAATTATTAAAATTCCAGGTGGAAAAATGTCACCAATAAAGCTACTTGAACTTTCACTTATTATACGGTGAAAAAAGTTCAAAAGTTTAAAATTAAAGTTTAAAAGAGTTTTAGGCAACTTGACTGAATAAGATATAAGAGATTTAAATAGATTGTTTGAGAGAAGCATGCAAAGCTATGTTTATTCGTGTCCCATTAGACCCCACTGTTTCTGTCCCATTAGACCCCACTGTGTTGTTTTTTATAAATGACCCAACACAGAAGCACTTGTACTTCACCACAGTATTTGACATATACTATCTTAATCTAGGATATTTCATCTATCTAAAACTGCATTTTAATTCATAGAAAGTTTTTATTTAATACTTCAAAATTGAAAAACAAGGTACACTTTAATTAACTTTAAATTCTCCAAAACAGCAATTCTTCTCTCCTCATCAGCACATGCGTTTATTTGCTGATCTTTGGTTGTTAAAATGTGAAGTGTAACTGTTACAATTCTGTAGTGTAAGAAAATTTTTATAAAAGTATATTTTCCCTAGCTTTAGGGTCCTTGTCCCATTAGCCCTGCGTCCCAATAGCCCCCACTCTCCCCTACACCAAAACCGACCTTAAGTTTGCAGTTTACAAATGTTCTACAAGAAAAAGGGTAAATTGTTCTCATTTTTGAGTGCGAGAATCGAATACAAAAAGGTATTTCACATTCAATAAACAAATTTATTTGTTATTTCAAGACATAAATTTATTATTTTTATTGGTTTAGCTTCGGTTAGAGTTTTTTTAATTATTTTTTCCTTCGATTTTGACGTAACACGACGCACGAATATCAGGGTCGAAGTAGCAGCCAATAGCAGCAGGCGAAATTTCGGCGGCAGCAGCGTTGTTTACGCAGATTCCTCCGCCTAGTACATTTCTCTGCTGCAAACTTAAGCTCGGTTTTGGTGTAGCTTTAGTGCTATGATAATTTAATCTAAACTAACCACATAAATAAAAAAAAACGTTTAAAATGCCACCTGCACAAATATTATAAGTCAGTCAACAAAAATTTTAACCTTTTTTTGTCATTGAGGTAATTGCAAGTTTAGTTTAGATAGAATTATCGTCGCACAAGAGGGCAATTTACGACGGGCGTCGTATTTTAGAACCACAGTCGAGTGACGATCCGACCCTTGAGTAGGCGGCATCCACCGCTATCGTTAAGGGAGACATCGTAGCAGCGATGGGGCATAATCAATCTTCAGGATGATTTAATATCACTAAACAGATGGTGCTTGATAAATCGATTATTTCTAAATTAAAAAAAATGAATATCATGTCTTTCTCGCATAGGCATTCAAAGTTAAGCTACACTCTTAAAACGAACGAGCGATTTTAACTCAGTCTGAGTTATTTTCACTCCTCCAGTCTGGAAAATGCACTTCTCCTCTTGGAGTGGATCCTTTGTGTGTTAAACCTCCGACAGGATCACTCCAAACGAGTGATTTTATCTCAGCCTGAGTTAATATTCACTCCTTTCCAGTGTCGAAAATACACTTCTCCTACAGGAGTGGATTTCACTCGTTTGTTTTAAGAGTGTATGATTATAGTATTGATAATGTTCTTTTGTCTAGATGTAATAGTGTTTGTGATCTAGGTGTTCAATATGACAGTAAATTTTCTTTTTCTGAACATACATCAAATATTGTATCATTTTCTTACAGGAATTTAGGTTTTATATTAAGGGCTTGCAGGGAACTAAATTCAGCTTATAAAATTTCAATTTTCAATTGTTCGGTCAGATCTAAACTAGAATGTGTGTGGATAGTTTGGGATCCCGACTATGATTTTTATACTAAAATGATTGAAAAAATTCAGAATATTTTTTTAAGACACCTGTTTTTCACGGAAAATGGTTATTGTAACACTTACATGTCAACAAATATTTTGAGAGAAAATTTTAAAATTCAAAAGCTGCAATCAAGGCGTAAATTTTTGTTAATGCTATTTTTTTCATAAACTTTTAAATAAGGGCATAGACAGTAATACTTTAACCAAGGGTATTTTTGTAAGGGTTCCTAGACAGTCTGCAAGAAATAAAGCTTTAAAATTTTGTGGAACTAATATAAGAACTGTTACTGATGAAAATTTTTATTTAAATAAATTTTGCTCATTTTATAATTTGTATACAGATCATTTGGATATTTTTTTGTGTCTTTTCCAGTCTTTAAGAGAGTTTGCATGTCCTTAATTTTTTAGTTTTTATTGTATGCATTGTTTATTGTGTTCTTTTGCTGGTGGTGTTGTATATTCTTGTTTATATCGGGCAATGTAATGGGACCGAAAGGTCTGTTTTGTCTCAAATAAAATAAATAATTAACGTGCACTCCCTCTACACGGGATATTATTCGTCGGACATTTTTGCTTGCAAGGGCCGTTTATAGGTCGGCAGTTATTTTGGCGTTGCCCGAACCCGAACTTGGGACCTTTCGCATGCTAGGTGAACGCCTAACCGATTGTGTTCCCAAGCCAAGGTAATTGCAAGAAAATTTTAAAAATAACTTACTTATCTCATCTTTTTTTTTTTTTTTTTTTTTTTGAAAAGGCTCGAAAAACTCCCCTAAGTTGAAGTACACTAATTTAAACTTGGATAATATAAGATAACTAAAAAACTTAATTATTTCCGAGATCTTATGCACGGTATTTTTTTATTGACTAGTTTTTGTTCTTTCTTTTTTTAAACATTGCCACAATACAATAACCTTTACAGATTTGCGAACCCATACAAAAGCGTCAAAAATAAAAGTAAAAAAATCGGCTCCAGACATCATATCTACAGGTTTGGCACGCTTTTTTTTAATCCCACTGCGAAGATTAAACGAGTTTCATTTTTGTTTTACGCAGATTTGAAAAACGATCATTGTTTATGGATGTTTTTCACTTAAGATTATTTTTATCCTTAATGCAATAAATTTTACTATAATACGGATTCTGGGGTTCTGACTCTAACCCCCCCCCCCCCCCGTGGTTGCGCGCCTGCTCTAGATATTTATACCCAAGTCACGGGGATTTGACACAACGAGTGGACATGTTTATAAAAGCAGGGAGTGAAAATAGCGAGACAGTTTTGGTTTATTTATATAAATATTGATATTTTTATGTAAGTTAATTTAAAAACGTAAATAATGATAAAAACTTCAACAATCAATTTTAAATTGTCTACACTCTTAAAACAAAAGAGTGAATTCCACTCCAGTTGGAGAAGTGCATTTTCGACACTGGAAAGGAGTGAATATTATCTCAGACTGAGTTAAAATCACTCGTTTGGAGTGATCCTGTGGGAGGTTTAACACACAAAGGATCCACTCCAAAAGGAGAAGTGCATTTTCCAGACTGGAGGAGTGAAAATCAATCAGACTGAGTTAAAATCGCTCGTTCGTTTTAAGAGTGTATTAACATAATGGTTTTGCCAAACATAGTGCTCAGTTATTAAAAAAAAAGAGCCCTTCTCACCTTGTTAATGATTCAAGTTGAACGTACCCAGTTTTTTTTTTTAATTAAAAAAAAATTGTTTTGAAATGGGTTCTTAATAAATACATATTTAAAAAGTCATTAATTAAAATCCTTAAATCAGCACCTTAACATTTATGTTTACGTGCACATTCAAGAATTTTTTTTTTAGTTATATTCAATAATTAAGGAAATCGTGATCTATGAATATCTTAGTAAATAAAAAAAACATTTTATATGTTAAATAACTTAACAACCATAAATAATTGTAATAAATTGGAATTTATGTAATTATGGGAAATACAAGTTGGCAATATGTTAATAATCTGGGGTTTTTTTTCCTCCCGATAATAGTACTGTTATTATAAGTCAATGCAACTAAAAACTGTAAACAAAAGTAATGCAAATGTATTAAATTTCTATTTCATTTGTATTAGTAAGAAAGTAAAAAATAGTAGGCAAAAATCATAAATGAGAGATGTAAAGGATGCAAAATTAAATGCTTGTTTTTATTAAACGTTAAATACTTGAGAAGAAAAAATAATTAACCACAAACACTGTATTGTCATTATGAAAGAAACCTCCATTCTGAAACTAAGATGTGTTTTCTAATAGATCTCTAAGAAAAGAGAAAATGGAAATGTATTTATATCGCATACCTTTTAGAATTAGATAATTTTCAATGTAAGTAAGCGTTAAAAATCTAATTACTTACTTTAGCAAAATAAAACGAACCCAAAACAAATAACTCCCCCTTTGGATAGGATATGTTTGAAATATCGTCGCACTAGAGCTACACGAGGCTATTGGCGACGGGCGTCGTATTTTAGAACCGCAGTCAGGTGACGAGCCAACACCAGAATAGGCACCCAACGCAACCGTTAAGAGCGACATCGTACGCAGCGTTAGGACTTTGAAGGATATTTAACGTGCACTCCCTTACATGGGGTATTATTCGTCGGACATTTTTGGCTGCACGTGCCGTTTATAGGTCGGCAGCTAATTTGGCGATGCCCGGACCCGAACCTGGGACCTTCCGCATGCTAAGCGAGTGCTAAGGGGTCATAGGAGTCTTAAAAATGTGCAAAGAAGGTACTACAAAGCATAGTTTGATCTTTCATGTAATTTTTTAACTACTCAATATATATACAAGATTTAAGTATTATAAAACAAATTTTAAAATTTATGACACTTTTGTCAAAAATAAAATAAATGATATTAAACATAAAGCTATTTGAACACATTGTGATTAGGCTTGCGCGGCAAATTTTAAGGTCAAAATTGAAAAAATGACCAAGAAAATGACTTTATATTGTACAAATATGTACAAACAAAGACTTATACCTAAATTCTCAGCTCAATTTTAATTAGAAATTATTCCAGGAACTTTTTTCTTAAAAAATTAATAAGAATTTTAAAATTTTGATTTAAATTATTTTTAAAAAGAATTTCTAATTAAAATTGAGCTGAGAATTTAGGTATAAGTCTTTGTTTGTACATATTTGTACAATATAAAGTCATTTTCTTGGTCATTTTTTCAATTTTGACCTTAAAATTTGCCGCGCAAGCCTAATCACAATGTGTTCAAATAGCTTTATGTTTAATATCATTTATTTTAGTCTTGACAAAAGTGTCACAAATTTTAAAATTTGTTTTATATTAAATAAATCTTGTAGAATTACATATAAAAAAATTATACTTGCATATTGAGTAGTTAAAAAATTACATGAAAGATCAAACTACGCTTTGTAGTACCTTCGTTGCACATTTTTAACACTCATATGACCCCTTAACCGACTGGGCTCCCCAGCCCTAACTCCCCCTTTGGAAATTTTATTTAAAAGATTACCTATCACAATTTTGAAACAACGTGTAGTTTTCCGAATTTTTTTATTTCTTAGTATAATTTTTTTGAGATAAATTGTATTGATTTCTTAATATATTATTATTTAACCATAATAAAATGTATAATTAGATATAATTTAAATAATAAGTAAATGTACGTTTAAAAAAAAAATCTGACATTATTTTTTCGAAACAAGATAATAATTCAAAAATTGTTACCTCTTAATACAAATTAATATTTTGTTGCACAAAATATTATTTTCTCAATGAAATATTTTCTCTAAATAATCTGATTCTATTTTTAAACAAAAAAAATACTTTAAAAAACACTAATATACTTAATAACTACTCCATTCCATGAATCAGGAAGCTCAAATCTCATTTTTTCGAAAGATGATAATAATTCCCGTTTTCTGAAAAAGATCGCGCCACCGTATCCGTTTCCACGGAAAAGCAAGGGAGACATGGACGAGACATAGAGAGTTAAGAAGAAAATGGAGGTGCTGACAGACAATAACCAATGCAAAAATCGGTTTGAATTGTGAAGCCTTCAATCACTTAGTAGTAAGCCCACACTCTTAAAAATGAATGCTCAAAAACAACGAAATTTTTATTAATTTTGGCGATCTGTTTACTGGCAAATGCTCCGAGTTTTCGTTTCCTCAAAGTGAGGAAATTTGCATCGTCATTCTTATGAGGATTTGAATGTCGTCTAATCTTAAGAAATATTTCGTCAGTTTTGAGCATGTGAGTACAACAAAGAGATTCAGTTTCCTCAAAATCAAGATACAGAATCGTCAAATCACGATCGTAAAAGTGAGGATTCGTGTTTACTCAAAAGTCACGTGATAGTTTGACGAAACAATCCTCAAAATTAACGAAATGAGGCTTGAGGATTCATGAATCGTCACAAATGAATGTGTTATTTCTGAGAGTGCAAACAAGCGTTTTTGGAGAAATACTTGGTGCAAATTTTTACAGTGGAGTTTGAAAAGATTTACTACATAGACTTGGCGATTTCTGACTTCTTTTAATAACTAACGGGGCAGCTTTATTGGCGATCAAGTTTTTGCAGACTCGGCATATTCCCCAGAACTAAGAGCTATTTTTTTAACCATTGAGGCTGCTCTGGCTACCAATTTTGACGCTCAGATTACAATAAATCTGAGCTCTATATGGATGTTAAAGCACTCCTAGATTATTAATTTTGCAGAGAGAACCCAAGCCGAATGGAGAGATCTTTTGCCAAGTTTGCCTGAGATTTTCCCATCCAGAAAACCCGACTACTCAGGTGGGGCTCGAACCCGCCATTTTGGGCGATGTGCAATGCCTCTCAACCACTGAGCCGCTATATGACTCTCTAATATAATTGCAACGTACTTTTCTTACCTTTTTCTGCAATATGTGTAAATTCGTATTTCGTACTACAGCCTTACTATAGTTGCTTGGCGACTTTCTGGCGCCTGTTATCTCGCCAACCATCCCCAACTTCTCTATAGACGGAATGATAAAAATGAAGCATCTCTACTCTTGGCTTCATTAGAATTGAGAGACGCCGTAGGAGAAAGAAGCTCCGGGACTTCGTGAAGGTAAGACCGAACCTTTTTACCGTTTTTATGCAAATATGTTCATCAATTGTAGTAGGGAAACGTAGGGGAAGTATATTGGCGTATGATCGTAGAGAAATTCCCTCGGTAGAATCGGATTTGTGAGATTTTTCAGTGTGTCGTATGTGTTTTAGGGTTAAGGGTTTTCTCCTGGTCTGAGGTTTTGCTCAATTGGGGATAGTGGAGTGAGTAAAGGAGCGATTCGGCAGGAAAAGTTTACTTTAGGAAAAGTTATGTTAGGAGGGAGAAGTAGATGAAAGGGGTAAAAAGCACGTTTTATTAATGTACTTTTAAAAATTGGTTGTTTTGTTTGTTAAATGTCTTTTTAAGAAGAAAGTTTTTTTTTAAAAATGTGATGTGAGTAAACGTTAGTCATTAAATACTTATAATGTATTTAAATTCACTAATATATATTAAATCACAATTTAACTAAATTTGAATAATGGCAATTAAATTATTTAAATCATTTGTTTTAGATGATGGTTTGCTTCTATTTTAACTTGTGTATGCTGTGTAGCTTTTAAAATAACAAAAGAAATCGGGTATTCGGTTCTAAATGAGCGGGTTTTGGCGCAAAGCAAGCTTAAGTACGCGAAGTATAATTTGTTAGTTGTGTATGACACGTGTTCCATTCAAAATAATATTTCGTTTGTTTTCAAATTGTTTGAAGTTGCAATCTTTATTGAATCAAAGCATTTGTTTAATTTAGTGCAGATTTTGTTTCGATTCATATTGTAATTTTAAAATTTAAGAAATATTTTAGTGTAACACCATCCATTTAAAAGAAAATATAGCTACATTATTTTAGAAGAAATAATGATAAAAAATAATTTTTAAATCAATTTGTTATGCAAACAATCGAACTATCTTAACTATCAGGCTTTTGAATAGACTTTTAAGAGTATATTAAACAGTCAAATATTTTTTTAGATGTTTCTAAGAATTTTTGCTTTTAAAAGTAGGATTTATACAAAATTTCAAACCTATAACTTTTAGATTTCTTTAAATAAAAACATATTTGTTCTTCTTGCAACATAGCAGTACTAACTTTTTATCTGGAATTGTACTTTATTTTTCTAATTATAACTATATTTATCATATTAAATGCATGCATCATGTGCGCAATGCATAACGTTCTGTAACACCGAAATATTTTTTTAAAAATATAGTAGAAGAAATATTTTAACGCTTATCAAAAGACTAGTATAAGGTTTTATTTCAAAAGAAGTATTGTTATTCCAATAGTATAAAAAGTAACCTTTAATTAAATACTGGGGCACAACTAGAAAAAAATCCTGGGGGGGGGTTCAAAATTTTTATATTTTTCAATTGAAATTATTTTTTATTAAAAGTATTTGTAATTAAAATTACTTTTAATTGAAGTTAATTTTAATTTAAATTACATTTAATGAAAATTAGTTTTTAATTAAAGTTCGTTTTAATTAGAATTACTATTGTATAAATACAGTTTTTTACAATTAATTTAGTATTACTAATTACTGTTTATAAACATGAATTATGTTTCATTTTACATAATTCATATTTGTGTTATTTAATAAATAATTAATGTTTTGTTATTTTAAACACAAATTAAGTGTAATGAATAAGAAAATTAATTAATTCTCGTATGTTTTTTAAAAAATAACTAATAAGATAATTTAAATCACTGGATTTGCTGTACAGAAATGGGCTTGTTTCACACAAAGTATACTTAAAACCAAACAACCAATGGAACCGCAGTTCGAAAGGCGAAAACAATGAGCTTGTTTCAAGAAGAACGAAAAGAAAACAAAACAACCAATAAAATCGTAGTATGAAGATCGTGACACCGTAAGGAATATTCCCATTTTACGACAAGCTTTTAATAATTAATTTTATTATAAAAGGAGGGTAGTTTAAAAATAAATTTAACATTTACTTAATTTATAAACACTTCAATTATAAAAATATACTAATTACAAAACTAATTGCACATTTTTTTAAAGAAATTATTGTAAATTGTTACGGCAACCGGTCAACGTCCAAGCTTTCTTTGATTTCGGGAATTGGCTGACCAGATCGCGAAGTGGCATGAGACGATCAGCCAAAATTGGAAGAAAAAATTATTGGCACGTATTTTTGGCTCCGTATAACCATTAAAATTTACTAGCTGAGGTGTGATGTGGCAATTTGGGACAAAGTATTTTTTTTTACATTTTAATTAAAAATCTTGTCTATTTTTAATCTATTTTTAAATTAGAATATTTATACTTTTAAATTAAAAAAGAAAACAAAAGTGGCAATATTAGCAAATTAACTTTTTGATAAAACAAAGCAATCGGGCATTCTTTAAATAAGCACATCACATTTTGGCCGATAACCAAGAAATTTGATAGGACATATTTAAAGTTTAAGCTGAACAAAAAAAAAACAAATAAACGATTTATTATTTCAACCTTGAACAAAGCTAATTCATATTTGTATATAAACTTTCGACGTCATAAATGCGAATCTCCGATGTGAAATAATTAAAAAATTGTATGCATTTATGCCGTTGTATAAAAATACAAATTAATTATTATAAAATGTGCTTTAAATATAAAACCCATTGAAACCTAATGAAAACAGAACTGAACAGCCATAAAAACAATAAAAAGACAAAAAATAGCGCCAAAGTTAATTACAAACATACTCATCTTCAGATAGTTTAGAGAAAAAGTTAAACTTAACAATATTTTGCTCTCTTATGACATCTATTCAATCTTGATCTTAAGATTAGAATACGATAAAAAGACACGCAAAAAACTCCTAACTTGTAATTCATTGATAAATATAAAAAAAACTAGTCACTTAAAAAGAAAAAGATCTTAAACTGGCAAAGAATAACTTAATATAGACACACAATCGTTTTGCACTTAACGCAACCAATATAAGAATAATCCTTTAGTTAAGAAGTCAAATGAACTTTTTTTATTTGAAAAAATGCCGAGTTCCACGTCACCACCAGACATTGGTAGTTACCAACTCCCGACTTCATGGCAATCCCAGGTTGTATGTCGTCGGGACAGCCAGGCGGCTAAAGTAGTCTACTATTACATACGAATTAAAAAAAAAAGAAGTAAGAAGAGTGGAGAATTATTTGACGTATTACGAATAAAACCGAAAAAAATGCACTTTCGATAGCGATTTCAAAAAATAAATCTTTCCTATTTTATATTTATTATGTTTTCTTAATACTTATTTCCTGCCTGAGTCGGCATAGAGGCTCCACACCAGCTCCACGACCAGCTTTACATCAAAATTGCTTCTCTTTTATCTTTTTCTTTCTTTGTGTTATTGTTAGAATGACAGTTATAAATATTTGTTTGGTTTTACTCACTACTCAAATTAAGTAAATGCAACGTGGTGCTTAAAAAAAGTATTAGGACGAAGACTTTCGATTTTAATAGTCAAAATATATTTTTTTAGGACACTCGCTCTTTAGTAAGTTTTTAAGTTAAGTAAAGTAGTTTATCTTTAGAAAAATAATTTGTAAAAACACTTTGAGTCGATAGTATATTTTTTTGTTAAGCTACTTTAAAAAAAATATTGCGGTCTTCAAAAAAATATAATTTGCTATCGTGAAACCAACTAAATCTCAAAACAGGGCTCATTCAATTCATAAAATTTTTATTGGAATTAATATTTATGTTTTTCGATTTCAGATTTTAAAAAAGTGGATAACACATTAATAAAAGTGGATCCATACATTTTTTAACTATGGATGATTGGAACAAGTTCTCTTTGGGAGATTTTTGCGTAAGTTAAATTTTTTATCCTTTATAGAATTTTTAGCAATTATTAAAATAACTACTGCTTTATTATTAGCAAAACCATTCACTTTGCAGGAACTGCTGAACAAACATCTAAACATTTGAGCAAGATATTAAAAAAAATGTTTGTTAGAAGTTTAGTTGTTTTTTATCCAATAAAACTAAGTATCATCCAGGATTAGATTACGAATCTGGAAGGTACATTTTTGGTACCCTTGAGCATTCTTAGCTATTCAAATTTGCGTCTCCACCATCTTGAATTTTGTAACCTTAATATTTGACAATCCATTTGACAAAAGTGAATAGTTTTTTCTACATAGATGCATTTGCCAATAAAATCACTATAACCTTGAAATTTTTAAAAAACATTTAAAATAACGGATTACACCACATTGGATTTTTTCAATTTTAGCGTATTTGGTCTAATAATGTTCAAAATATTTATATTTGAAGGTGTATAAATACTAGATAGTGTATGGGAGTTTTATAAAAAAGATTTACTGTTACAAAACTTGTTCGTACACAACGACTTAAACTTGTATCATTGGGTTTATTTTCACAAATTTTTAAGCGATGTCGCCCTTAACGGTTGCGTTGGGTGCCTATTCAGGTGTTGGCTCGTCACTTGACTGTGGCTCTAAAATACGACGCCCGTCGCCAATAGTCCTCGTGTAGCTCTAGTGCGACGATAATTAAAACGTAATCTTACCTAACTAATTTTTAAGACATATTGATTTGTAATTTTCTCTAGTTCTCCAAATAAAGTTATTTGTCGAATCATTTTATGTCATTCACTATTTTTATACAAGATTATTAAATCTTTCGCTGAAGTCAAAGGCAGAATATGCCAAAAATAGTATCTCATAAAATTACGGAGTCTTAGATCGTGCTAAATGACAAAATGTTAAACAAGAGAAAATAAGCTTTAAAGTTTTTAGTTTGCACTCAGATCTGAAAAAAAAATGACATTTAAATCCCGTTTGGTTTGGTTTGAATCATTTCGCACTAGAGCTACACGAGGGCTATTGGCGGCGTGCGTCGTGTTTTAGAACCACAGTCAAGTGACGAGCTGACATCTGAATAGGCACCCAACGCAACCGTTAAGGGCGACATCGTACGCAGCGTTAAGACTTTGAATGATATTTAACGTGCACTCCCTTACACGGGGTATTATTCGGCCGACATTTTTGGATGCACGGGCCGCTTATAGGTCGGAAGTTGTTGTGGCGATGCCGGGACCCGAACCTTGGACCTTTCGCATGCTAGGCGAATGCCCCACCGACTGGGTTCCCCAGTCCCCTTAAGTCCGTAAAAAGCATACTTAACTAAAATTTTATGAAAAAGTGGAAAATTGTTATAGTTGAAGATGTTAGTAATATGTTCATTGACACAAATATAATTTTTTGAAAAATGTCACTTAGCACGTTTTCCTACTCAGCTTTTCAATTAACATGTGAAGTGAAAGAATTTGGAGAAGTATAGTTTCTTAAAGTATAAGATATTCAGGTGCCGGCTCGTCACTCGACTGTGGTTCTAAAATACGACGCCCGTCGACAATAGCCCTCGTGTAGCTCTAGTGCGACGATATTCAAACCTAACCTAAAGTATAAGAAATCAAAATTTCATACAATAACAATTGAAAGCAATTTTAATTTGGTTTTTAAATTAATTTTGGTCTTTGTCTATTTTTGTAGAGATGGAGTGACCGAAAGAGGAAGCAAGTAACACCGTTTCAGATTGAAACAGAAAAGGTGAGTTAAATTCAAACAAATTAAAATCATTTAGTTGCACTACTATTTAATATTAAAAATAAATTTCAAAAAAATAATTTTTTTTCTTAAAATACAATAATTTCGATTCGCTTTATTTATTTATATTGTTCACTTAATACTTTTATTTTTAAATTAAATTGTACCCAGCACATCATTTAATAAATTTAATACATGCTATGAAATTTAGTATTTTTTGAAAATACATAATATTCAATGTTAATTTATGGAAGAGAAAAAGTTGAAGAAAAACCAGTTTATAAAAGACAAAGGTAAACAGGTCAATAATTCAAAATCATTAAAATTCAATTCAAATTGAAATTCCGATTAAAATGTTTTTTTCTCAGAATATGCAAAATTCCGACTCAGGTCTGTAGATAATGTTCTTAGTGAAGTTGAAAACCTGTTGTCATTTTTTTTATTTTATAATCGATTTTAGCTTGAAGTTTTGTGCAGATGCTCCATATGCTGTATTTTAACTTTCCTAATATCGTCTTGTTTTCTTTATAATTCATGGATAAGTCTTTTAGTTCATAAAAAAGCAAAAAGTTTCAAAAATACAATCAAATAAAAAAAATCAAATATATATTTTTTAAGTTCAAAGATGTAAAGGTGAAGACTCAAATCGTAAAAAAAATACATAATAATGGTATCTACACTCTTAAAACAAAAGAGTGAAATCCACTCCAGTTGGAGAAGTGCATTTTCGACACCCTAAAGGCATGCATATTTTCTCAGACTGAGTTAAAATCACTCGTTTGGAGTGATCCTGTCGGAGGTTTAACACACAAAGGATCCACTCCAAAAGGAGAAGTGCATTTTCGACACCCTAAAGGCAAGCATATTTTCTCAGACTGAGTTAAAATCACTCGTTTGGAGTGATCCTGTCGGAGGTTTAACACACAAAGGCAAACCAATAATAACAACACAAATAATAAGGATCCACTCCAAAAGGAGAAGTGCATTTTCCAGTCTGGAGGAGTGAAATCCACTCAGACTGAGGTAAATTGGGAGTGTTTGTTTTAAGAGTGTACGTTACTTGTTTTACGACTAAAAATAAACGAAACCAATAATAACCTTTATCCTGAAATGGGTGGAGTTACGAACATTTTGCCTGTTTCCCAATGGGCATGTTTTGCGTCTTGAGTGACATCATTTCCACAGGAATTAAACTAAGATCTTGATTGGCAATCAATGAGGTAGGCGAAACTACCACTGAAATACAGGAGTGAAACCAGGAATGACTACGTCACATGAAACAAACCAATTGATTTGAAACTAATCTTTTGCGAACGAGTGGTCCGAGTACTTCCGATCCTGTTCGATTCGAACAAAAAACGAAGTTTATTATGAATATAATTTTGTAATGTTAGTAAGATTTAATTTGAATTAAGGATTTGTGGGTACCCCTTAAACTATTGGTTTATTCTGTGTGTTTTAAGCAAATAATAACTTAACTCCTAAAATAAATAAAAATTTCATTTATAGACTGGGTATGGGGACAATTCTACTCTTTTGATATTGGAAGGAAATTGTTGACATTTTTCTTTCCCCTATTCTTATTCATTGTCCCAAATTAATTATTGAATGTGTGTTGTAAGAAATTTCAAAACTAATGATCATATATTTTCCAAAACAAGTGCCATTATATGTAAATATCATAAAATACGCTTTTAGTATGTTTACCTGAAGCATGGTTTTTCACATTAGTGGCTACAAACTGCTGAGAAGTATTGATACAAATGTAATTTCAGTACAAAATGTTAAAGAGAAATGCCCATTGTCATTTCTTTGGTTATGAGTGTAATGGTTGGTTGTATAGTTGTAATTGTTTGGTTAAATGGTTTTAATTAATGCACATGTTGTTTTAATTATTGATAGTGTTCAACGTAGACACTGATGTTTCAATAAATTGTTTGTGTGAATTGAATATTCTCTCAGATTGACATTTTAGAAAACATATTAAAATTAGCTTGGAAAAGTTTTTAAAAAATTACATTTTCAGTATTTATTGCTTATGTTTTATTTAATACCCTAGAGGTTATATTTTACTTTTTAACCCTTCAATGACGACTTTGTGAACACCATTAACCCCTTCATTACTGTATAAAAACATTAAATTTAAGTGTTTGTTTTTTAAATTAAAGGTATTCGATCAAGTTTTTTCAGCAAAAATCGACTAAATATCAAACGTTCGTTTTTTTTGCATTTTAATATAAAATAAACGTTTAGCTTTTTAAATCTGTTTCTTTTTAGTTTTTAATATAACCGAAGTTATAGCACTTTAAGGCTTTTTTTTTGCTTGTTTTTGCATTTTTTTTTTCAAAACGCATTACGCAAAACATAAAAACTGAAGTTCTTTATTGTCAATTGCTTCTAAATTTTTACAGTAGTTTTGTAACAGTATGAAGAAGGTTTTGAACTAGAATCATGTAAAACTGTTAAAATTGGACATTTTAAAACTATTTATATGCTTGTTTCTCTCTTGTTTCTATGTGTTTTCGATGTTATGCTACAAACTTTTGCCTTAAAAAAATTTGGGCACTGATATCTTAATGATTTTAGTTTATGACCTATGATAATGTTTGTTAAGCATATTTAAATTTTAACGATAGAAAAAAATAAAAATTTGTAAAGCTATCATGTTTTGCGTAAGCGTGATTTTTGAAGCATATTTTACTATAATTTTCCACAAATACTGAAAAAAAAATTGTTTTTTTTTATGATTTACTTTCTTAAGGGGGTTCAGTATGTTGTATATCGGTAATGTTAAATTGGCCAATTGCAATGTACCTTTTCGCAATAACTACTGATCAGATCATCTCAAAATTTTCTGTGTGTGTTATACCAACCTTATATATTAATCTGAGGTTAAAAGTTTTTTTTTAATAACTGTTAGATTTTTTTTAATAAAATAAGTTTTAAAGTACCCAAAAATCATGAAATTTTCACATTTTTTGCCCCATAAAATTTTTTTCACTTTGGTTTTATTAAAAATTATAACCTCAGATTAATCTATTTTATCTTTTATTGTCAAAAATATTTTTCCAATTGTCTTGATGCTTTGTAACATTATTAATAAAAGTTGTAACAGTATTTTAAGCCAATAATTTCTTTTTTGATCTTTTCACCGATTTTGGGGTACTGAACCCCCTTAAAACTATTTTTATATTCATAACTAATAATAAAATCGCTCAACGTCATGGTTGGAATAAAATTTTCAGAAACTTACTGTCAAAGGTGATCGGCCACCTTAATTTGTCCTGCATAAATTTTTAAGGACAATAGTCTTCATTTGTATTATATTTTGTTTTCTTGGATAAACTTAAGCAGAAATCTCATTTTTGAGAGGCAGCATTTCTGAACAACCGTCACGTCGTTGTTGAATTGATGCCTACTTAGGGGTTTGTTGAACAAACGGATTGCATATTAAAAAGTACATTATCAATGTTTCTTATTAAAATGCATTTAAAAAATGGTGCATTCTTATTTTAATCACATGTTTTAGTTGTTAAGGTTTCAAATAAAATCACGCACAAATATTCTTAAAATGATCGGACACATAATTAATTTGCAGAAAAAGAAACCACCCATCCTAAAAGTACCTAAACAAAAGTATGTGCTCCACTATAAAGAAATCCCTGAAGTGTATATTTCTAAAAAAAATAACAAAATCAACATTCGAATCGAAAATGATCCCACGGTCTACGGTCCCACGGTTTTAAAATACAATGGTGCTGCTTGAATCTATAATTATAGTGGAAAACCAACAGAGTAGTGGGGTGGTTCGGCTGAGCACTAGAATAAACAAAATTCGACATTCGGAGATTTTACTGCAAAGGTAAATCAAATGTTATTTAATTCGAGCTCATTCGAGCTGTTTCATAAAGTTTAACCCTTTCAGTCCCAGTGATGCCATTTGGCATCATCACTTTCAATATTTTTTTCAAAATTTTTATGTCCCGTTATGACATCCAAACACACATCATTCGATTCTTCACAATTTGTTCTATCAGACAATATTTTACATTAATCTCAATAGAAGTCAGAACTACTATTTTTTTTATTTCGAAAATAGTCAACAAGCGTTTCTCCTGATTTTTGATAAGTTCACTTCAGTTCCACATATTTAAAACACAATTTAAACTATTTCAGTTAAAATAATTACTAAATTTTTTTTAATAATATGGTCAGATACCTTAAAATAAATAACTCGAAGAGTTTTTAGGTAATATATATATTTTAATTTTGTTGTTTTCCACAGTTAAAAAACTGAGGCATTGTTTCAAAAACCATATAAAAAAATTTAAATGATTTTTTTTCTTATGGAATTCGTATATTTGACCTAAAATAACCTTATTTTGTGAATATCGGATGTTTCTGTAGTGTAGTAAATTTTTGGGACTGAAAGTGTTAACTGATTTATTTCAGTTAATATGAATTTAAAAAACTATGAATGTTCCGTAAATAAAATCGATCATTTATGCAAATAAGTCAACAAATAAATCAAAACATAGTGCAATAAAAACGATCTACGCAGTGGATAAGGTACCTTGCCCTGGGAAAATATTCAAAATTAGGGTATTTATAACTTTAAATTATTTATATGCGTGAATTATCGTTCAATATTTAATATTATAAATACACTTACACACATATATTTCACCACGAAAATTCACTGTAATTATTATTCTATGTATTCTAAAAATATGTACATATTTAAAACTATAAATACCTTGACCTGAATCCTGTTATAAACTAATTGATTTTTTAAAACAATAGTTGTAAAGTACATATATATTTGAAATATTAATGCTATAGAACAGCTTTAGAAAAGCTTAATTTATGAATATTTTCAATGTTTGCCTATATCCTCCTATCGCTTTAAAACTTTCATTGACGTATAAAAACATATGTTAATAAATAGAATTACAAATCCGAAAGTACTTTTCAAACGTTTTGTTAAATATTTGTTTTAATTCTTTCAAAATATATGAATAAAGTGATACATTTAAATAATGTCAAAGAAAAAATATTGGAAAATTATGAATAATAAAAAGGAAAAAAGATATTTGTTCTTTATTTCTGTACACAAATGAAACCGAAACTGAAAACACCTAAGTACGAAAATGCAATATTGCTTAGAGACAGTTATTAGACCAGAAATAAATTGTTACACAAACTTTTTCAATAAAAAAAAAATTTGGGGGGGGGGGGACAAAGAGTTCTATAATAGAGTTGATACTGAACCTACCAACCGCACCATGGACCAACTCGGGCCCAATGGCCGAGTGGTTGGATCGCCGGCCATAACGCTAGTGATCGCAGTCCGCGCGCTGTAACGGGGGCGGGTTTTATTCCCGCCTTTTCCCTGGGTGTACTTCCTTTCTCAGTATCAAAATTATAAATTAACAAGTACTTTTGCCACTCTATTTGGGGGGCTGCAACTCAGTACGAGTCGTTCCTCTACCCTACTATAGAACTCTTTGGGGGAGGGGGGGGGGAGCTTTCTCTCTATGTAAGGAATATCTAAAAACTAATTTTACGAATTCTGGTGTGAGCAGCTGCACTTCAGTAACCATAACAATGAATTGGGCCATTTTTGTTCTGAAAATCAGTGTTTTCAGTATCCTTTCTTACAGGTTAGGTTGAATTTTAAATTGAATTAATGCTACACTTTTAAAACAAACGAGCGATTTTAACTCAGTCTGAGTTAATTTTCACTTCTCCAGTGTCCAAAAGGCACTTTCCCTATAGGAGTTGATCCTTTGTTTGTTAAATCTCCGACAGGATCACTCCAAACGAGTAATTTTAACTCAGTCTGAGTTAATATTCACTCCTTTCCAATGTCGAAAATGCACTTCTCCTATAGGGTAAGGTGGGGTAAGTGGGCCACCTTTTTGGCATAATTCGACTTAGACCACCATACCACTGGATGTAATCGGCCTAACAACTTACTTTTTTTTGTGGTCCATTCAATCATATGTTATTAATGTACCCATGAAATCCTTAACACAAATTGGCGCAAAATAAATTTTAAAAATATGTTTTTCTTTTTGGTCATCCTAGTGGCCCACTTGCCCTGCAAGGTGGGGTAAGTGGGCCACCCCCCTAATATATTTTTACACATAACTGGTAGAGATATGGTGGGGCAAGTGGCATAATCTACATGATTTTTTGAGCGTTTGAAAAAAAAAAGTAATGATGTATCTTTAATAGTTCCCCCATAGCAACTTTTTCTGGCATGCAAGCTTACTACAAGAAAAAATACGTTAATTTTCATCTTGTCATTTTTGCATGTAGTGTAAAAAATTATTAGGGCTACAGATTTTAAACTGGCCTATGTCAATGAATAGGACTATGAATAGTGAATATGACTAACCCTATGAATCAGTGAATATGACTTTTTTTAAGTATATTAAAGATTTGGGGCAAGTGGGCCAGGGGTGGCCCACTTACCCCGCCATTGTGGTGGCCCACTTGCCCCAAACGCGGGGCAACTGGGCCACCCCAATTTTCTTTTAACCTTATCAACATAACAAGTACATGACACCACAAAAAGATACTATGTTTCATACACTTTCAAAATATATAACATTTTGTTTTGTATCATGAACCGCTTGAAAATAAATAAAAAAATAGTATGATGGTGTGAATTACGAGAAGATGCAATTTAAAAAAAATTCACAAAAAATATTGTACCTTGTTACATACTTAAATGAAAATGATGCCATAATGTTTCCTGCATCTATTGGGGTAAATACGTAAAAATATTGTAACAGTTTTTTTTACGTCCATAATTCGGGAAATGCCAGGGGGGGTGGCCCACTTGCACCAATGGCCCACTTACCCCACCTTACCCTATGAGTGGATTTCACTCTTTTGTTTTAAGAGTGTATTGCTTAACAAAAAAAAACACCTTCTACAAAATTTTGGCTCTTCACATTTATAATGGAGATTTCCCATTCCTTAACTTTGACCCTGGGTTTTGGTTTCTTCATTGGCTTCATTACTAAATTGGTGAAGGGTTTGTGGTGGACTGGTATTCTTTTTATTAAATACAAGTGTTTAAAGAAAAATCGAGGAATATGCTTATAACTCAATTTATGGTTTGTTTACTTGAAAATTAGAGTAGACACATGATACATATATATTCCAGCTTGTGTGTTTGCTCAGAGAACCGCTTATAAGCTTTCGTCAAGTGGGACAGACACAGAAAGAAATTTTACAGTCACAAAGAAATGAATAGCACATAGACAAATAACAACATTTATTGACTGTCACAAACATCCATGCCTGACCGGGATTCGAACCCAACCCCATCAGCTCCAAAGGCTAGTACACTAACCATTCAGCCACCGAGGCGGCATTAGAGTAGAATTACCCTTTATATCCTAATATTAATTTATTTTCATTTTATTTTCGGATTATCCTAAATATTAAGTTTTTTTAAACTGTTTAATTAATTTTAAACTGTATAACATTGGACAGGACCATTTTAACCAAAGCTGTAAAGGTGCGCTGGACCAAGGGTCTATACACTCTTAAAACAAACACTCCTAATTTAACTCAGTCTGAGTGGATTTCACTCCTCCAGACTAGAAAATACACTTCTCCTTTTGGAGTGGATCCTTTGTGTGTTAAACCTCCGACAGGATCACTCCAAACGAGTGATTTTAACTCAGTCTGAGTAAATATGCATGCCTTTACGGTGTCGAAAATGCACTTCTCCAACTGGAGTGGATTTCACTCTTTTGTTTTAAGAGTGTAAGACAAAGTGAATCAATGTTAATTCAAAGGAGAAAAAATATTTCCTAAGCAACATTTCTCCGGCTATTGAATATTTATACAAACGGATTTTTTATGTGATAAATGTAGCTGACTTACAGGTTCCGACAATCCCCATTTTTGAAATTGGTTCGAATATTTTCGTTAAATTTTCAATAAATAATGTTACAAAAAATATTCGAAGCAAAAAGTGGGATGTTATAGATATCTGTAAGTTATCTACATTTATCATAAGAAAAATTTGTACAAATATCCAATGCATCCGGAGAACCGTGGCTTAGAAAATATTTTTTCTCATTGGATTATGGAATGGAATGGAATGCAAATGCGCCCTCTAGAAGGGAAGGGCGTAGGCTATGTAGCCCATTACCCCGCTCGCCAGAAGGAACAGTCACAGGAGACACACAAAGAAAGGACGACACAAACACATAGACAAATAACAACATTTATTGACAAGTACAAGTATCCATGCCTGACCGGGATTCGAACCCGACCTCAGCAGCTCCAAAGGCCAGTACACTAACCATTCAGCCACCGAGGCGGCTCCCATTGGAATAACACGGAAGCACTTTTATTTGGAGACCCGCGGTTCAACGTGCCCCTTCCCCCTTTAAATGACCGGCTGAGCTCAAACCGTTCACGCTCTATAAGAGCCGAATACCTCGCGTTAGAAGGTTATGAATTTAACTTCATCTTTAATTTTAGTATAACACTAAAAAATTTCATTCGTCTTAAAATCTCTTATGATAGTTCTTTTAAACCAACATCCCCCTAACATCCAACCCTTTCAAAACTTTGTTAACATAAAAAGAAATAAATAAGAAAAACATTGTGTAATCGAACTTTAACTAAATATTTAAAAAAAAACATAATATAAAAATCCATAATTTTTATGCAATTAAAATATATTTTTATTTATTACATTAAATGAAATATTTTGGGTGCAGAAATCATTCCCTGAAAAGTGGTTAAAGATTAGAGAGAACCGGGGAGACACACATGACCCAACTGGTAGTTTTTGGCTTGTAACTTTTGAAAAACACTATTTATGTATGTGCAAATGCAGTCAATTTATACTTCAATAAGTATTATAGAATAGATATTAGCATTTTTCTAAAGTATTATCTGCAATATTAGTAAAATATAAATTATTTAAAACGTTGGTTTTGGGTCATGTATCTCAATGCATAGCGATACATGACCCACCCATTAGGGATAGGTAACCCAAAACAAAAATTTGGTGGTAAGACTTAAGATTATCAAAATAGTTTTACACTGCTCAAAACAATTAGGGGAGCGCATGGTTTAAACCTTTTCACCCTCAATGATTTCATTTAGAATCAACAGCTTGCAATTTTTTTCTCAATAAGTTTAGCTCGCTTTTATGTATCGTTAGATAGAAGAATCATGTCTTTTGAAGAATTTAAAAATATTTGTTTTAATTCAATGAAAATATGAAAAACATGGCAAAATAAAATTCACTCTAAAAAAATTTTACGACGTAAATTGACCCAAAATTCCTTATGCTTGAATTCTTAGACGTTTAAAAATTAATTTTAAATTTTTTTTAACAAAAAAAGTTTTGAAAAAATTATGGTTATAATTTATTCAAAAATTATGATTCAAATTTTTCCACTTAAATTTTAGTTAAAAAATTAAGATTTTTTCCGTTCTGTTTTTTACCATTTCATTAAGGATGCATAGTGAATCTATTTCACAAAATTTAGATTTTTAGAACAAAAAATAAAAAAGTTGTAACTTCAAGGGTTTATAAGAGTACGTAAAGTGCTCCCCTAATTGTTTTGAGCAGTGTACCTTATAATAAAACTAACACCACATTATAAAGTTTAATTAGATTTTATAGTTTTTTAAGACCAGATTATTACTTCTCATTTTTATCACATTAATTATGAACGAACATATAAAATTAAACGCAAATTCTTGTTTAAATACAAAACTGGGGATTCTTTTATTTTGCAGAGAAAACAAGTTGGTTGAAGAATCTTCTATTATTTTTAAAAAACTTATATTTTCAAACCGAATACATTGGTTGCCGGGGAGCCCCGTGCCCTTTCAGGCAACTCATAAAATTAAACAAAATTCGAAATCATAAAAGGACAATTAAAAGCAACATTTCATATTATAACCAAGCAAAAGGGGAACATTTATTTATCAATATCAACTTGGGATGTATTATTCATTTCAGACCATTTAAAAAAATTTACATCGATTCTTTCAGCATACTGAAGCTCACAAAAAGCTCGTTAAAAAAATTCCCTTGTACTTTCCCAACAAACCTTGTACTCAAAGAAGAGTCCAGTTATTATTTTATTATTTTTATCTCCTGTGATTTTTAAAAAAATAATTTGCTATAGCACTGCCTAATTTTGTGTTGTTTACTTGGGTCACATATCCCTAATTGGTTTGGGTCAAGTATCCCTGTTTGCACTTTTTTTATTAACCCCAAAACAAATACATTTGCGAATAATTACATAAGCACTATTTAGCACGTAATTGTAGAGAGCATGTACAAAAAAAGTGACTAATTGAAAAAAATCTTTCCTTTAAACAAAAAAGTAGATCGAAAACCCTTATAGTGCCAAAAATTTAGTTTCAGTTCATGAAAAGTATTTCTTCGTATATCTAAAGACGTACGCAATGATTTTTTCACCATGTAGCCAGCTGACTGAAAGGAAAAAAGTGATGCCACCACAATGTCATAAAACTTTTCTAATACTGAGAAAAAGGCCTTGGGTCATGTATCCTAATGGGTCAAATGTCCCTAGTTCCCCCTACAGATTTTGTTTTAAATCCTAGAAAGTTAATAAATTTATTGGAATAATATTTTCTTTTTTACAGATGAAATCCGAGAAAAAGGCCAAAAGAACAAGAAAGTCAAACATCAAAAAGTCCACAAAGAGACATGCCCCAGCAATGGTAAATAATTCCTCATTATTAACAGCGCAAAAATTTATAAAATGCAATAAAACATCACGTAAAAATGCATCTTAACCCTTTCAGTCCCAATGATGCCATTTGGCATCATCCCTTTCAATATTTTTTTTGCAAATGTTTATGTACGTTATGATATCCAAACACGCATCATTCGATTCTTCATACTTTGCTCTATTAGAAAACATATTACATTAATCTCAATAGAAGTCAGAAGTACTATTTTTTTTATTTAGAAAATAGCTAACAAGCGTTTCACCTGATTTTTGAAAAGTTCACTTCAGTTCCACATACTTAAAACGCAATTTAAACTATTTCGGTCAAAATAATTACTAATTTTTTTTAATAATATGGTCAGATATCTTAAAATATATAACCCCAGGTGTTTTTAGGGGGAAAATGTTTTTTTATTTTGTTGTTTTCCACAATTTAAAAAAATTGGCATTATTTCAAAAACCATATAAAAAATTAAAATGATTTTTTTTTCTTATGGAACTCTTATATTTGACCTAAAATAAGCTTATTTTGTGAATATCAGATGTTTCTGTAGTGTAGTAAATTTTTGGGACTGAAAGGGTTAATGTTGCATCTAATGAATCTAAGTATTTTTTAACTGCCATAATTTTAGCATATTATTTTTTTTAACTCGAAAGAATTTTAAAAATGAAATAGTACACATTGACATGCTGACGACGTCCGTCTGCAAACACATAGGCCCCTTCAAAAATCGGTTCCATAAGTCGGACCTTGAAAATTCTTTTTTGTTAGAATGGTATGATCTCAGAGACCCAATTTTCATACTTTTTGTCCGTCTCTATGTACGTCCGGATGTACATCCACCTACTGTTCGTCGGCGAATGACCCAGTGAATTTGCATTGCAATTTATTTAAGGTAGACGAATACCCAAAATTTCCCAAAATTCTAAAATTTTTACCATTGCTCTAATCTTTTCCGAATTTGGCATAGTGATTTCAAATATAATGAATAATACTATTTAGGCTTTTGTTTTTATTTAAATATAATTTATTTATTTTAAACGGTGTTTTTCTACTAAAATAAGAGGTTTACGCCAACAAGTCTACCACATTGAATTTTCATCCTATGAACATTTATTATATGTTAAATTCTACGTTTTGAACTGATACATGCAATGACCCTCTAGAGTTACATACAAATTACAAGAAAAAAAGTTATTAAGAAAAATTTTATAAATTAACCACGAAAAAAGGATTTTATTCGATTAACTTACACTTGGACATTTAAAAAAAACTTGTATAATGTATACTTACACCAGATGTTAGAGGTTCATGGCACAGATATATACAGTGGTGGTCAAAATTATAAGGACAACTGAAAATTGAACAGAACATTTTTTATTTCTGAATTAAATGAAAATGCATTTAGACATAAAATACTTCTTTATGCTATAAATCATTTCAGAACAATAAAAAAACTTAAACTAGAAAATTTTACTTTATAAAAATAATAAACAAAAATTGCATTGTCAGGAAACTGGACAAAATTATAAGGACATTTAAAAATTTCAAGTCCAAACAATTAATAATTAATAAGTTCACCCTTATTTTCAATTACTTTAATTAATCTTGACGTCATACAGCTAGTTAGCTTCTTTAGGGTGCTCACAGGGATATTTTTCGATGCCTTTTCAATTGATGACATCAGTTCTCGTTTGTTATGATATTGAGTGCCATTTTTGTAAATTTCGTACGCCAAAATACCCCACAAATTCTCGATTGGGTTCAGATCGGGACTTTTAGGTGGCCAATCAGTCAATAGTTTTACAGAATTAGCGTTAAACCATGATTTTGAAGCTCCGGACACGTGTATGGATGCATTGTCCTGCTGGAATAAAGTCACCACTGGTTATCAACGGTGCTTGGGGCAAGAGATTGTCACCCAGCATATCAACATAACTATTTGAGTTCATTTTCCCTTGAAGAAATACTATTTCTGTAGTTCCAGAGGCTGCGTAACCTGCCCAGACCACTACCGAGCCGCCGCCATATGAACGCTTGGAAAAGATTTCTTTTTCTTTGCGAAGATCATACCAAAAATACTTAAAACCATCAGGTCCGTCTAGGTTAAACTTCATTTCATCAGAAAAGATAACATCATCCCTTTTGTCACCCATAGAAATGTACTTTTTTGCAAACTCCATCCTGAGTCTCTTTTGGGTTTTTGTAAGAGGGTGTCGTGACTTCAGTTTTCCGTATCGAACCTGTTTAGCATTTTGTAAAACAAGGCGAACGGTTCGAGCACTGTAGTTCAAGTCCAGTTCACGCTTTATTTCCGTCGATGTTTGCTTTTTTAAGCAAGCTCTACTTATAATTCGTCTTTTATCTCCTAAAGACACAGAAAATGGCCTACCTGGGTGTTTTCGTTTTCCATAATTTCCAGGACTTTTCAAAAAATTATATATTACAGTCTTTGATCTATTCAATTTCAATGCTATTTCACGTCCAGTAAGTCCAGAATTTTTATAAGCGATTAATTTTCCTTTTTCAAACACTGAAAGCTTCGTACCTAGTGGCATGGTTGAAAATAAGCGTAATGAACATTTCAAACACTCGCAAAATCTTTATAACACGATGGAATGACGTGTACAAGCCGAAACTTTGCGAATTTTACGCTAATGTATGTATTAAACTTACAGAAATACAATTGTCCTTATAATTTTGTCCAATTTCGCTGTATGTTAAATTTTATAACGCATTTTAAAATTATGAATTTAATGTATATTTGTAAAGAATCTTATTTAAAATGCTTAATTTACTATTGGCTAGCAGACATAAAATTTGCATAATTCAACCGCGATGTGTCGAAAAGATCCAGCTGTTTTTCCATTGTCCTTATAATTATGACCACCACTGTATTGAAATAGTATCTGTGAAAAATTTCAGGTAAATTAATGTAAACCTTTTTATGCTGGAAGTGTTGGCGTAAACCCCTTTTTTTAGTTGAATAACACCGTTTAAAATAAATCAATTATATTTAAATAAAAAAATTGCCCAAAAAGCATTGTTCATTATATTTGAAATCACTATGCCAAATTTGGAAAAGATTAAGGTAATAGTAAAAATTTTAGAATTTTGGGTATTCGCCTACCATAAGTCTTTTAAATCACTGTTGCCAACATCAACAATGGCATGACAAACTTTATTAAAAAATAATATATGAATTAACATTAATTTTTTTCCATAAATCAGCTTTTAATGACGTCTATAAAATGTAGCACAATGTGATTTTTTGATTGTTATTTAAACACATTGTTCATTAAGAAACAAATAAATGTGAATAGCTTCTTTAACATGGAATTTTCTTAAAAACAGTTTTTGTAATGTTAGAAATATGGGATTATAAGTCAAAAGTTCAAAAACTAGGCATTTTAACAAAAGAAATTGATTGCTACTTTTTTAGATTTCATACAAAATGATGGTAATGTGGAAAGCAATATATATAAGTGTATAAAAATTATCTATTGAATGTATGTGTAAACCATTATCCAAACGAAATGCAACAATACTTTATCTAATCTTGTGAAGCAAATATCCCTACATCTATGAAAATTTAGACTAAATGTAGTACAAAAGTCTCCAAAATTTTTACGAAAACATTGAAACATAAAATGCCATACAACCTTTAACCCTTTCAGTCCCAGTGATGCCATTTGGCATCATCACTTTCAATATTTTTTTTCCAAATGTTTCTTTCCCGTTATGACATCCAAACGCACATCATTCGATTCTTCGCACTTTGTTCTATCAGACAATATTTTACATTAATCTCAATAGAAGTCAAAACTACTATTTTTTTTATTAGAAAATAGCTAACAAGCGTTTCACCTGATTTTTGAAAAGTTCACTTCAGTTCCACTTATTTAAAACGCAATTTAAACTGTTTCGGTTAAAATAATTATTAATTTTTTTAATAATATGGTCAGATACAGATACCTTAAAATATATAACTCGAAGCGTTTTTAGGTAATCTATTTTTTTTTATTTTGTTGTTTTCCACATTTAAAAAATTTTGGCATTATTTCAGAAACCATACAAAAAATTAAAATGATTTTTTTTCTTATGGAACTCTTATTTTTGACCAAAAATAAGCTTATTTTGTGAATATCAGATGTTTCTGTAGTGTAGTAAATTTTTGGGACTGAAAGGGTTAATTTGAGCTCCCGACTGATTCCTAGCTTTTTGACTTGACAAATAGAGACGAGAAATATTGTTATGTTTGTCAGTTGTGATGCTGTAACGGGCGCGGGTTCGATTCCCGCCTTCGCCCTGGGTGTATTTTCCTCTCTTTGTGACAGTAAAAAATCTTTCTGTGTCTGTCTTACTTGACGAAGACTTATAAGCGGCTCACTGAGCAAGCACACAAGTCGGAATATATATGTAAAATACCCTACCCTACCCTTGGCAGCTGTTGTTGTTGATGATGCAATTTGGGTAATCCAAGCTCTTCCCGCAACGATTAAGGCGAAGGGGTGCGATTCCTGAGGCGATGAGCTCCTGATGACATGCCCACACTGTAAAATATCTGGCTTGAATTTACTAACGATTACTTAGTAACTTTACAGATTTTCACCATTTACTAGAAAACCATCTGTAACCTAAAGAAACTACTGTAGTAATACTAAGCAATACTAAGTAAATTGATGTAACGCTTACAGCACCCCTTGCTATCTTTTCTAGAGATTATGACGAATCGATATCGCAACAATAAAAAACCTAAAAACGTGGGGGTTTTTATTTTAGTATACAAAAATTACGTTAAATTATTTCGAAAACTTCACATCCCCCCCCCAAAAAAAAATGAATCTTAAAATTTCTTAATCAATAACATAAAACTCCTTTAACGATCAAGATTTTAATCTCTTTATTTACACGCAATCAAAATGCAAGTCCCCGATAGCAGCGAGGACTAACGCGCAGTTCTACGTTGCGAGACATGCGGATACCGAGGATCTTGGGTTCGGTCCTTACTCCTTCTCTGGAAATTCGATATAAAACCTGACTAACAGAAAAAATAGTGGTGCCCTCTGGTTTTAAACTTTTGTAACCAGTTTACTACCAGTCTCTTTGTAAACATACAAGAAAATCCCTTGCAAATCTACTACAGTTTTCTTAGCATAACTTACTAAGCTTTAATTAGTAATCTATACACATATTTCTTATGTAACATTACTAAAAAAAACTTATGGAAGCTGAGTTTCCTAGATAATTCTTAGTAACCTTACAGATATTTTTTTAGAGTGCATGTAGAGACTACATGGCAGGAATCCGACTTGGCATCACGCTGAAAGATGCTGCCATCTATCACCACCTCCGCAATTTAGACATGTCCCTGAAGGGGAGGGAAATAGTCTCCAGGGACCTGTACCCGTGGTAAACTGCGCCGGACTTTCGGACCCACAGATTTAACGAGCACGTTCTCCGCATGCACTCAAACGTTTGTCAGTACGAGGGTAAAGTAGTCAAAGTACCCTACAGTGATAAAACTGATGGTGACAAATGTCACCATCAGAGGTAATGGACACCTTCAGTGTCACCTTTAGTTTTAACAGTGTAGCTTTCCATATTTGCAACCCCTCCTCTCGTATTGAAGATTTAATCTCTATTGAGACAACCGTTTTATATCTTTGTTTTAATTCTATAGGTAAAGCCCAAACAAGAAGCTAAAAGAGAAGTCATTAAAATAGAAGATCATGATGAGGCCAGTGCGAGGAGTGGAAATCTGACCACGAGACTAAATCTAAACGGCTGGCGTCAAGAGGTAATGGACACCTTCAGTGTAGCTTTCCATATTTGCAACCCCTCCTCTCGTATTGAAGATTTAATCTCTATTAAGACAACCGTTTTATATCTTTGTTTTAATTCTATAGGTAAAGCCCAAACAAGAAGCTAAAAGAGAAGTCATTAAAATAGAAGATCATGATGAGGCCAGTGCGAGGAGTGGAAATCTGACCACGAGACTAAATCTAAACGGCTGGCGTCAAGAGGTAATGGACACCTTCAGTGTCACCTTTAGTTTTAACAGTGTAGCTTTCCATATTTGCAACCCTTCCTCTCGTATTGAAAACTTAATCTCTTTTGAGACAACCGTAACATATCTTCGTTTTAATTCTATAGGTAAAGCCAAAACAAGAAGTTGTTGAAAGAGAGGATCATGACAGTTCAAAGAGGGGAAATCTAAAGATGAGGATAAAACTAAACGGCTGGCGTCAAGAGGTAATTACCACCTTCAGTGTCACCTTTAGTTTTTACATTGTAGATATCCAAATCCATATTTGCACCCCCTCCTCTCGTATTGAAAATTTAATCTCTTTTGAGACAACTGTAACATATCCTTGTTTTAATTCTATAGTTAAATCCTGAACAAGAAGCTAAAATAGAAATCATTGAAATAGAGGATCATGATGAGGCCAGTTCAAAGAGTGGAAATCTGACGACGAGACTAAATCTAAACAGCGGGCGTCAAGAGGTAATTGACATATTGACAATGTTAATCTAGAACAAAATGCTTAGCTTATAGAAACACGCTCTGCGTGCAAATAGACCACATAAATTAAAATTACAATAATAAGAAGAAAAAACAGTATAGTTTTATATATAGTTATATCCACAGAATGGACATGTGATCTAGTCAAATTAAGATATCACAACAAAAAAATGTACAGCTTTACTGAAATATTCAAACAGTTATCTACAATTTAATCATAAGCAACATGGTTTCCCGATCTTCCTTTTAACTATTTAATTTTATTTTATTTTTGTGCAGAATAGTTTATGAGGAACATTAAAAAAATATATCAATTAAGCATAAAAAAATCTTCTTTCACGTCTAATTCTGTAATTGCCAATAATATAGTTTTTTTTCATAAAAACCAAAATACTGCAAATATTTCTTAAATCACTTAATTAGTATATAACTATATTTTATGAAATCTTACTTGGGGACATTTCAGAGTTTTGAAAATATTAAATTACCATATTGAATTTTTTTTATTGCTCTATTTCCTTAAAACATTGTATAGAATTACTTAGAAGCAAACTATACTTAAAAGTATTTACTATAATGTCATACTAAACTAATTTTTGTCACATACATTTATATTCCATCAAATTTCATTTTCATTTTAAACAAAGTTTCTTGTGCATTGACTAAGTGGCAAAAGTGTAAATATTGAATAAAAATTAAATTTTCTTGATATTTCAATTACTCTGTGAGAAGTCCCAGCGGCTTTGGTGTACGATGCCGCTCGAAGTTCGATTGCGTGCCCGTTCAGGTGTCATCCTCGTCACTTGGCCAGGTTTCGAATTACGATTCGCAATCGGCTGCGTTAAATCTCCTAAAGAAGGCTAGATATAGACAGTCTTAAACTGTTGAATAACCAATTACCCTCAAGTGTCTTAATACACAAGAAATAAAAATGTCATACAATGCAAATTGAAAGCATTTTTTATTTATTTTGCAAATTAATTTGGGTCTTTGTCTATTTTTGTAGAGGTGGAGTGACAGAAAAAGGAAACCTGTGATACCATTTCAAATAGAACCAGAAAAGGTTAGTTAAGCTCAAACAAATTAATATCATTTTGTTTCAATACTATTTAACATTAAAAATAAATTTGAAAAAAATACTATTTTTTTCTGAAAATATAATAATTTTGAAACGCTTTATTTATTTATATTTTTTTCCTCAGTGCATTTATTTTAAAACTAAATTATTCCAAAGATATAATTTAATAAATTTAATACATGTAATGAAATTAAGCGTTTTTGAAAATCTGTATCATTCAATGCTATTTTACAGAGAGCTGCCAAGGAAAAACCTAAACACTCTAAAAACTCCAAGGCTAAACAGGTAAATAATTCGTAAAATATTAAAATTCAATTCCGGTTTTAACTATGATTATCATATATTTTCTCAGAATATACGAGATACGGGGATTCAGGACCTTATATACAAGTCTTAGTGAAGTAGAAAATGTGTTGCTATTGAGTTTCGTTTGTTGCTTAAAATTTTGTGGAGTGGGCCCATAAGCTGTGTTTTGACTTTCCAAATATTGTCATGTTTTCTTTATAATTTATGGGTAAATCTTTATTTCTTAGGAAGAAAGAAGGAAAAAATTTCAAAAATACAATCAATTCCTTAAATATCGTGTTAAGGTCGTAACCATCTTTTTGTAATATGTGTTATATTACCGAAAAAGTGCGCCGAATTTTCAACAAACTTTTGCTGCAATATGAATAAAACAAAAATTTGCATAAAATGTAAAACATAAATGTAATAATCATGTTTGTCAATCTGATTGTAACTAATCGCATTTAAGAATCTGTTCGTTATAAATAATCATATATGTGACCTAATTTAGAATTAAAACTTTCCCTCTTATAGCTTTTATTTTATTTCTGAATTTTTAAATTCAAAATTTAAACAAAAAAAAACACATCCAAACAAATCGCAATATTAGTGAATAAAGTTTAATTCTACCATCCGTTGGCGAGATTATGTTAATCCTTTTGTTAACTTGTCGTTTTGTAAAGACACAACCTAAATATTACCTTTTTCGATTTAGAGACTTCCCCCTAAATGCGTTCAAAATTAATGCCTTAGTATCTCATCAAATAATGCCAAATAAATAATTTTGTTTTATATCCGGGGTAGTTTGAAGGTGCTGAATATTTTTATGTAAAAAAAATTGGATATTGCCACCGGAAATTTCAAAGTTGGTACTCATTTTAATATGTAGACGACCAATTATACCCACTTTGTTGAGTTTAATCAATTCCTTAAGCTCTATTTCCTAAAAAATCACTTCTTTTACAAAATTCCTTGATCAGCAGCCGAGTAACGAGGGAAAAGCGTTTTTTTTTTTTCAGCTGTACCTTTGCTTAAAATAGCCCTCGTGTAGCTCTAGTGCGACGATAATTCAAACCAAACAAACAAACAAACAAACCTTTGCTTAAATATATATCGGTTCACATAATATCAAAATTCTTAATTTAATTCAATAAAAAATATAAATTTT
Source organism: Hylyphantes graminicola (assembly GCA_023701765.1). NCBI lineage: Eukaryota > Metazoa > Arthropoda > Arachnida > Araneae > Linyphiidae > Hylyphantes > Hylyphantes graminicola. The sequence goes on from CM043122.1 coordinate 17,029,775, forward strand.
TTAAATAAATGAAATATTTTGGGTGAAGAAATCATTTTCTGAAAAGTGGTTAAGGTTTACAGATTTTGTTTTGAATCTTAGAAAGTTAATTAGTTTATTTGAATAATATTTTCTTTATTACAGATAAAATCCGAGCAAAAGGTCAAAAGAACAAGAAAGACAAACATCAAAAAGTCCACAAAGAGTCATGCTCCAGCAATGGTAAGTAATTCTTCATCATGTACAACGCAAAAATTTATAAAATTCAATAGGTTATCAAGTAAAAATGCTTCTAAATGTTGCATTTATAGAACCTAAGTATTTTTTACTTTTCATATTTTTAGCCTTTTATTTTTTTTTAATTCGGAAGAATTTTAGAAATGAAATAGTAGACATTGCATGCTGACGATGCCCGTCTGTCCACTCGTTGGCCCCTTCCAAAATCGGTCTATCCGTCGGATCTTAAAAATTCTTGTTTTTTTTTTAATGGTATGGCCTCAGAGACACAACTTTCATGCTGTACGTACTTCCGGTTGGACATCCACCTACTATTCGTTGGCGAATGACCCAGTGAATTTGCATTGCAATTTCATTTTAAGTCATTTAATTACTGTTGCCAACATCAACAATGGCATGACAAACTTTATTTAAAAATAATATGTGAAAGAACACTTATTTTGTCATAAAATAAGTTTTGAATGACCTTTTAAAATGTAGCACAATGTGATTATTTGATTGTTCCTTAAACACATTGTTCATTAAAGAACGAAACAGTGAATAGCTATTTTAGCACAGAATTCTTTTCAAAAACAGTTTGTGTAATGTTAGAAATAGGGGATAAGTCAAAAGTTCAAAAAGTAGGCATTTAGTTAATAACAAAAGAAATTGATAGCTACTTTTTTAGATTTCATATAAAATGCTGGTGATGTGGAAACCAATAAATATATGTGTAAACCATCAGCCAAACGAAATCGTATGAAGCAACTTTCATTACATCTATGAAAATTTCGGCTAAATATACTACAAAAACCTCCAAAAACTTTACTAAAGCATCGAAACACAAAATAAAATACAACCTTTAATTTGAATTGCCGACTGATTCCTAGGTTTTTGAGTTGACAAATAGAGACGAGGGAGATTGTTTAACTCAGTCAGTACTAGGGTAAAGCAGTCAAAGTACCCTGCAGAGTTAAAACTGATGAGAAATGGGGACCATTTTTCACCCCGGGATGAAAAGGCGGTCCCATTTGGCACCTCAAGACTTTCAATTGCCTTGGATCGATGAATCTTGGGCTTGTTGACCGCTATTCACCCCTGGAAGTGACAAGTGTCACTTTCAATTTTACTGTGTAGATTTTCATATTTGCACCGCCTCCTCTCGTATTGAACTCTTCACCTCTTTTGAGACAGCCGTAACATATCTTTTATTTTAATTCTATTGGTAAAGCCTAAACAAGAAGTTATTGAAAAAGATCATGATAGTTCAGAGAGGGGAAATCTAAAGATGAGGCTAAATGTAAACGGCTGGCTGCAAGAGGTAATTTTAAATACCTTCAGTGTCACCTTTAGTTTTAACAGTGTAGATTTCCATATTTGCACCCCCTACTCTCGTATTGAAAATTTAATCTCTTTTGAGACAAACGTAAAATATCTTTTGTTTTAATTCTATAGGTTAAGCCTAAAGAAGAAGTTAAACTAGAAGTTATTAAAATAGAAGATCATGATGAGGCCAATTCAAAGGGTGGAAATCTAATGACGAGTCCAAATCTAAACAGCTGGCGTCAAGAGGTAATTGGCACCTTCAGTTTTAACAGTGCATATTTCCATATTTGCACCCTCTCCTCTTGTATTGAAAATTTAATCTCGTTTGAAACAACCTTAACATATCTTTTGTTTTAATTCTATAGGTAAAGTGTAAACAAGAAGCTGAAATAGAAGTTATTGAAATAGACGATCATGATGATTCCAGTTCAAAGAGTGGAAATCTAATGCCGAGGCTAAATCTAAACAGCGGGCGTCAAGAGGTAATTGACATAATGACAATGTTCATCTAGAACAAATTGCTTAGCTGATAGAAACACACTCTGTGTACAAATAGACCACATAAATGAAGATTGCAATAATAATAAAGAAAAACACTATCACTGTCGCTCGGTGTCAACCTCGTCACTTGGCCAGGATTCTAAATTACGATAAGGAAGAAGCTGTGTTAAATCTCCTAAAGGAAGCTCCTTAAACTGTTGAATAAACAATTACCCTCAAGTATCTTAATATATAAGAAATTAAAATGAGACATGCAATGCAAATTGAAAGCATTTTGTACTTATTTTAAAAATTAATTTGGGTCTTTGTCTATTTTTGTAGAGGTGGAGTGACAGAAAAAGGAAACCTGTGATACCATTTCAAATAGAGCCAGAAAAGGTGAGTTATGTTTAAACAAATTAATATCATTAAGTTTCAATACTATTTATATTAAAAATAAATTTGAAAAAAAATACTAATTTTTTTCTGAAAATATTCTATTTTTGATTAGCTTTATTTATATTTTTTTCCTTATTGCATTTATTTTAATACTTAATTGTTCCCAAGAGAGATACCATTTAATAAATTCAATTTTTTTTTCGAAAGGAAGTTAATGAACATGGGTAGGTACATAAATATTCCGGCTTGTGCTTGATCAGACACCCGCTTATAAGCCTTCGTCAAGTATGATAGACACAGAAAGAATTTTTACTGTCACTGAGAAAGGAAGTACGCCCAGGGCGAAGGCGGGAATCTAACCCGCACCCATTGCAGCGCGTAGACTGCTCGCCTGCGATGCTAACCCCTCGGCCATCCAGGCCCCATGAACATGGGTAAGCACGGTGACTAAAAGATGTTTATAAGGGTTTGGGTTTGGTTTGAATTATCGTCGCACTAGAGCTACACGAGGGCTATTGGCGACGGGCGTCGTATTTTAGAACCACAGTCAGGTGACGAGCCAGCACCTGAATCGGCACCCAACGCAACCGTTAAGATGTTTATTAGGAAAAAGACAGAGAGAATGTTAGTTTTTCGCATGAAAATCGCGTTCTTTTTAATTTTCAAAATAATGTTATGTTAAATGATATGATAGCAGTTTCGCTTCCATTTTTGCAGCAGCAGGGGCTGGGGAGCCCAGTCGGTTAGGCACTCGCCTAGCATGCGAAAGGTCCCAGGTTTGGTCCGGGCATCGCCAAAATAACTGCCGACCTATAAACGGCCCATGCAGCCCAAAAATGTCCGGCGAATAATACCCCGTGTTGGGGAGTGCACGTAAAATTTACTCCAAAGTCCTAACGCTGCATACGATGTCGCCCTTAACGGTTGCGTTGGGTGCCTATTCAGGTGTTGGCTCGTCACTTGTCTGTGGTTCTAAAATACGACGCACGTCGCCAATAGCCCTCGTGTAGCTGTAGTGCGACGATAATTCAAACCTGCCTACCATTTTTGCAGCAAAAAAGAAAAACTACACAATTCTAGTTATGGCGTTTAATAGCTTAAATTACAACTAGCTAAAGGCCATGTTTGGTGAATTTTTTCCTTAAGTATATAAATAGTATGTTCCTTAGTGAGCACAAATAATGTGTGGAAAAGGTTTGTGACAGATTCTGTTACAAGCCAACTTGCTTTTTTACTGAGAAAGTTAGGGGGCTGAGGAGCCTTGTTGGTTAAAGCATTTGCCTTGCATGCGGAAGGTCCCAGGTTCGGGTCCGGGCATCGTCAAAATAACTGCCGACCTATTAATGGCCCGTGCAGCCAAAAATGTCCAACGAATAATACCCCGTGTATTGGGAATGCACTTAAAAATATGCTCCAAGGTCCCGAAGCTGCGTACGATGTCGCCCTTAACAGTTGCGTTGGGTGCCCACTCAGATTTCGCGTCGGCTCGTCCCCTGCTTGTAGTTTTAAATAACGAAGCCCTCGTGTAGCTCTAGTGCGACGATAATTCAAACTGAACTAAAAAAGTGATTAGGCATAGTATTATTTTGCATTAAAATCTGGTAAGTTAAAATTTATATTTTCTTATTTTGTAAGTGTTGTTCCAGACGTCCCAATATTTCAATAGAGCCTATGAATTTCCCAATGTATGTTTCCCTGACATATCAAAAAGAATAACGTTGAGTTAGAATGGTATCCGCACATATGCATTATGGTTGCAATAGATGAGGACAATAAATGTGAGAGTGGGAGCTAACGGGCAAAGGGGCCTAAAGCGGGGGAAATATACTTTTTTTTTTACAAATATTTCTACACTTCAGCGTTGTAACAGTTATATTTCACGTTTATCAACCAAAGATCAGCCATTAAAAACATGTGTCGAAGTGGAGAGAAGAATTGTTGCTTTGGAGAATTCAAAGTTAGTTAATAGTGTATTTTTTTTTCACTTTCGAAGCATTAAATAAAAAAATTCTATCAATTAAACTATAGTTTTAGGTAGATGACATATCATAGATTAAGATATTATGTGTCAAATACTTTGGTGAAATACACGCGTTCTGTGTTAGATCATTTATAAAAAAACAACACTGCGGGGTCTAATGGGACAGAAACTGTGGGATCAAATGGGACACGAATAAACCCAGCTTTGTATGGTACTCTTGAAGAATCTATATAACTCTGTAATATCTTATTCAGACAAGTATCCCAATTTTTTTTTAAACTTTAATATTAAATTTTTTGAACTTTTTTCATCGTATAATAAGTGAAAGTTCAAGTAGCGTTATTGGTGACATTTTTCCACCTGCAATTTCATTTATTACATCTAAGCTGAGATTATAAATAATTTGTTGTTGGTAAAATTTTTTAAAAAGAAAACTATTCTTTGTTAGTTGGATTGATTTCTGAAATAGAAAGCGATAAACTGCGTTTAGGATCTGAAGTTAAAGACGGTTTTTTTAAATTCACGTACCCTGAAAATGAGGCCAAGTTTGGGAAAAAGTTTAAAAGATTTAGTTACAAAACTTTCCTTTCCAGTAATTAAACAAAATTTATGGAGAGGATCTTCAATTTTGAGTTTTAACTTGGATATTTTACCTTTCAATTGGAAATCATTGCTTTAAAAAATAAAATTTCATTATGTATACATTATGTAAATGGCGTTTGCATAAAAAATTTGTTTTCATTCATTTTCTGAATCCTTCTTTCTCTTTTGAAATTTTAATTAATGCAGCATTTTTCAGGTATCATTAGCATTGCACCCTGTCCCATTAGACCTCACATATGGGGGCTAATGGGGCATTTACATGTTTGTTTAAAATGGCCAGCAACTAATATATGATAACGTTTTAACATCTGTTAACATTGTAATGACTTTTTAAGTAAACGAATGTTTGTTTATGAGCTTGTAAAAGAAGGAATTGAAATTCTTGTATTTTTGCTGAAATACAGAGATTATTTAAAAAAAATCCCTATAGCCCCACTCTCCCCTAGATATGTCCACATTGCCCTCATATGCATGTTTCTATGTTACCCGCATTGTTAACCAAACTGGATTTGACGAGTTATGTTAAGAAAAAGTTAACATGAATTCAATGAAATCCAACAATGCTTCTTCTTTAACTCCCTTTTGGGGCTGGGGAGCCCAGTCGGTTAAGCACTCGCTTAGCATGCGAAAGGTTCCAGGTTCGGGACCGGGCATCGCCAAAATAACTGCCGCCCTATAAACGGCCCGTGCAGCCAAAATGTCCGACGAATAATACCCCGTGTAAGGGAGTGCACGTTAAATAACTTTCAAAGTCCTAACGCTGCGTACGATGTCGCCCTTAACGGTTGCGTTGGGTGCCTATTCAGGTGCCGGCTTGTCACTTGACTGTGGTTCTAAAATACGACGCCCGTCGCCAATAGCCCTCGTGTAGCTCTAGTGCGACGATAATTCAAACCAAACCAAACCAAATTAACTCCCTTTTTCTAGTGAAGCAAATTTTTCTATCACTATAATGAGTTAGACTAAATGTTACCACAAAAAAACCAAACACTTTCCAAAAACGTCGAACACAAAATTACACAACCTGTAACTGGAACTCCCGACTGATTCCTAGCTTTTTGACTTGACAAACATAAACGAGAGAGAGTGGTTGCGTCAGTCTGTACTAGGGTATGGCAATCGAAGTACCTTCGTTTTCCATATTTGCCCACCCCCCTCTTGTATTGAAAATTGAATATCTTAAGGGGTCATAGGAGTCTTAAAAATGTGCAAAGAAGGTACTACAAAGTATAGTTTGATCTTTCATCTCATTTTTTAACTACTCAATATATAAGTATAATTTTTTTATATGTAATTCTATAATATTTATTTAATAAAAACAAATTTTAAAATTTATGAAACTTTAGCCAAAACTAAAATAAATGATATTAAACATAAAGCTATTTGAACACATTGGGATTAGGCTTGCGTGGCAAATTTTGAAGTCAAAATTGAAAAAATGACCAAGAAAATGACTTTATATTGTACAAATATGTTCAAACAAAGACTTATACCTAAATTCTCAGCTCAATTTTAATTAGAAATTATTAAAAACAAAATTAAAAATCAAAATTTTAAAAATTTTATTAATTTTTTTTAGAAAAAAGTTCTTATAATAATTTTTAATTAAAATTGAGCTGAGAATTTAGGTATAAGTCTTTGCTTGTACATATTTGTACAATATAAAGTCATTTTCATGGTCATTTTTTCATTTTTGACCTCAAAATTTGCCGCGCAAGCCTAATCCCAATGTGTTCAAATAGCTTTATGTTTAATATCATTTATTTTAGTTTTGGCTAAAGTTTCATAAATTTTAAAATTTGTTTTATAATAAATAAATCTTGTAGAATTACAAATAAAAAAATTATACTAATATATTGAGTAGTTAGAAAATTATATGAAAGATCAAACTATGCTTTGTAGTACCTTCTTTGCACATTTTTAAGACTCCTATGACCCCTTAAGAGACAACCTTAACATATCTTTTATTTTAATTCTATAGGGCAAACCCAAACAAGTGGTTCCTCAATTAAAAAAAGAGAAACCAGAAGAAAAGGAGAATGAGGAGGCGGAAAGGGCTAGATTTTTACACATGCAATTTCGCCACTCTGGTTTCCAGGTACGACTTATATTGATTTAAAAATAAGTTTTTAAAATCTTACTTCACATAGTTGGTTCATTGAAACACGCTGTGACAAAATTTGCTACTTTTACAGAAGAAACTTATATTTACAAAAAAATACTGTTATTTTTTGGCAGTTTTTTTCTATGATCACACTCTTTTTAATATAATAACAATATTTTAATAGTTTTTCACCGCGTAAAGATGACTATACTGCAACCGAATACCGATTTTAACAGTGCGCGAAAACTAACCCTACCGAAACAGTTTATTTGGAGAGCGATGGACTAAAGATCTAAAAATCCGTGGCTCGAAACCGTATTCAACAGTATATTAATAATCGGTAGTTATTATGGTTGAGGCCCGTGGCTCAGTGATAGTAGTTTCGCATCGTCACGCCACAGGTCCGGGGATCGAATCCCAGATTGGGCGAGGATGACATATCCTTTCATTCCTTAAGTGGGTCGATAAAATGGGTGCCAAGAATACTTGGGAACTAAACACTGGGGGTTCTGCGTGAGGCTGACCACCTTACCGGGACATATGCCTAGCACCCCAGGGCTCTAGGTCACAAAAGATGAAATGTTCACTGCAGGCATTGGCAAAGTAATGGGCTGTTGCACCGAGGAGTTCAGTTTGGTTTTTGGTTATTGTGGTCAATATCCCTGCCTGCACTGGGTTTGAATTTTTATTGCTTTTTTCAAGGATTTGAGAGAATTTATATATTTAACACTTTGGCTGCGGCGATAACGATAGAAAATGTTCATCGATAGAGGCTGATGAAAAGTAGAAGAACATACTGTTTCTAAAACCAGTTCGTTACCATGGAAATAAACTAATTCTTCTTCATTTTCGAAAAAGTAAAAATCTTAGTTTGAGATCGCAAAATTACAAGGTTAGGTTGAATTAACGTCGCTAATTGAAGCTACACGGCAGCTAGTCAAAAAAATACGAGGAAATGTTCCTGGACTTCTCCAACCAGATAATCATCTGTTACTAATTATTGAATTGAAAGCCAATAACCGGACTCGTTTCAATGTTTATTTTTTTGACTATGAAATATTAATACATTTCCTTAATTCTTATTTTTGGGGGTTTTTTTTAATAAAAAAATGTAATAGACTAGTTGCCTTTTTTTATAGCTGGATACTTGAAGAGGGGAATTGCAAAATTATCCTGTCTGTAGAGTAATTCGACGTTTGTAAAAAGTGATTATCACTACAACTTTTAACATTAAATGAAAAAAAAATTGTGGAATAGTTGATCGACACCCATTATAACTAAATAATGTAATGTACTTGATTTAAATTGATTATTTTTTTAATTAAAAAAATCTTTCGATCTCCTCTTTAATCGTGACTTACACTACAGTTACGTGTGTAACCACTAGACCACCATGTTTATCAAGTAATCAAACGAACTTGAACTCTTAAGAACGGTTGGCGAAATAGCACTACGAATTTTATCAGAATGTGCTGTTATCGATGAATCGGAACCACGAGACGCGCTCGCGCGTCCTCAGCATCCGACGTGTTAAAAGTCGAATTCCAATAAATTTTTGTATGAAAAAAGTTATAAACATCGTTAAAAAAATTATAACGTTCACCGATCCCTCAAATGTGTGACCACTTTTTCTCTTAAGGGGTCTAAGGAGTCTTAAAAATGTGCAAAGAAGGAACTGCAAAGTATAGTTTGATCTGTCATGTAATTTTTTAACTGCTCAATATACAAGTATAATTTTTTTATATGTAATTCTACAAGATTTATTTATTATAAAACAAATTTTAAAATTTATGAGACTTTAGCCAAAACTTTAAAAAATGATATTAAACATAAAGCTATTTTAACACATTGTGATTAGGCTTGCGCGGCAAATTTTGAGGTCAAAATTAAAAAAATGACCCAGAAAATGACTTTATATTGTACAAATATGTACAAACGGAGACTTATACCTAAATTCCCAGCTCAATTTTAATTAGAAATTATTTAAAAATGAATCCAAAATCAAAATTTAAAAAATTTTATTAATTTTTTTAGAAAAAAAGTTCTTAATATAATTTCTAAATAAAATTGAGCTGAGAATTTAGGTATAAGTCCTAGTTTGTACATATTTGTACAATGTAAAGTCATTTTCTTGGTCATTTTTTCAATTTTGACCTCAAAATTTGCCGCGCAAGCCTAATCACAATGTGTTCAAGTAGCTTTATGTTTAATATCATTTATTTTAGTTTTGTCTAAAGTTTCATAAATTTTAAAATTTGTTTTATAATAAATAAATCTTGTAGAATTACATATAAAAAAAATATACTTGTATATTGAGTAGTTAAAAAATTACATGACAGATCAAACTATACTTTGTAGTTCCTTCTTTGCACATTTTTAAGACTCCTTAGACCCCTTAAGTGTTTTATTAAGTACTTTGTATGAGAATAGCTCACCTGTATGAATAGTTCCTAAACTCATTATTTTACTACAAAAATTTCATTAATTCTTTCTTGTCGTACAAAATACTCCTTACCAATACTTTTGTCCATTTGAGCTTCTCTGGCTATATTTTTGGTCGCAAAATTAAACCAATCGATTGGTTTAATTTAAAGATTAAAATTCTTGTATTTTTGCTGAAATACAGAAGTTAATAAAAAATTTTCCCAATAAACCCACACTTCCCTAGATGTTTACACATTGCCCTCATATGCACGTTTCTACACTCTTAAAACAAACACTCCGAATTTAACTCAGTCTGAGTGGATTTCACTCCTCCAGACTGGAAAATGCACCTCCTTTTGGAGTGGATCCTTTGTGTGTTAAACCTCCGACAGGATCACTCCAAACGAGTGATTTTAACTCAGTCTGAGTAAATATGCATGCCTTTAGGGTGTCGAAAATGCACTTCTCCAACTGGAGTGCATTTCACTCTTTTGTTTTAAGAATGTATGTTATCCGCACTGTTAATCAAACTGGATTTGACGAGTTACGTAAGGAAAATGTTAACGTGAATTTATTGAAATCCATTAATGCTTTTTTCTTTAACTCCTTTTTTCTAGTGAAGCAAATTTTTCTACCTCTAAAATGAGTTAGACTAAATGTACCACAAAAAAAACCTAAACACTTTACGAAAACGTCGAACACAAAATGGTACACAACCATTAACACTGTTAAAAATTTCAGTTCAACGTTGAACCAAATATTGGTGAAAAATCAAGAACTTCTTGTAGCTACACCATAAAATGGTTCAACCAAATATCACATTCTGGGAATATACATGCTTTCACCAAAAATTGGTTCAACTTCTACCAATTACAACCGATAATTTAATTGTTTATTCAAACGCAGGCAACATTACAAGTATTGCTTCAGCTTAAGAATTGTTGTCCGTCCGTGGCCGAGTGGCTATGGCATCAGCCTAGAGATTTAACCTTCTCAGGAGTGCGGGGGTTCGAATACCATCTCCTGCCAATATCCTATAAATCTGATCTCTGCACTGGAAATGGTAGAAAAAATCCTCAATTGGAAAACCCTTTTTATGGTTCAACCTTTTACTATAGTTACGCGTTGGGAAAATCCCGTATATCGTTTAACCTCTCACCATAGTTACGCAATTTGAAAATACCGTTTTATGATTCAACATTCTACCAAATCATGGTTGCAGCAACTTTGAAGCGTAATTTGGTTCAACCTTGAACTATTATTTTTAAAAGTGAACTGGAACTCCTGACTGTTTCCTAGTTTTTTTTATTTGACAAACATAAACGAGAGAGATTGGTTATGTCAGTCTGTGCTAGGGTAAAGCAATCGAAGTACTTTGGGCTTATATATTTGCACCCCCTCCTCTTGTATTGAAAATTTAGTCTCTTACATAGAGATCTTAATTAAAGTATTAGAGTGGAAGCTCACGTGACCTCCACTGCTAACGGCTTGACGAGCATGGAGGCCGCCATATTTTCAAATTTGGCAGGTTATGGGGAAAGTGTTGCTAGCACTTTAAGTAGAAAAAATGTTGCGAAAAAATAAATTTAATTCTAAATTACAAAATAAATATTATAAAATTACTAGAAAAGCGTTTGAAGTTATTTATAAGCCACTAAAAATATTCCAAAATGCAGCTATTATTTTTATGATATTTTTGTGATAATTTTAGAGTTAAATTTTATTTTTTCGCAAAATTTTTTCTACTTAAAATGCTGGCAACACTGGCCCCATAACCTGCCAAATTTGACTATATGGTGGCCTCCATGCTCGTCAAGAAGTTAGCAGTGGAGGTCACGTGAGCTTCCACTCTAATACTTTAATTTAGATCTCTATGGTCTCTTAGGAGACAACCTTAAGATATGAAGAGTACACGGGAAGAACCAATTGATTTCGTCGAAGGCTTTCCCCAATAGGCCTCTTCGGCAATGATCGCGAGAAATCGCCTAAACTGGCATAAAGAAACCGGTTACTCGCTTTGATTTTCATTCGCGGCAACCCTAATTCACGCCAGATATCAGTGGACCGTTTGTATCGCAAATGAAGAACCGAAAGAAAAACAGGTTTCCTGTCGCCAATGTCCGCCAAGCAGACACATAAGGTATGACTCCTCAAAAACCAATTGGTTCTTCCCATGTACTCTTCATATCTTTTATTTTAATTCTATAGGACAAACCTAAACAAGCGGTGCTTCAAGTTAAGACTGAGGCGCCAGAAGAAAAGGAGAAGGAGGAGGCGGCGGAAAGGGCTCGATTTCTACACATGCAATTTCGCCACCTTCGTTCCCAAGTACGAGATCTATTGATTTAAAAATAAAATAAAAATAAGTGTGTGAAATCTTACTCCACATAGTTGGTACATTAAACCTTTCAGTCCCAGTGATGCCATTTGGCATCATCACTTTCATTATTTTTTTCTAAATGTTTATGTCCCGTTATGACATCCAAGCACACATCATTCGATTCTTCATACTCTGTTCTATTAGAAAATATTTTACATTCATCTCAATAGAAATCAGAACTACTATTTTTTTTTTTATTCAGAAAATATCTAACAAGCGCTTTACCTGATTTTTTAAAAGTTCACTTCAGTTCCTCATATTTAAAACACAATTTAAACTATATCGGTTAAAATAATTATTATTTTTTTTTAATAATATGGTCAGATACCTTAAAATATATAACTAGAAGTGTTTTTAGGTAATATATATTTTGTTATTTTGTTGTTTTCCACAGTTAAAAAAATTTGGCATTATTTCAAAAACCATATAAAAAATTTAAATGATTTTCTTTTTCTTATGGAAAGCTTATCTTTGACCTAAAATAAGCTTATTTTGTGAATATCAGGTGTTTCTGTAGTGTAGTAAATTTTTGGGACTGAAAGGGTTAAAACAAGGTTTTAAAAAAAAAATTTACTTTTACACACAAAAAAATACTGTTATTTCTTTAACAGTTTATTTTTCTATGATAATACTCTTTTTAGTATAATAACACTATTTTAATAGTTTTTGACCGCGTAAAGATGACTATACTGCAACCGAATACCGATTTTAACTGTGTGTGAAAACTATGCTTGCTAAAACAGTTTATTTGGTGAGCGATGTACTGAAGATCTAAACGCAAGAGACCGTATTCAGCAGCTTATTAATCTTCGGTAATTATTGTGGTCGAGGCCCAGTGTCTCAGTGATTTTAGTTTCGCATTGTCACGCCACAGGTCCGGGGATCGAATCCCAGATTGGGCGAGGATGACATATCCTTTCATTCCTTAAGTGGGTCGATAAAATGGGTGACAATAATGCTTGGGAACTAAACACTGGGGGTCCCGCTTGCGGATGACCACCTTACAGGGTTTCTTGACCCTGATGATGACCACCTTACAGGGTTCAGATTTTTTTTCGCAAAACGAACAATTACAGTAATACAATATACAGTAATTGTACCCAATATTAACAGTGATCTCAATATGGAGACCCCTACTATCTTTGAAATGTAAATTTTTAATCGAGAGATAGTGATACATGTCCGTGAAGAAAACCAGTTATAAAAAAAAATTAGTCTAGAAAGTGCAAAAAAAGCGCTATGTTTGCAATTTCGAAAGTAAAATTTTCGAATTTGCAATTTCGAAAGTAGTATTTTCGTGGTGTGTGCCGATCTTAATTATAAGAAAGTTTATATCCTTATGGTATATTGTATAATTACTTTAAATATTTAAAAGGGGAGTGTTTTTATAAAGCTTATAAGACATATTTTTGATTATTGAAATGGCAAATATTGGTTGATAATGTATTTTTAGTATATTTATTATAAGATTTATAACTACACCTGATTCCCAATATGGACACCTTACACTCTTAAAACGAACGAACGATTTTAACTCAGTCTGAGTTAATTTCACTCCTCCAGTCTAGAAAATGCACTTTTCCTAGAGGAGTGGATCTTTTGTGTGTTAAACCTCCGACAGAAACACTCCAAACGAGTGATTTTAACTCAGTCTGAGTTAATATTCCCTCCTTTTCAGTCTCGAAAATGCACTTCTCTTACTGGAGTGGATTTCACTCTTTTGTTTTAAGAGTGTATGTCCCCATTAGAAGTACATCAACTGAATCTTCATATTCACAAATTTGTTACATATGTATATGTTTAATGGGATTTTTTTAGCTAATTGTTAATAAATTATTGTTCATATTAGTGACAATACTGCACTTTAACGGTCTTCGAAGAGCCACAACCGAAAATGACCTCCCGCCCTTCTAAATTGCCTTTTTTAAAGATATTTACTCTGCCCCCTTTCCCCCATAATACTTAAAGATATTTTTTATACCCTCTGTTCAAAATCCCTTAAAAGAAAAACTCTTCCATCTAGTAGTGGCTCCATAACAATCCACCCTTCCCCAATATGGACATGCATATCAATGATATTAATTAATTTTCCTTAGGGTGTCCATATTGGGTACAAATACTATTTTCATCAACAAGATTACATAGAAAAAGTGTTTGAAAGGTTTTCAGTGTTGAAATGTCCAATTTCGTCCTTGACTATTTCAAAAGATGTGGTTTTGTCTAAAAATGTGTTGCGATTCGGCAGTCCCCGGGGAAAAAACATCTGCCTTGCCCGGGCACGCGCGCGGCACACCTCTCCCGGGCAACCAATCAGCGTCGTTTACCTGGGAAATGCCCAGGGTTGCCCTCGCTGGCTTGTGTAGCCGAAGCTTTTTTGTAAGAACGGAATTAAACTTTAGAAGGCAAGGACGTGAGTTCCTCTAAAAGCCTATTTTTGTAAAAAGATGTAAAATTTAATTTAGAATATATTTACGTTATTGTTTTAGATTAGATGTATTTATTTCGAGTTGAATTTAATGTGTTAAAGTAAAAACTAGACATATGGACTTTCATCTTCAAATGGATTACAAAAATCGTGAAGAATACAGTCGAGAATCGACATCTGGCGCCCCCGGGGTGGGCATGGATTCGCCCACCTGTACACCGCTTCTGAGCGAAGGACTTATAGAGGTAAGCTAAGCTTGCTTCCTCTTTAGAATAGAATATTAGGACTCAATTTCTATTGCGTGCTAGTGCTATTATACATTAGAAAATAAGGAATTTATTGAGAAATAAATTTATTCGTGAGTTTTATTATTTTGCTATTTTAACATGGATCAGTTAAAAAGATTAAAAGCGGCCGAACGTACCGCTTTCACGAAGGCACTTAATGCCGTGAAGGAAATAATTGATAAAGAGGATAGCACTAGCGAAGATATTGAATTGAGTTATAGTTTATTTAAACAAAAACAAGAAAAATTAGAAAAAACACATCAGTTGTTTTTAGATAGTATAAAAGACGACACAGAATTTGACGTAGCGTTTAATGAAATCGAAGACTATAATGACAAGTCTGTAGAATTATCTGTGTTGGTAAAAAGAGCTTTGAATAAAGCTAAACCGGTTTCAGTACCCATAAATAATACTGAAATTATCCGTAATAATGCAATTAATTACGATGAGATTAAAAGACGTCCGCGTTTACCGGAGATCGAGTTGAAAAGATTTGGCGGTGATATAAAAGAGTATTTGTCATTCCGTAATCAATTCGAGAAGATTCATAACAGCGAACACTTAAGTAACGCTGAAAAGTTCCATTATTTGATACAATCTACCGAAGAAAATTCCGATCCTAGAGAGCTCATTGAATCATTTCCGGTAACAAACGAAAATTATTTATTGGCGTATCAGAGCTTGGAAGATCGTTATGGTCAAGACGATCTAATAATTGAAGTGTACGTCAGGGAAATAATTTCACTGGTGTTAAATAATGCGAACAGAAATAAATCGAAATTTTCTCTGAATACGTTGTATAATAAGCTATCGACGCAATTGCGCTCATTAAGTACACTGGGAGTTACGACCGATAAATGTGCCGTAATTTTATTTCCATTGGTTGAAAATTGTTTACCTTTGGATGTACTTAAAAACTGGGAAAGAGTGAGGGTAAATTTGAAAAAGGACCCAACAACGAAAAATAACGAAACACAATTGGACGCGTTACTGGCATTTTTGAAACAAGAAGTAGAGTCAGCCGAGCGAATAAAATTGTCAAGAACTGATTTTACTGTCCCGAAAAAAGATGTGTGTCAAGGTCGCGTGTCACATCCTCCCGCTCCTGAAAAGCCAATTTACAGCGCTACAGAACTGTTGGCAACTCAAAAAGCGGATGAAAGACTTTGTTGCATTTTCTGCCCTGATAAATTCAACCACGAAAGCCGTTTCTGTAGACGGGCTTTTTCAATTCCTTTAGTTGAGAAAACAGCTATAGTAAAAAAGAGTGGTTTGTGTTTCCAGTGCCTTGGTACCCATTTGGCAAGATTTTGTCGGTCCAAGGTAAATTGTGCTAAATGTTCCAAGCGACATCTTAAGTTCATGTGCCCCTCGTTAGACCAAAAGAAATCATTTGAGTCCAATGAAGCTGTCGACGACAAGGTCGTGAACTCAGAGTCTACAGACGTTTTGCACTCTTTTCCGCAAACCAAATGTAATGTATTTCTCCAGACTCTGGTGGTAAGATTGATAAATAACAAGAGAGAAAAGAATGTTCGCGTTCTTTGTGATTCGGGTAGCCAAAAAAGCTATATTTTGAAGTCCACAGCCGAAGAGTTGGGGTATAAATCACAGGGTGAACATGTCATTACTCATTCACTATTTGGGGGAACCAAAACTGATGAGTGTAGACACCAGAGCTATAAGATTTACTTAGGCAACCTCAAAGGGGGATATTTGTGTAATCTGGACGCCTTGGACCAAGGACTGATTTGTAATGAGATCCCAAGTATTTGTGAAGGCCCATGGATAGAGGAACTACGGAAAAAGAAAATCGACATCTCTGATATTGGAAGACAAAACATTCCTATAGAAGTTCTGCTCGGTTCAGACGTACTTGGAAAGCTCTACACTGGACGAAAAGAACAACTTCCTTCCGGACTCGTAGCCTTTGAAACCAAATTGGGTTGGTCCTTGTCTGGGAAGATCCCTACCGAGCTTCGGTCAGAGAACGTCAACATGTCCGTGATATCCATGCTGAGTCAAGGAAACACACCTATTCCGAATTTATGGGACCTGGAACTAATCGGAATTACAGACCCAATTGAACAACGAAGTAAAGAAGAGACAAAACAAGCGGTACTTCTACATTTTCAAGAAACAGTACATGTTAGAGAAGACGGAAGATATGAAGTAAGCATGCCTTGGAAATTTGACCATGCTCCTCTTCCAGATAACTATGAAATGGCCAAGAAAAGATTGGACTCTACATGTAAGAAGCTTGAAAAAGGCGACTTGCTGAAACAATATCACCAAGTACTTGAAGATTGGAAGAAGGAAGGAATTGTAGAAAATGTACCAGATGCAGAATTGACAAATCCTGGACATTACCTTCCTCACTTACCCGTTGTAAAAGAACAGAGTACTACTCCACTTCGTATATGCTTCGATGCTTCAGCCAAGACCCTGAACGCACCTTCACTGAACGACTGCCTCGAGATAGGAGTAAATCTCATAGAAAAGATCCCTTCTATTCTGGCACGTTTTCGTCTGTACAAAATAGGAGTCGTTTCGGACATTAGGAAAGCATTTCTACAGATTTCTTTGCAACCCAAGGAGAGAGACTTTTTACGGTTCCTCTGGTATGACGAAGAAAGAAAACTGAGGGTACTACGACATGCAAGAGTAGTATTTGGAGTTTGCAGTAGTCCTTTTCTCTTGGGTGCTGTAATCGACCACCATTTGAATAAAGAAGCACTTGCGGCACAAGACAACTCCTTTACGAAGAGTGCTATTGAAAAATTGAAGGATAGCTTTTATGTCGACAATTGCGTCACGAGCATCAACCGTGAATTCAACCTCGAACCTTTTATAAAAGAAGCTACTGAAATAATGAAGAGAGGAAAATTCGACTTGAGAGGTTGGGAAAATACATCCTTGGATAACAGTAAAGCTATGGATCCTATTAAACTCAATGTCTTAGGTTTAGTGTGGAACAAGCAAACAGACACTCTGGAGCTAAGTTCGGAAGGATTGCATTTCGACGAAGATCAAAAAGTGACAAAGAGAAAAATTCTTTCTCTCCTCAACAAGATCTACGATCCGGTTGGATTTGCAACTCCTGTATTGCTGCAGCCGAAGATGTTGTTACAGTCTGTCTGGCAAGAGAAGACTCCGTGGGATGCCGAGGTGAAAGAAGACATCCAAAAGAAATTTCTAAAATGGTCCAAGGAACTGCCGTACCTCGTGAACATCAGAATTCCTCGTTGGATTGGTGCCTCAAGTGATACCACAATTAGCCTACACATTTTCTGTGACGCTAGTCAGATTGCGTACGCCGCTGTAGTGTTCGCAAGATGTGAATCCAGTGACGGAGTAGCAGTGCAGTTACTTCAAGCTAAGAGCAGAATCTCTCCTTTGAAGAATGTCACAATCCCGAGAATGGAACTGCTTTCCGCCACAATTGCAGCTAGGTTGTTTGACTCAGTTAAAAACAGCCTGAAGTTGAACAAAGTACAAAGTTTCTTTTGGACAGATTCGTCTACAGTTCTGACATGGATAAAAAGACAGGAACAATGGTCAGTCTTCGTGAACAACAGGATAACTGAAATAAGAAAATTGACTTCATCTGATGATTGGTTTCACATCCCGGGTGATCAAAATCCTGCCGATTTACCATCTAGAGGGTGCGGAGCCAAGAGATTGGCGGAAACAAGATTTTGGGAAGGTCCGGACTGGTTGAAGTTACCACAAGAATATTGGCCCAAGTCATCCGTCAACCCAGATGAAGGTGCAGTCGAGTCAGAAAAAAGACGAACCGTTGTGTCAGCAAACAACACGGAAATCGAATCGGTAATAGGACTATTACTAAAAAGAATATCAAGCTTAACGAAAATAATCAGAGTCATCGCTTGGATCATGCGTTTCCGACCAACAACCAGGAGACGTGGTCCAAAGTTGAGGTCCAGAAGCATTCCAAACTTGACACCTGAAGAATACACAAGAGCACGAAACATACTTTTCCGATGTGTGCAGAAAGAGTCCTTTAAAGATGAAGCTGAAAAGAAATCTCTGAGAAATTTGAGCGCTTACAGAGATGAAGACGGAATTTTGAGGATGAAGACCAGACTTACAGATGAAGATGAAACCAAAGAATTTCTCTCACCGGTTGTTCTTCCGTCCAAACATTTGGCAGTCAAGCGACTGATTGAGCAGCAACATCTTCTGCACAAACATGCGGGAACTCTCACATTGCTAACAGTTTTACGCAATGAATTTTGGATAGTGAAAGGACGCAGGACTGTCAAGAGCGTTGTAGAAAATTGTAAATTTTGCAGGAGGTACCAAGCCCAGTCTCTCAGGGTACCGTTTCCTCCACTCCCAAAAGATCGTACCAGTTTGTCTCATGTTTTCCAAGTGACTGGTGTAGATCTGGCCGGCCCTCTCATTGGTAGAACTGGTGAAAAGCACTGGATAGTGATCTTTACATGTGCCTTATACCGAGCGGTGCACCTCGAACTCATTCCATCTCTGAGTACACCTGCATTCATTCTTGCCCTACGACGATTTATAGCCCGTAGAGGTCGGATTTCGGTCATGTACTCAGACAATGGCACGAATTTCGTCGGACTGCACACAGCTTTGCGAAAATTGAACTGGTCCAAGATACAGAAAGAATTCGAAGTACAACAGATCAAGTGGAAATTCAATCCGCCTTCAGCCCCATGGTGGGGAGGGTTCTGGGAAAGGCTCATACGCATCTTGAAAGATCTGCTGCGAAAGAACTTGGGACGAGCCTCCTTGGATCTGGATGAAATCTCCACTCTGGTTGTCGAATGCGAATCCATCATGAACAGCCGTCCATTGACCTACGTTTCTGAAGAGCCAGAAATAAGAACTCTAACACCAGGAATGTTTCTGCAGAGTCTTCCTGGAAATGAAGTACCAGAACTGGACAGTGTCGACAAAGAGAACCTCGTGAAGAGATGGCGTTACATACAGAGACTGAGAGAGAACTTGAAACAGCGCTTCAAAAAGGAATATTTGGGGTTCCTCAGATCTTCACACGGCGGTCGCACTGATACCATCCAAGTTGGAGACGTCGTTCTCGTTGGAAGCGATGACAAGAAGCGATTGGTCTGGCCACTGGCAGTGGTGAAGGAACTGTATCCAGGCCGAGACAACATCCGGCGACTTGTCAAAGTAAAGACGTCGAAAGGGACACTCTTGAGACCCATCCAGCGACTCTACCCGTTAGAAATTCGGGGAGAGGATAGACAAACTGTAAATAATATGTTAAATTGTCTTAATTTGTGATTTTAATGTTGTTTTTTGAGTTTTTCAGTTTCCCTTTCCAAAACTCAAGGTGGGGAGGATGTTGCGATTCGGCAGTCCCCGGGGAAAAAACATCTGCCTTGCCCGGGCACGCGCGCGGCACACCTCTCCCGGGCAACCAATCAGCGTCGTTTACCTGGGAAATGCCCAGGGTTGCCCTCGCTGGCTTGTGTAGCCGAAGCTTTTTTGTAAGAACGGAATTAAACTTTAGAAGGCAAGGACGTGAGTTCCTCTAAAAGCCTATTTTTGTAAAAAGATGTAAAATTTAATTTAGAATATATTTACGTTATTGTTTTAGATTAGATGTATTTATTTCGAGTTGAATTTAATGTGTTAAAGTAAAAACTAGACATATGGACTTTCATCTTCAAATGGATTACAAAAATCGTGAAGAATACAGTCGAGAATCGACAAAATGACTGTCCCTCAACCAAAGACGAAACAACTGAAATTAATCATTTACCTTACATTATTAACATTATTTCGTCACTTAAGCTCCCACATGTGCTATCTCCCTTTGCACAACAATGAGATAGCACATGTGGGAACTTAAGTGACGATTTGCTGTCTATCTAATTGGCTGTCTAATAAAACTGAAGAACATAATACAGGGTGAGGCAAACAAAAGTGGCCCGGTCTAAAGATAGGAATACGTTGAAATGCTTGGCGAGAAAAACTCTTGAAGACGCCTGAAACCTGTTTTTGCATTGGTTGGATCGGAATATCTTCACATTACAGCTACTCATAGACTAGTGGCGAGTTCAGATCTTAGTTCGTATTGTATGAAGACGTCCCATAATGCAAATTTTGTGTCTTGCAATCAATTTAGGATGTTTTGTATTACCAAAAACAAAAAGGTCCGATTCTCTTGGATAAATAACGACCGAAACATTCAAATAATCACTAGTGGGAACTTTTCTTGATCAGCCCTACAAACTACTTGTTTATATCTCATTTCAACTAGCTTCTAAAACCATGGCGTAGTTGCCGGCAAATAAGTCGCCAAGCGTTTGTTTGGTCTTAATATTGAAGCGATCAATAGCTTCAGTTAGCGAACCGGTTTTTGTATTGGTTTTAGACTTAACTACATTTCTGTCGTATTCTTATCTATAGACCGGTGCCACTTTTGTTTGCCTCACCCTGGATAACTGAAATATATAATATAATTAGTATGTTTTGAGAAAACCGTAACAGTACTTTTATCCAATTCTATAGAACCAGCGACAACAAGAAGTGATAGTGAAAACAGAGCCTGAAGAAAAAGATGAGACTGAGAGGGAAACGTGTTTGAGGATGCAGTTTGGATTGGGAGTACGATCTATATTGATTTAAAAATAAGGAGTAGTTTTAGGAATCTTACTCTACACTCTCAGAAATAACTTTCATTTTTGACGATTCATTAATCCTCAAGCCTCATTTCGTTAATTTTGAAGATTATTTCGTCAAAATATCGCGTGACTTTTGAGTAAACACGAATCCTCACTTTAACGATCTTGATTTGACGATTCTCTATCTTGATTTTGAGGAAACTGAATCTCATTACTGTACTCAAATGCTCAAAAATGAAGAAATATTTCTTCAGATTAGACGAAATTCGAATCCTCATAAAAATGACGAATCAAATTTCCACTCTTTGAGGAAAGGAAAACTCGGAGCATTTGCCAGTAAACGGCATCGTCAAAATTAAGGAAAATTTCGTCGTTTTTGAGAATTCATTTCTGAGAGTGTACGTAGTCGGTTGAGTAGTTTATTTGAAAAAAAAATAACTGACAACCACGATCATAGTAAGACCTAGGAAAAAAAATCGCTAAAAATGTATGTGAAACCTACAGATTAATATTAAGGGAATAAATCTAATTCAAATATTTAATTTGCATCGAGGAACAACATTATCATTTTTGTGTTTTTTTTACTTCTGTAAAACTTACTTTTTGTGTTACTATTTGAAGAGTGCACGGGAAGAACCAATTGGTTTCGTAGAAGGGTTTCCTTAATAGCCTCTTTGGGGATGATAGCGAAAAATCGCCTAAACTGGTGTAAAGAAACAGGTTACTCGCTTTATTTATCTTTCGCGGCAACCCTGATTCACGCCAGAGATGAGCAGACACAAGTAACACGTTTGTACCGCAAATGAAGAACCAAAGGAAAAACCGGTTTCCTGTGGCCAATGTGCGCCAAGCAGACACATAAGGTGAGACGCCTAAAAAATCAAGTGGTTCTTCCCGTGTACTCTTCATTTGCGTTATTCTGTAGTATAAACACGAGAAAATGTATATAAATAATTTTTTGATTTCTATTTTAGCCACAAAGAAGGCCCCAATTGCAATCCATCGAAGAAGACCTCGAACAAATTCGTAGGTCATTAGACTCTTCCAACCCTCAGCATTATAGTTCTAGTTAGACTAAGTTCTGGAAGAATTACCACCAAATGGGTTTGCATTTTTATTGCTTTTTTTTTCAAGAACTTAAGAGAATAATAATTTTGAAAGCCAAATTCAAAAAAGCCAAATTTTAAAAATAAATTATAAGTATTATTAAAAGATATATATAAATATTTAGCATTAGTGGGGGGGCAGCGTTCTTGAACAAGAGGTGAGCTTAAACCGTCCGTCAAGAAAGAAGCTTCAAGAAAAAGTGTCAAAAGTAAACCATTTGTATACAGTATTTTACTATTGTACAATTTTTAATTTTTGATTATTGTGATAATTATGTAATTATGATACCAGTTTTCATAACTGAAAATTAGTCTAGAATTACTAGAGACTGGGTTTGCATTTTTATTGCTTTTTTTCAAGATTTTGAGACAATTTATGTAGTTAAAAGTCAAATTCTAACACATTTTCGTATGAAAAAAGTTGTAAGCATCGGAAAAAAATTGCTTTTCTCTGTGTAATTCTTTTTGTATTTCTATTCAATTTATTTTGTGCAATCAAGCTGCTTTTAGTCATAATTGCCATTATGATTTTTTGTTTTTTAATTCATTTAATGATTATATTTGTTTGGTAAAAAAAATTGTAACATTTACCGGATCCCTCTTATTTGTGACCGCTTTTTCACTTAAGTGTTTTAATAATTATTTTGTATGAGAAAGGCTCACATGTGAATGGTTCCTATAATCATTATTTTACTACAAAAATTCCTTTTTTTTTTCTTTTTCTTACCGTACAAAATTCTTCATACCAATGCTTTTGTCCATTTGAGCTTCTCTGGCTACATTTTTTGTCGCAAAATTAAACCAATCGGTTGGTTTAGTTTAAAAATTGCAATCCTAACTTAGAAAAGAACTTAGGATTGCAATCCTAAGTAACATAATTATCATACACTACATGTCCAAAAGAAAGGCGCAGGTGACATCAATCGGCAAAAAAGGCTGCAATTTGCAAAAGACCATAAAAATTGGAATGATTGAGGAAAAGTCATTGTGACCTATGAGTCTCGATTTACGGTATTTCAAAAATATGGTCTTGCAAATGGTTGAAGATAGTCACACGAAGCAATTGACCCTATGCATCGTTCCGACTGTTCATTCTTCCGTAGGCAGTAATATAATCTGGGGTTGCTTCTGTTCATCTGTACTAAACCCGGCTGCTTTGTACACCAACAAAATGAAGTCTACACAGAATCTATAAACACCTTGGATCATGTTGTACCAATAAATAACTTTTTTTGCAGTCGCAATTGGTGTATTTCAAGGTGATAACGCCTAAGTGCATCAGGAAAGAACAGCTTAATCTTCATTAAGTGAGCACAAAACATCAATTCTACACTTGATTTGGTCACCACAAAGTCTGACCCTTGATTCTATCGATCATTTCTTTGACGTACTTGAAAAAGAGTTAAGGGTACGTAACACTTTTTAATTTTCCATCATCCATTTAGGGTTAAGGAGATATCTTGATCGAATTATAGCCCAAAATCAAAATAGATATTCTTCCAAAGTCAACTGCCACGACGCATGAAAGCAGTTAACCGGGCTAAAGATGGTATAAAATATTAAGCTCTGCAATTTTTTTTTGGACACGCAATGTAGACCATACAAAATCTCCAAATTACGATGACGGACCCTATGAAAAAAATTCCGTTAAAGAATTTTGTCCGGTGCTTTTAAATACTAAGCAGCATAAAAAAAGAATAACTTTATGCTATTAATGCATTCCATCCAATGGAATTTAGTTTTTAAAAAATTATGTAGTTTTCGAACTACATTATTTATGGATGTTATACGTTTGTGACATTGTATATATTTGTACATATTCTTAAAAGAAATGAACAATAATAATAATAATATAGAACCATACGGGTGCTGCCGATTCCCAGTAGGTAATTATAAATCAGCAAAAAGTCTTAATTGCGATTGAATAATTTTCGAAACTTCTAAAAGGTAAGTTGTTAATACACAAAATAATGAGCAAAATATAAATGAGATTTACTCAAAGGTACGTGTTGTAGCAAATTTTAGTCTTGCATGTAAGTCTGCTTGTAAGTCTTTTCTGTGTGTTAAAATGAATTTAATATCCATACAGAACTTCTAGCATTAAAGAATAAAAACTACGAAGGTAAAAAAATATATTTGAAACAAAACTGAGCTTCTAGTGTAGAAAGGAATAATCTTCCACCAATATCTACTCTCAGCAAATATCCTAAGCAAGATTATAATATTTATACTTAATTATTAACCACAAACTATCGAAGCACAAACTAACTTGAATCACATTTGCTTCAATGAAATTTTTTTAACGATAAAAATTGGTCTACACTGATTTTGAATAAACCAAATAAGAAAAAAATCAAGTGATTCCATATTACACTGATCTAAAGATTGAAAGCAAAATTTTGATTCGCTTCCTAAATTAATTAGAGGCAGTTAAGCAAGTGCAATTAAATGAAGAGCAAACCTTCACATCATTTGCTTTCCACTTTCAATATAAATTTTAAGAAATACAAAAATGTATAATAACTTAAAAATGACTTGTTCTAAACTCTAATTATTGCATACTTAGTAATATACCTGGTTACTAAGAAGATTTGTAGCAATAATGTACTTAAAGAATTTAAAATTAAAACTAATATTGGAAAATGCATTTGAAATTTGGAAAAAATCAGTTTTGACCAAATTTAAAGACATTCAAACATGTTTATTTCTATAACTTATTTATAAAACTCTTTCTGCAAGGATATAAACTGAACACACTTACAAATTTTTAATCCTATATCTTCATCTAAGCAACCACCTCTTCCTGCTCATTTCCTCTTTGCCTGCAGTTAAATACATCTATATGTATGCGTAATTGTTATGTGTATTTTAACTATGTATAAAAATCTATTTATACCTACTAAACTCTTGTTGATTTTGTCACCCTCTGTCATTAAAAGTCTTATCTGCATCTTTTTCTTTTATTTTAAAAGAGTTTTTCTACATCTTTTTTCCTTTTCAAGTGATATTGCATGAAGAGGTTGTATGATAAATCTTTTTTCTACAACTATTCTTTTTAATTCCGATAGAAATTTTTAAAAATATTCAATAAACATTGAGTGATTTCGTACTAAAAATTGCTTGAAATCAGTCCCCAATATTTTTACAGCATCTACTTTTCTATGCAGTTCATAATATTTTTCCTTTGACGAAATTGTTATATTTTTGGGGGACTAACACTTTTATTTGGGACTTTATTTAGCAGTACTCAATAAAACACCATCTATTAATTTTTCCATTCTCAAATGGAAAAAGAAAACTCAGATAAAAGGACCCTACTATAAAAACAGCAAATCTAGGCGCTAATAAAATAAATGTAACCATTGGGGTACAATGAGTGCGTCATGTGAATAGTAAGAACCACTCTGATTTACTAACTAGAGGAATCACTATTTGACTGAAAACTGGCTCTGGAGGCAACACGCTTTAATTGAAGCGGCAATTTTCTTCATAGATTTAGAAGAGGAAAAAAAATTTAATTGAAAATACTTGCACAATTTTGTGCAACTTGTTAAGATAAAACCGTAGCTCCATTTTTCTATTGTTGGAGAAAACAAATAGAAACATTTCGGGTTTAAATTATAAACTACCAAGTAAATAATTACATGCAAGTACAATAAGCTTTTAAAGATTTAAATATAGTAAGGGAAAATCACACCTACTTGGTTCTATATTAACAGCACTTTTGTAATTGGGATTGCAAATTAACCATTTTTTTTTATTCTTGAGTTACTAGTAAATACCAAATAGTAAACGGTCTAATTTATAATACAATAATAAAGAGTACGGAGTGTAAAATACACTTAAAGTCCTTATTCATACGAATTTGATCTTAGATATGATGAATGATAAACAACCAATTTTAGTAACGAATAGATATTTTTGAAAAAAAAAACAGGAAATGAGATAAAAGACAAAGAATATTGAACCGATTTCAAACTAAACTCCACTAACGAAAGAAATAGGTTTATTTAAAATGCAAATAAAAACATTTTGCTTCCAAGGCATTTAAGTAGTATAATGCGGACTATCTATAAATAAACGGAAAATCACAGCACTTATCATTTATACTAGTAAATATTTAATTATTATATAACAAATTACAAGTAATTCATGTTAGAACTATTTAAGACTTTACTTGATAACTTAAAGTTTTATTAAACTCGCCCTTACTAATTTAGTTTAAAAATATTGCAATCCCAAATTGTGATTACTTGGTGTTTCTTATAAAGAATTTACTTTAGTATTCTTACTATGTGTAAATAAAGTTATAATGCATTTCTGGGTCCACCCTCAGTAAATGCTGAAATATTTGTCAATAAAAGAATAAGTTTTGCATACTAGCCAAAGATTATAAGAAAATATAGGAAATTAAAGTTGTTAAGTTAAGTTGTTAGTTAACTTCAACTGGTTGAGATTCACATTTCTGCACTGAAAAAGTCTTGTTAAGGTGACACAGTACCCATTTTTTGTATAATTTTAACAATAGAATGCCAATCATAGAGTTTTTATATTTAGTTTACTACAGATAAGCATACATTACAAGAAAAAACTAAATTATTTGTGTTTTTAAAGATAAAAACTTCATTTTTTTAGGCTTTTCTAAAAACGCAACTCCTTTAACAGTTTAAGATTTTTTTAATAACACATATTGCGTAAAGCTTTATGTGTACTTTTTTTACAAGTAAAAATCATGTCTTTGAAATTTTTGGGGTATTTTGTATCCTTAACAATGCTAAATTTTGAACTATCATGAACTCAAAAAGTGATATTAGAGTTTATTGAAATAATGCTTTACTAGAGCATTTTTATCACTTCTGAAACTTTGGAATAATTCAAGCATTGAACAATAATGTTTGGTATTGATATTGGTATGTAAAACTTATGTATGTTGTCTCTATTTAGCCTAGATGTTTCAATGTTGATAATATATAATAAACATCATTTTATAATTATTGTTTAAAATGGTGCATACACTTGAGAAACTATAACGTTTTTGTGAAAAAATTAAGTTAAAAATTTACCAAAAAATTTACTAAATGGAGGATGAAGTAGAATTTTCACTCTTCCACAGTCGGAGCTTGTTAAAAAATATTAAAGTATGAAGATAGCTTCATACAAGTATGAAGTATAAAAAAGTATTGATGCGTTGAAACGCGTTTATTTTTTTGTGAATTATTCTTATAAGATTGGCAAAAATAAAAGTTCTGGTCAGTGATAAAGTAATCCCACAAAAAAAATTTGTGGAAACTTATTTTGAAGCAAAAGCGGTAAATACACTGGTAAACAATATAAAGTATATTGAAAGCGTTTAAGAAAAAATTCAGATGGCCAATTTTAATTTTCTTGTTTTAGCACTGAAAATTATCCGACTGTGCATTCTGGGTCTGTCGAACACATCTTAAAACGGACAAAAAAAATTAATTAATCTTATTAAAATAATTGATTCTATTAAAAGTTTTATTATATTCCCTTTTCTGCCCGTTTTCCGATGTTTTCGATCTGACCCAGATGCCATGAAAGCGTGGTGGGACAATATCTGAAAGTTAAACGAATTAAACTTAGAACCTGTAACTTATAGTTTAAACAAGATGTATAGAATTATAATTTATGGTTTTTTTTACCAGTGTATATTTTATAAAAATGTATATAATATCCAATGTATACAAATAAGTATACGTTAATTATATAAAGTGTTTATCTATGAATACTTATTTTGAAGTTAAGAAGATAGTAAATGAAAAGTCTAGTTATAAAACAATCCCTAAAGTATAACTACGATATAGGGCTAATCCCATTCCTTGGCGACTTTTGACGATCGTAAATTACATTAAACAAAGCCGCCAAAAACGGATTGGACCTTATATCTTAGTTATACTTCGGAGACTGAGTTGTAACTAAACTCTTTCAATACTGTATACTGTTTGTCTGCATTAGAAAGCCTGCTAGTCCAAAGTAAACGATGCACAAATATCCACTAAAAATTAATTATTCAAACAATGTGTTTCTACTATAAGATAGATTTACCCAAATCGTTATGTCATGCCATAAATCAACATACACTCTTAAAACAAACGAGCGATTTGAACTCAGTCTGAGTTAATTTTCACTTCTCCAGTGTCGAGAATGCACTTCTCCTACAGGAGTGGATCCTTTGTATGTTGAATCTGCGACAAGATTTCTCCAAACGAGTGATTTTAACTCAGTCTGAGTTAATATCCACTCCTTTCCAGTGTCTAAAATGCACTTCTCCTACAGGAGTGAATTTCACTCCTTTGTTTTAAGAGTGTATAAAAGAGGATTTAAAGTTGTTAATTTAGGAAAACACATGTGAGTTTACTTATAAACTTAAGGCCCCCAAAGTGCATACAAACAGTTCTTTTTCTGGAGTTTATATAAGTGCGCATTTTTTATACATATGGTACGTTCTATGAAGTGTTTTCTTATTTTTTTTTATTTTGTTAATATTAGTGTGATATATAAAAAACTTATTAAAACCTTATTTCCTGGTAACCTGGTTTCCTATATATTTTGATTTTTTTAACTAAAATGTTTCTACCACCCAAATTAATATTAAAGCCTTCTCTTTGGTCTCAAAATTTGAAACGAACTATAAACAAATACAATTTTTAAAAAATTTGAAAAGTTGTGTAAAGCTAATAATGTTTTAATTCTTACTACTTAGTCTACAAAGGATACATAGATATTGTTTTTTTATATATAAGTTTAGTTTAAGTAAAGCGGGCAAACAAATATTAAAAATTTATAACTGTAATTTATTAATAAGGCTACATAAGCCCTTAAATGTAAAATAGGCAGTATTTAATGAGTAACACAGTTAGAAAAATTGAAATATAATATATTTTCTAAATTACAATAAATAATTTTATGTGATCGATTCCTAAAAATAGGTAAAAGCGAGCTTTTACTTTTAAGAGCCCATCGGAACAATTTTCGAAAAAATTGAAACATGAAACATTTTGTATTTTTTTAATAAAATGTTAAGGCCTAAATATACACTAATAAACTAAAACGTCGTGCATTTCTTCGTGCATTTAATACATATTTAAAAAAAATAATTCACTAATTAAAAATAATTTTAACGAATGCAACAAATTGCTTTTTTACGTATTTCCTTCATATTCCTTATCGTAGTTTGGACAGCAATTCGTACTACAGGAGGTCATTCTTTAAGTAACTTAAAATTGAATGTTTTAGAAATAATATAGTTGTTATTTAAATAAATAAACAGGATTCAAGACATAGGGACCAAAGAAAAAAATTGAATAAATCGAACCAGGCAATAAAGTTTTTTCCAAAACATTAATTTTTTTCAGTATCAAATTTAGTACAAGTTTTTGTAGTTTTTATATTTAACATTAGATTTTTTAAAAAAATTGTCCTTTTTTTATTTACTTGTACACAAGTTCCATTTTGTTACACTCTTAAAACGAACGAGTGATTTTAACTCAGTCTGAGTTAATTTTCACTCCTCCAGTCTAGAAAATGCACTTCTCCTAGAGGAGTGGATTCTTTGTGCGCTAAACATCCGACAGGATCACTCCAAACGAGTGATTTTAACTCAGTCTGAGTTAATATTCACTCCTTTCAGTGTCGAAAATGCACTTCTCCTACTGGAGTGGATTTCACTCTTTTGTTTTAAGAGTGTAGTTATCGCTAAGAACGCACCCTATTTATTTATGCCATTGTCTCATTCTATGTGTGATATTGTGAGCTTATTTGCATAATTGTAAGGATTGGTGTTATAAATAAACTTAAATGTATAAATATGTATTTAGTTACTTTAAATACATTGCATTAAACACATAGCTTTACAAACATTCTAAATGATTAATGTTGCATTTTTACCAAAAATACCTGATGGGAAAAGGTAGTAGTAATCGCTTCCGGTTGCCTATTTCTAGCCTCCATTAAGAGCTTTAACGCAGCCAATAACGCCTCGTAATTTAGAACCCTGGTCCAGTGACGAGGTCGACACCTCGGGCACCAAACGAAACTTCGAGCGGCATCGTACTCTGACGCCGTCGGGACTTTGGACTCCACAGATTTAACGAGCACGTCTGTCCCAGTGTACTCGGGCCCATCCGTCACGAGTTGGATTTTCTACTATTTCCTAGAACAGATATCCGATTTATAGGATTTTTTAGGATTATTTTAGGATTTTATAGAATGACTGGCAGTAGGTGGGATTCAAACCCCCGCACTCCTGAGAATTTTGAATCTTGAGGCGGATGCCTTAACCACTTGGCCACGGACGGTCCAGAATTGGATATGAATAATAAACGGCGAAATGTGTACAATTCAAAGTTGATTGTTATTTACGTCCAGACCGATTCGGCTATGAATATGCAAAAAACTTATTTTTAAATTATACCTAAGCCGAATTGATACCGAATTTAAACGAATGGCGCTACTGTTACGAGAAACATCTTCCCGGAAACCAGGGAACATTTCTTAAAATAGATGGTACTAGTAAGTAGGGGTTATGGGTGAAAGAATAACACGCTGTTTAAAAACTTACCTGTTTGTAAAATTAGCAGTAAGATATTTTTCTTGCAGTTTTGAGCAGCTCTATTGCTTTTCTAACTAAGAAATTTTCATAATTAAGGTTTAAGTGCTGAATTCCAAATTATGGATTTAATCATACACTTATGTTGTTCATTTATTTTTCGTACATTTGAGGATTTTTCGTTCAGTTTCACTTTTTATTGTAGTTTTCTATCACTAATAAAAACATTAGTAGTATCTACAACAAAAAGTATTTTGAGAATATCAGAAGAAACATATGGGACACACAAATGAAAAATTAAAATTAAACCAAGTGCCAAAAAAAAAACACTTTTAGTTGAAACGTAGAATTCCCTGTTTTCAAGAAAATAATAATGTTTATTTTCTTATTTAAATCGTGCTCCTTCAGCTATCTCTAGTACATTTTGTTTGAAGGTATACTGTCATGGGCAGAAATCGAGAAACATAAAAGTGGTATGTGTTTTAATGGCCCCTTAAGCCCTTCCCCCAGATGTAATCTAAGGTACTCTAATAATTTTCTGATGAACATATATTCTTTGATTGTTTTAATTACATTTATGAAATTAATTATTATTTTATAAATTTCAACAATTGGTTGAATTGCATTTTAATATCAACAGAAACAAATTCAATACCCTCCCTAATAAAAAAGAATCTCTAGAGGAGCCAGCAATTGCTAGAACAGTTCTGTTCTAAAAACCTTGATGCGGCATTCTATTCTCAGAAAAGGGTTTTATAACTGATTGTGAAACGAAACCTTTCAAATTATTGGTCAGGGGTTTAAATCCTCTCTCCGCAATGTACCGTTGCTAGGGATAAAGTAGCCATATCCTTGGATGCCTGCGCAGAACGAAATAATTGGTCTTTGCAAACCCAAAAGCAATGGTAGGTTGGCGCAGGATTTATTTTAAGCTCATGAAGACGCGTTTCGCAAAGTTCTTAGGATTCCAACATTTTCGAAGTGACCAGGGCTATAGAGGTTTAAGTCTAAAACTGAAAATGTTGCAGTCAAATAATAAGTTTTAAAAGAAACATATTACTAAAATACACGTGACTAGTGACAAATACAAGAAATTTTGACGAAATTGTTTTCAAGCAATTGATTGTCCAAATTAATATACTAAGATAATTATATCTGTTGAATAAGCCACTGGCGAAATAGCGAAAGTACACCGCTCAAAACAATTATGGGAGCAATTGGTGTACTTTTGCTTACCCTGTCAGTTCC
This sequence comes from Hylyphantes graminicola, assembly GCA_023701765.1. NCBI lineage: Eukaryota > Metazoa > Arthropoda > Arachnida > Araneae > Linyphiidae > Hylyphantes > Hylyphantes graminicola. Next base: position 17,061,943 of record CM043122.1, read on the forward strand.
AAAGTTTTCTTGTTATTTTAAAAATCAAAAATTTGTGAAAAAGATTCATTATGCATCCAGAATGAAATGGTAAAAAAACACCAGGGAAAAAATATTAATATTTAACTAAAAATTAACGGGGAAATTGAAATCATAACTTTTGAATAAATTATAACAATAATTTTTTACAAAACTTTATTTGTTAAAAAATGTTAAAATCAATTTTTAAACACCAATCAGAACTCAAGCGAGAAGAATTTAAGGTCAATTTTATTTTGTCATGTTTTTCATATTTTCATTTAATTAAAACAAAATTCTTTAAAACACATGACCTACTATTAAATGAAATTGAATTTGAAATTGTACAGTTTTCTTTTTTAATAACTAACTCAAAATCCTCGAGTTGGGTTGAAATAAAATGTTGAGAAGGGATTTAATATATTTTTCTATTGCTAATTAAGTTTAGGCATCAAAGTGCACCGTTTTTTAAATGCACCTGTGTGACAAAATAGAATTAGTTTATCTTCAGCTAAAAATATACTATTCTTAATCCTTGAAGGGTTTTTAAACTGGTTTTAAAAACAATAAGTTTAAATAAAAAGAGAAAACCCTGTTCGAAATGGGGAGTGTCTCTGGAAAAAAGTAAATTTTCCCAAACGCATCCAACTATTACGACCGGATTCTCGGACTATTGTTTGTCATTTCAACCTTCGACTTTCATTCTAGTTCAGCCTGTAAAAAAGTTAATTTAAAGAAAACATCAGCGCTACTTTTCTTTTATTTCTCTTACAAACCTGCTTTTTCCCACAATTTTGAATTGCGGACGCTGAGCGGTTCGTTTGAAGAATTAACTTCGAATCTCTCCAAAACTAATTTATTTAAAGGAATTTATGTTTTAGAAATGTTCAGGAAACTGTTTTGAAATCTTATTATGTAAACATAAGAAAATACTTCGATATTTCTATATTGCAACAATTTACAGGACATTCATAATAGGCTTTGACCAATTTAGGCATACACTCTTAAAACAAACACTCCTAATTTAACTAAGTCTGAGTGAATTTCACTCCTCCAGTCTGGAAAATGCACTTCTCCTTTTGGAGTGGATCTTTTGTGTGTTAAACCTCCGACAGGATCACTCCAAACGAGTGATTTTAACTCAGTCTGAGTTAATATGCATGCCTTTATGGTGTCGAAAATGCACTTCTCCAACTGGAGTGGATTTCACTCTTTTGTTTTAAGAGTGTAGTTTAAAAAAAAATTGTTGCACGTATTAGAACTTGTTTGCTCAATAAAGTGGATGTTTATGTACACGACTTATGTCAAATTTCAATTTAATTTCAAAAATCCTTAAAAAATATAATTATTTTAAAATCGTCATTACCTTCCTTACTTTAATTGAAAACTATCCATTAGATGTAACTATGTTATGTTTTTTAATTGCATTTTGAGTAAGAAATTTGCTGAATCACGGCAGAAAAAAAACTTATCTCGAGAACAATTTAAGAAATTCAAAAACTTAGGAATATAAATTTAGCAACTATTTAGTACTTCACTCTAAGAAAATCAAGCAATACCTTTTCCCATGTTTTACTTAAAATATTTTCAATTTGAAAAATAATTAAGACAACCGATATGGAAAAAAATATTCCATACCCATCACCCAAAAACATTTCCTAAACAAAGTTTTCTCAATCCTTCCACTGAATGTTTATTTTTCTCTCTTCTGCAATGTGTAAACTGTTTTGTGTCTATCATATTTTAAAAACTTATTTTTTTCTCACTTAAATTCCCAAAAATTATTTCAAATAAAAAAAATTACTACAAGAAATAAAAAGTAGTTAAATAATAATTTAGACTCGTATTTAACATTTCCTTAAGCAAATCTTCTCCTTCTCTTCTACTTATTTCTTTTCAATAAACCAAATACTTTACCCACACCAAAAGCAAGAAAATAATTATTTAACCATTAATTCATAAAAATATTATCACAAAAATTAGCACACGTACTCTAAATTTAAAAAAAACCATTTTAACTCCATTTTGTATTTAAACAATTTTTTCTTCACCAACACCATTATATTCAAATCTGTTAAATCCACAACGAATTCCAGAGAATGCTTGCAAATTCACAATATATTTGAACCATTTTACCACAATTAATGCAATAATAATCCTTTCAATAAAAAAAGTCAAGAGATATCAAACAAGTAAAAAAAAATATGCATTGGAAATAATACATAAAAGTAAATTGTTAGAAAATTAAAATTGCGCAGATTAAAAAATCAAACTTAATGTAAAAATTAAGAAATCAAAATAAATATGAAAAATTTAATAATCAAAACATGATAAATTTAATAATCAAAATAAATAGGAAAAATTTAATCATCAAAATAAATATAATATTCATAGCCTCAGTTTCCAACATCTCCCTAAAAAATCCTCTCCATCTTCCCAATCCCCAAAAGTGATGATGATCACCTTAAGCCTCTTTTCTTAAGATGTCGACGAACTCGGAAAACGAGACTTGGCCCAGCCACACTGCAGTTGATTGCGTCTCATAAAGAGTTGGACACTTCAGATCAGTGTTGGACGCACAGCAGGGCGCATCAACAAGTGCCCCCCTCCCCCGCTGCTGCTGAAATTTCCCGGAAATCAACGACACTTAATATAATAGGTCTCGAATCGAACTGTAAAGAGGGTGCTGAAGGGGAGGGGGCCAGGATGAATCTCGCCAAATCACTAATTTTGGAGTAAAAAGTTGTTATGTTTGGCAATTTATCGCTATCGCCTGAGTAGTTAAAGTAGAAAAATAAATTATCGGCTGCTTTTTAAGGCTCAAAATTACGAACTATAAAATATCATATTTCTCTAAAGTATATGTTTGATACATATATTGGAAACATTGTGTTAGGCCATTGTAGATTATTGGAGAAGTGAAAGCATCGTACTGATTGTTTAGAATTTTGCTAATTTGTTCTCTGGTAATTTATGGTAAAACACGTGACTTTGAAAATTGATAAAGATCGCCTTTTTTTGTGTGCCAATGTGACGTCCATTCTATCTTAGGTCTCTGGTTGTAGCCCCGTGCAGAAGGCGGGGCTATATGGCAGATCTAATTCTAGACACTCACAAGACACCTGTTATCGATTATAGCTGAACCCTTGTACAAGGAAAAATAACCAAGGAATTCAAAACAACAATAATGATAATCTAGTAGTAAAAGACAGGTCGGTTAGGAAACCAAGAAAGGTAGAGTTGGTTAGGTGAGCAAGGAAGGTAATTTTCAAAGTAAGATCTTTATAAAATATATGTTCATTTTATATTTTTGTTTAAAAGATTTTAATTCATACAGGAGAAGATGATAAACTGAACATCACCGGAAAACTAAACTTTTTTTAGTTTGAGTTCTGAAAAAATGCAGGAACAAAACCTTAAATGTTAACTATATATGTAAGCCCCCCCCCCCCCCCCCCCCCCCCCCGTGGTCAAGGACAAGAATCGACTAATTTCTCAACGAGAAGGTTCTTGGTTAGTATCACAGCCATACTATAACCTCTTGTGACCTGGCTTCCCCATTTGGGGGAATTTTTTAAAAGCTCCCCACAAGCAATTAGCATGTTAATTAGTTCCAAAATTAACCTGGTCCGATAGAAGAATATTCAAATGTCAGTTTTCAGCCATTGATTACAGGTATCAGTAATTTATTTCATTAAAAAAGTGACGTTGAACGAGGGTCTATGCAATATTAAAGTTTTTTTTAAATTAATTTAAACCATTTTTTTTTCCAAAAAGTTCTTTTAGTAGTTAATTTTAAAGGCATATGTTCATTTAAAACAATGTTAAAATAAACTGTTAACTACAAATAACTGATGCAGTCTTTTTTTTCCATTTATAGCACACAAAAAAATGTGTATTTTTAGAACTTAAGGCGTGTCTCTCAGTAACTATTAAACATAATTTTTAAAAAAAAATACTTTGCAAAACATATTTTTTATCATATATTTGTAAGAAAAGTAAGCTTACACTCTTAAAACAAAAGAGTGAAATCCACTCCAGTTGGAGAAGTGCATTTTCGACACCATAAAGGCATGCATATTTACTCAGACTGAGTTAAAATCACTCGTTTGGAGTGATCCTGTCGGAGGTTTAACACACAAAGGATCCACTCCAAAAGGAGAAGTGCATTTTCCAGTCTGGAGGAGTGAAATCCACTCAGACTGAGTTAAATTAGGAGTGTTTGTTTTAAGAGTGTAGATTAAGAATATACGTGTAGGATTTTGCTTGTACTTGTGCTAGCAAAAATCTCTCACAAACCACGGGATTCCCCGTTTATACTGCGAGGGAAATATCGTATTCGTTAAATCTATCAAGTCGAAAGAAGCGACGGAGCATATTGGGACAAAAGTCACAAAAGATGGCCATAGTATTTATCTCATTTTTTAAAAATCATAAACTATTATATTATGTTTTAAAAAGTATTTTAGCAATAAAAAAAAGTAAAAAATAAATAAAAATCAGTGCAGATACATTAAAATTAAGCTTAAGTATAAGTTTTTCGTTAATTACGCATTACTTACGTAATTACGTCTTTTTCAAAACGGAAATTTTAAAAATTAACTAAGGTTAAAATAATGCAAATATTACAAATTTTATATTGATTTTAAATTTAAAAAAAGTTATGGACTCTTCTCTGTTTCATTTTTTTAAATGAATAATTTTTAATATTGAAATAATTTAGGATTGTTGACTTACGTGCAATCACTTTCACACAGTAACTGTTTTAACTCTTAAGTGAATCGCTGTACACTCTTAAAACAAACACTCCCAATTTACCTCAGTCTGAGTGGATTTCACTCCTCCAGACTGGAAAATGCACTTCTCCTTTTGGAGTGGATCCTTTGTGTGCTAAACCTCCGACAGGATCACTCCAAACGAGTGATTTTAACTCAGTCTGAGAAAATATGCATGCCTTTAGGGTGTCGAAAATGCACTTCTCCAAATGGAGTGGATTTCACTCTTTTGTTTTAAGAGTGTACACATTACAAAATAATTCTAATTTGTTTAATGAAACAAATATAATTTATTAGATAAAAATCTACTTCTTGGGGCAATTTACAAAATTCGATGGAACTTAAATATCATTTTACTGACTTTTTCTTGGGGGAAGGGGAGGGAAAGGTTGTTTTTAATATTTTTTTAGAGTAACAATGACTGGCTTTTTTTCTTTGGGGGGGGGGCGGGGGTTAAAAGTTAAGGGGTGGGTGCGTCGTTAGGTCTTGGGGGGGGGGGCAGAGCTAACGACGTCTCTCTGGCGTCTATTGCAAATTCAGATAGAAAAACTGTGTTTCAATTACACAACAAAGGGAGCCTCTCAAGAATGGTACTAAAGTCATATATTGTGATGGTGTGATGAATGTGTAATGTGTATCACAATTGAAAGAAGAAAATTTTTCGACGAGCTATATGTCCTTGACTAAAAGAACTTCAGAATTAACTATTCTTTCTACCAAAAGCTTTCATCACCATTAAGAATTTTTTTATGAAAATAGCAAGTGACGGCCTATTTTAAAATAAAATGTACAAAGTACAAAAAAAATCAAGATTATTAAAAATACGCTATTTATTTAATTGACATAATTAAATTATATGATTAAATCACAGCAAAAAAAATTAGTGAAAATAATGCTTTGAATTATCCCAATGAAATAAAAATCCCGAAACTCATAACTGATTTGAAAATTATTAAACTGTCAATAACAGCTTTACTCTCATTAAGCTCGTAGAACATTTATTGGTAACAAACTCAGAAAATTTTCCAAAATTTTTAAACAAACGTTATAATCATCTTTTACAAACTTCACATGAGCAGTCAGAGCATTATTAGATATTTAGATTGTAATTTAAGGGTTGTGGGCCAGGTACTACCCCAAATGGGGGACGCGTAAATACTGATTGACCTCAGGAGAATCTTGTAGAGAAGAGTTTTGTTAACGGCGCACAGGTGGGATTTTCCCCACATTAACCCTTCGGGATTGTAAATAGCCTTATATTCTGATTTTATTCAATGTAAAGAAAGTGCGTGGAGCGTGTTAGTTTCGCGTCAAGAACAACATTCAAGTAATTGGTGGTCCTGGCCTCTTGCCGACATTAACATCATCAATTTACCAGCAGTCCATCCATTTCACAATGGCATGGACGTATATTTGCTTTTTAAATGTTTTTTTGTGTGCCGTATTTTGAAATCAAACGATTGTAGTTATATTTGAGGGTGTTCAGACTACGCAATCACTGAAAGCACCGACAGTAAAAACACCGCAATTTGTACATGCATGCGTCAGCGATAGTAACTGAGATAGAAAAACCGAAATTATCATTTGCAATTTTTTAAATAACCAAATCAGAAGCCAAAAAAAATAAAACAATTGTAAATTCCACTTTCGCAAAGTAATCCTGGAAAAAGTTACAAGAAAGAATCCGAGATAGTTGCAACTTTTCCTATGTTTAAAGCTATGTTAACTTGTTGTATGGTTATTTTACTTTTCATACAACATATGTGCAGAACTATTTCCCTAGAGCTATTGTAATTAGTCTTGCACTCAGGAACATAAGAAGTACCGATAAATTTGAATTTTTAAAAGCGTAAACGACACGCCGGGCACGAGTCGAAACAGGGCCTTCTAGAATTGGGAATTTTTAATGGCCCAACTCTAGAATCTAGAAGGCCCTGGTCGAAAACTCAAGTAAATAGATTCGCCAAAGACAGCAGCGCCCCAAGCGGATGTAACATTGTAGTTATACACCACCTCTTGTACTTGGATTAGAAGTTCTGGTATAAGCGCTTCGCTGGCGGAGCAGAAAACCATATATTCAACCAACCAACTTCTGGTTCCAGCAAAAACATTAAACAAAGAACCAATATGGATGTCATGGCAATAACTAACAGATCTAGAATACTCATTATCCATAGAACTTATTCCTAATATATTAAATTTGAAATAAAAAAGTTAAAATGCCTAATTATCCACATTTTACAATCACTCCATGAACTGTTTTTAAGGTATATATTTCATGTTTCTTGATTTTAATTAAATTAGTATACATCTATCTAACATATCGGACACGTTTATAATTTCATAATGAGTTATATTTTGTTTCAATCTTAGACTATAAACTCAATCTAAAATATGTACACGGACATTTTAGGAAGTTCGGTGAGAGTAATTGGCAAGAATTTATTTATTATGGCTTAAATTCTTTAAAAACGATTTCCTTATGTTCAAATTACTTTGGACACCTCAAATAAATGTTATTTTTAGATATACTCATTTCCTGTTATTACAGTAGGCAGCATTACCAAAACTTCATAATGTTGACAAAAAAAACTTTGGTTTAGATGAAATTTTGTCTTGTATATGCTGAGAAATTAAGTATAATTGTGGGACAGGAATTTAATGCGATTCCTGAATAGAGTAAAGCATTAGTTATAGGGGAGAGAAGGGGAATGGCACCAGCTTAAGGGAAATTGAATTTTCATGCAGAATTGTGTTTCAATTAATGTAAATTGTAATGAGCATAGAATACTACAGTTCATAACCTATCTTGTAGAGATTTTTTTAAATTTAAATCTTTGATAAAAACTGAGTAAAATTGTATTTTTCTAGAGCTCGTACAGTGGCGGGATTACCCCGGTATCTGGGGTAAAGACGCCACATCAATAAACAAAGCAAATAATCCATAAATAATGGATAATTACATAATAAAGCAATACACATCAAACTAAAATAGGTTTAATTAACTTTGGAATGGCAAATTGTACAGGGTACAGCCCTTTTATTAACTTTCTTTGTGCAACTAACTATGCAGGTATTTTTTAAAAGTTTCGTTGCTCTATTTGACCTGTTCAGTTATTCTTTTTCGGTTACGGGGCATCTCTAACGAAAACTAATAGGTTGTAGGGCCAATCTATGAAATTTCTATTTTACGGATTATGCCGCCATCCTTTTGCATATGGCGGCATTACCCCAGTAAGACAAAATGGCATAAACGGCTTGTTTAAAGAAAGGTAGTTAGCCTAGCGTCCAAACTAACGACGTGATAAAATAGCCAAATAATTACTCTTTTAAATTATATATAACTGATTTATCTAACTTAGAGATATCAGTCACTTATCGCTTAATTTCAGAAGGCTCAAAATGAGATGAAAAACACTAAAAACCGTATTTTTTAAATATCTTTACACCAACTCACCGCACGGCCATTAGCGTTTATACTGCAAATTACTTTGTTTCCTGCTACAGGTCAGCGCTCGCAGCCCCCCTCCCACACAAACCGCTGGCGAGATACAAGGGGTGGCGGCATCACCCGAGGTGGCGGGATTCCCCTGCTCTCCCCTACTGAAAGAAAAGTTTGGACACAACTTTTGTTTCGGTAAGGTAAGAATAATATAAAATATAATTAAAACAAATGTAATTCCATATAATTAAAACAAATGTAATTCCAGAAGGACCAAAAATGAATATACCTCTGGAACAGTTGCTCACGACTTGAAACATGCCTATTACAATTAATATGTTGAAAGATTTAAGAATTATTTCACAGGTCAATTTCTTTTATGCGGAACATAAGAAAGAGGCTGTCGTAGTGTTGTTGGGTTAATAATAAGAATCCAGCAGTGCTTTTGTCGCCAAGGATTTGGTGCCTTTGTAGTGGGCGATAAACATTTTTTTGGACAATAAAAGAATTTTATGGCAAAATGTATTGTGGCTAGTGGCGCTGGTGCTATGCGCATTGAAGGGTTTTTTTAATGTTTTTTGGTCGTTTGGTTTTTAAACTCTGATTATTACGGATGATGCATCTTTGAATTCATGTTTTTTTTCCTAGATTTTGATAGGGCCATCAGCTAACAGTTATTCAGTTTTGTATCTCTTCAGCTATTTTCTTTACCCAAAACAAAACTTTTTTCTGTTTTGCTTACAAAACTATTTTTTTTTGTAAAAAAAAGTCCCAATCAAAAAAAAAAACTAACTTAAGTTACTTAGGGACAAAACAAACCTAAACGAAATTGCCTGGTGCCTCAAATACAGGCCTCGCAGTGCCCCTATAATTCCGAAAAATTTGAAAAAGTTCCTATAATTCCTATTTTTTCCTATATTTTATATCCTTACTTCCGCTTTTTTCCCTTTTATCATTCCGATCTTTACTTTCAAAAATCAAACTGTTACTGCGATCATGACTCACGGACTTGATCAGCAGAAAAATATTCTGGTTGGGGTCTGTTTGAATTAGTACGAGGAGCTACAAAAGTACGAGACGCCCTTCCGATCACATGTAGGCAAAAATCTGCCAATCATTATAAGGCAATGTGACGTCATTGGTGGATTTCTTGGGAATTACTAGGCAGCTAGATAAGTAAATCAAAAAGCATTATTGGGCTGCATATTTTTGGTCAGGTGAAGAGGATCCTCTTCTAATGGGGGATTCCACTGGCCGGTGGCCGATATTTGAAGATATCTTAGTGTAGTCTAATCTTATTTCATCTTCAAATTTCAATGATATTTTTTTATCTTTATTATTAAAATTTATTATTTAAACTTGTTCTTCAGTGAAATTTAAGTTAAGTTTTCCTTGATATAAGCCGAGAATGGAGAAAACTATTGTTTCGGTGACTTTAATGTTGTGAAGATTTTGAGGTCTCATGCAAAAGCCAACCCTTTATATATATATATATAAAGGGCTGGTATATATATATATATATAAGGGGCTATTTTTGTGCTAAATTTCTCTTCAAAAATCGAGTTATACGAGCATGAGAAGAATGTGCAGTATTTATGGACTATATGAAACGAACGGCTGATTAATTAATTTTGTAAATTTTTGTTAAAATCGAAATCAATTGAAAATTAATCTCTCAAAATTTTTCTTAATGGATAAAATTTCCATAGGATCGCCGGATCAGACGTATTCTGCACTCGTGTGATTTTCTGATTTCTCTTATATTATTCTCGGAGGTTTTCCGATTATGTAACCTTCAGAGTTTTTTTATATTTGGATTGTCAGATATTTCGGGATTATGGGCTAACTACCCTATATTTCCAGAATTATGAAACAGAATGAGTTTAGGGGCAAATCGTGTTACAAGCACCCTTGCTTATAAATATCTCGGCAGAGAAATATAGTGCAAAGGTAAAGACATTTCGGAAAAAAATAAAGCCAAATAAAGAGGAGCCATCTCTTACACAGAGACCTTAAATGTTTCAGAACATTGACAATCCTGAAAATACTGTTTTCTATCCATACTTAGTCTAATATCACTGAAAACTAAGCTTAAATTTCAATAAAAAAAACTAGCTTAAATGATAAATTCTAATAAAAAGATAAAAAATTTAATTAAATTTGAAGATGAATTACAGAAGACGCCGCTTAATGTAATCACGGTTATTGTTATCAATCGTTTATTGTTATCAAAATCGCTTAGTCCCGTCCGCTTATATCAAAATACATTGAAAAATCATCGTTTATTGTAATCAAATGTTCGTTTATTGTTATCAGTTTATATTACATGTTAGTTTTATTTTCCTGAAATCAATAAAAACAAGAAGGATTTTTTTTTTGTTTTAAGTATTTCCTGAAACTTATCAAAGTCCAAACGGGACACTTATTTGTATTATCTTTTGAACACGTGTTAGAGGGGTATTTTACCATTTTCGGTCAAGCATTTTAAAATTCCGTAGCACTGCACGAATACGACACATAAGGAACACAATGAGAGCCACTACCTACCTTAACAAGGCCGGGCCATTATGTCAGTAAACTTTCTATCCTCTGGCGTTGGGAATGAAGGACTTTTCTTTACTGCATGTGCATAAAGATCTTTCTTGTAAATTGTCTAAAAGAAGTCCAATTCCTATATCGGGCAATTTTGTGCTCGGTTAAGTCAGCACACAAAGCTCCTTCTCTTTTCGGGCAATCCTTTTCAAAACCAATCACATGAGCGATTCGTAAATGACTTGCTTCGAAAGAATGCTAAACAATCGACAATTGATGATTACTTTTTCAGTTAATAATTAACCTTTTGTATTGTTTCCTGCAGTTCATCATTAAATATGTAAGTATACTACCAAGTATTTTTTCTTTCGTGTGCATTAATTTCTATTAAATACTATAGAGTTTTACAGCAACAACTCCTAATTTAACATTAATTTTTATTTTAATACGTAAATAAAAATCATTTTTTAGTTTAAAGTTTTTTTTCGTATATTGTAATCAATCGGTTATTGTTATCAAATCACGTTCGCCCCGATGTGATCACATTAAGCGGCGTCTACTGTATAATTAGATTATAATACAATGTTTTCGAAAATCGTTAACTGGATAGCGCAATCCAATAATATTTACTTATTTCGCTGCCTAGTAATTTTCACGAAATCTACCGATGGGGTCTCATAACGATTGACAGTTTTTCCCTCTGCATGATCGGAAGACGGTGTGTCTCCTTACTGTAGCTCCGATTCAAGCCAATCAGACCAACCAGCAAATTACTTTTGATCAAGTGTATGTCACCTTGTGATCACAAGAACAGCTTGATTGTTAAGATTTTTTTTTTACGTTTGAAACTTTTTTCTTGTATTATTTCTACTTAGGTCTATTATGGGTTTCTGATTTTAGACAAGATTAAGTTTTTTAAAAAAAAACCTGAGTATCGGAAATTTTTAGGACCATCGTCGAAATTCAAAAGTGTCTGGATTATGGGTGTCCAGATTAGCGGTTCTGTAATTGTTTATGGATCGCTGGAGTTTTCTTGAATAAAAGATAACTATAGTTTTTTTTTTAAAGCTGTAGGATCACTTTAGTCGCAAATAGCCCTCGTGTAGCTCTAGTGCGACGATAATTCAAACCAAACCTAATCAAACCAAACTTTAGTCGATGATTAAAACCTAGCGAAATTTATTGGAAATTAAGGGTATTTCACTTCCTCTGGAAGGGCTGTGACACCTTTCGGATCGCTTTAGTTATATCCGATATCAGGGTTCGTTGATTTAAATCAACTTGATTTAAAAATCATGATTTAAATCGTGATTTAAATCAATGGATTTTTTAAAAAAAAATCATGATTTAAATCAATGATTTTTTAAAAAAGATTAATTTAAACCAATTTTTAAAATTAATATTTTAAGAATGACATTATGATAAAAAAAAAGCTTATGAATTTTCATATGTGCATTTAATTTTTAACATGAATGCCACTGACATGAATACCACTGCCACATGAATAGGCAGAATGCCACTGACAAATTGCTTAAAGTGCCACTACAAAATTTTCAAACATTTTAACAACTGTTAGACTGATCACATAATGAAATAACAGACTAATCATTCAAACACAAGGCTATCAATTTATCAAGTATTGTTAGTAGTTGTTTGTTAATGAAGTATTTACTATTAAATTAATTAAAAAAGTACTGTTCTAGTAATATTTTGTGACATATTTTGTGCATCTGATTTGGAAGATTTTTTTTCTTCAATAAACCTGCAATTGGAAATTTCGAATTTTTAGTATTGGTATACATTTTTAATTTTTAAATTATGGTATTATAGATATGATTAGGCTTACATGTTAAGTAATTTTAGTAAAAGAAATTGCATGGTACTACTATGTATTCAAAATTCATTTAAAATTAAACATTTGATTAAAATCCTATTTAAAAAAAATCCTATTTAAATAAAAAAAATTCGATTTAAATCAAAAAAATCCGATTTAAATAAAAAAAATCTGATTAATTTGATTTTTTTTTAAAAAATCAAAAAAAATCACGAACCCTGTCCGATATTAGGTTTAGGTCCGATCCCTATCGAAAATCCGTAAAACAAAGCTTTAAAACTCTTGTATATTTTTATGTATAATTTTTAATCTTGTTTAAAAAATTTGGCTTATTGCAATTCATTTTATCCATATATTTCCTCCACGAATATTAATATATCGACTACAAATTATTCCTATAAATCCCCTATATTTTCTTTTACAAATTCCCATAAAATTCCCATATTTTCTTTACAAATTCCCATATTTTCTTTAAAAATTCCTATATTTCCTATTAGATTTTTGATAAAAGTCACTGCGAGGCCTGTAATTGTAATCGGGGTTAAAATATAAGTTTTTGAGGGTTTAAGTCGTATATGTCATGTATATACACAACACGCATTATGTTTCAGGACCCCTTTACTGATGAAATTGCTGAAGAAGTTGATCAGCAACAGCTATTGAATTCTCAAGATCATTTTGTAGAATCAAAAAATTTCCCTTCTGATGTATTCATTAAGAAATTACAGAAAGAATGTGGCATTTTTCTCATTTCTGGAACAGCAGGTTCTGGCAAGACTGCATTTGTTGTAGGTGTTTTAGTACTTCAATCTAAGCTATTGACTAGATAATTATCATAATTTAAAGTTCACACATAGAAATGTTCGCTTATAAAAATATTAGTATTAATAAAAAAAATCTATTCACTATACAAAATTTGAAATTTTTCCCCTTCCATTATTGGATCTTTTAGACAATTATCTTCTATTAAGTATGAATATTTCAATATATTCAAAAAATGTTTAATGTATGCAAATATTACTATAGTATTTTGAAGTTTTTTTTTACATCTATTACTTCAAATTTTTAAATTCTTACTTGTTTACTATGCAAAAATTTTTCAAATACAATTTTAATAGAAAAACTTGCATTCATTTTTCTTCTATGCAAGTAGAAATTCTTATCTAATTTAGAACAAAATTTTGAGTTTTAAAGAGAGTAATTTTATAAGGAAATTTGTAAATTGAATTCACAAAGACAAAATCGCAACTGGAGAAACTTTGTGTCAAAAATGACGGAATTTTTGGCTGGTTTCATATGACATAGTTCCTTTTAGCTTTCGTTCCTAAACTTTCTTCAAGTGGTGCTCTTTATCCATGTGACATTGATTCACCATTCAAAGCTAGAAAAAAAAAATTATTTTCAATCATCTTTTCAATTGCCACCAAGCCTTTATTGTATCCATTGGTTTGCTAGGATTAAACTACAACTAATAACTTAACATATTTAAATTAATCCTTATATTAGTTCAGTTTTTTCTGCATTCTTTCTTATTTTAATGCAAGATCATGTTTTAAATAATATATTTAATTTTTATTTTAAATTAACTGCGAGAAATTTTTAAATAACTATTTCAAATTTTCTCGACCTATTGGAATTTGAAAAAAATTCTGTTAAAACTAACTATTACTACTTATTGATAACGTATTGTTTTTTGCTGTTTAAATTTGAAAAGGATTTTTTTTAATTATTGCAGGTAAATATGCTGCAAAAACTGAAGAACTTTTCAATTGTTAAATTCTTTATTGGCTTAACTCCAAGATCAACCGATGTTTCATATATGCTACAGTTTATTTGTGAGTCAATTGCTTGATGCTACCCAGTTTCTTCAATGTTTCCTAAACTGACCAAGTAATGTATTTTCTTCTGATATGAGTAATTATACATTTACATTTGTTATGTTTAAAATGCTTGGAAATTTCAATCTTTCACATTAAAGAAAAAATAAGTGACAGTGATATTCAATTCTGCTATATGAACTATGCAGTGATTCTGAAACTTTTTTTTTTTGTTTATTACTCTCTTTTCAAAACAAATCCATTGCTGCTTTCTTGCAGATAAAAAAAATTAACAATATAGCACTATTGTTATATATAAACAAATTTTTTTATGTGATATTAAAAAAGTTTTAAAGAAAATGTAATGCATGTTGGATATTGATGTTTTATTGGAGAAAACAAAATTGCCCGGTGCCCCAAACTAGTGTTTAAGCTTTCATTGGGCCCTACAATGCTGCCCCTTATGACTTGAGTGGGAACCCGTTAGGACCAAGTACCAGGACCACTGGTCTATTGTGCTAACCCCATCGTTTAACCTTGAAGTAGGCCAATAGCTGAGATGAACCTCAGAATTTCCCTGATTGGTAAGTTATCAACTTCCCAGACATCGATACAATGGTACCCAAGATACTCAAATCTTTGTGCAGAGTAGTTGTCACATTCGCAGAGAACATGAAACGAACTTTCCTCAACCTGCCCCTTGTTGGATACTACTTTTTAGAGAAAACAAAATTGCCCAGATACCGACTGCCACAATTAGTCCATTATGTAGTGAGTTTGGTTTGCTTTGTCATAGCAGCCCTAGTATAGCACTTATAACGAATTCAAAGGATCTAGTGTTAATGTATCAACATGAAAAATTCTGACAGCAGAACAGTGCGCCAGTTTCGCTAAGTTGGCAAGGTTTTTTAAAACACATCAAGCCGCACTGTAGGATTAAAATTTACCTGTTGTTGCTAAATGCTCAAGCCAGCACGTGCAAAGTCAAAGAGCTTTTTAATTAAGTTTTTTGTCCTTACGTCTGTACATCTTAAAAAGTTTCAAAGAATTTTCACTATTTTACGAATTAGGCTGGCTAAAATTTATAATTTCTCGCACTTAACGCTTGATGCCTAATAGATATAGAATTTAAATTTTAATGGCATATTATTTGCAAAACTATAAACTTTTTGGATAGCAAGAATCGGTTTTTAATGTATCATTATTAGAAGTGTATAAAAATTGTGGGAATTTGACGTTGGTTTGGTTTAATTTATCACTGTCATCTTTTCGAAGCTACAAAAAAATCTAATAAAAAGGGGATGTCTATAATTATCACTTCCTATCCTGACAGCTCTGATGAGGCTGAAAGCAGGACGTACAAAGAGCCTAAGATTTAGGATGCGAGACAGGGTTCGTACACCTCCTGAAATTCCTGAATTTCATTGATATTTTTTAAGGGCCCTTATAACTCCTGAAATTTGTGTATCATCTCCTGATATTTCTCCCCCTCTCCTAAAAAAATTGAAGACACGAGTTATTTTTCTCTTTTCTCAGTCGGTTTTCTCTCGTACTTTATCAGGATGTCTACTGCAGAGTTCATCCTAGAATTAAAAAAGGGCAGGGTGCCTTTTTTCCACAAAAGGGCATTTTTTAATTTTTAGGGCACTTTTTAGGTAATTGAGAAATAAAAAGGGCACATTATCGGACAGATTATAACTGTACTACAGTTGAAAGGGCAAGCAAAAAGACTAAATAAACAAATGAATAAAACATAAGTCTTCTTGATGACTTATGATTAGCGGCTTCACCCAAATTTGCAGCACAAAAACTAAGTTGATTTGCTTTTTAAATTTGTACAAGAATTATTATTTCAACTTTTATAGTTACTTTGTTTCCAGAAAAAAAGTATCTGTAAATAACATTACTTAAATGCAATCACAAAATTTCTTCAATACAAAAATTACTGTAAATAAATGCATTTTAAAAATCATTCCACTGATAGACGATAAATGTAATAATCATCATATTTATGTCCTCTTCCAAAACAAAGCTATAAATGGACTGATTGTAGCAAGGTAAAGTCACAATTACAAAATATAAAACACTGTGTTTCAAACCAAAACAAAAAGAATATCAATTTGATATCAAATTAAATCATTTTTCAAGATAAATAAAATTGTAAGTCTTTTTAAATAATATTATATTTAATTACTAAAAATTACTACAAATGTTGCATCCAGGGATCAACCTGGGTCAAAAAATGCTGTAGCAAAATTGCTAAAATGTAGAAGAAAGCTGTAACAAAATGATAAAGACAAATTAGTTGCTCATAAAGCAACGTCACACTAATTAAATCACTTGAATCTATTAAGAAATCAGTCTTTGTCTAGCTGTTAATTTTGTTTAGCAGTATAGCTTAACAATACTTGATATTTTTTAAGATTCAAGACATGACAAATTTAAATAATTATATAAAACTATACTACTAAAAGTACTTTTAACTTTTTTTATAAACATTTTTAAATAAGTGCATTTATTTTTATTTATGGTGTTGGATTATCTTCAGATTTGTTTATTTATGAACATGTTTTTGCTGTTCATTTTATGTAGGGGAGACCGGGGCACAATGGACCTAGGGGCACAATGAACCACCCCCTATTATTTATTTTGTATCTTTTCCAAATTAGCCCTTATTATAAATAAAAGATGGCATAACAGTCTTGATCTAGTTATTAAGAAAAAGCTTGCTGTTAGCTCACACATTTGCCATTTTTTATTATTGATGTGTATTAACCAGGTAAAAGTAAAAAAGCTCGCTCCTAGAAATTATCTTCTCATCATTAAAGTAACATTAGTTGGACAAAGTGGCTTAGCTTAGTTGAAAGGCAAGATGTTTGTCTTTCTATATAATCAATAAATTAATTTCTGAAATTATAATACAGCATATTTTAATTTTGTTTTTCGTTCAACTACAATATGGGGCACTATGGACCACAAAATCTGGGGTACAGTGGACCATGGTCCATTGTACCCCATGCAACTTAAGAAATACTTTTAGTTTCAAAATTAAAAATATATATATATATTGATGCAAGTCCTTCCTATTTATTAAAAGTTAAATTTGCTATAATAGTAAAATATTTTAATATATATCCTAACATTCACTTCTGAATGTAATAGATTTTCCCCCAAATACTAATAGGTAGTGCCTTTTTTTTAAGCCAGAAGTGACAAATTATTGGTGAACAGATGTTTTAGTTTATGCATTATGACTTCAAACAATACCTAAGTGCTTTGAATGAGAAATGTATTTTTAAAATCGAATGTGATACTAGAGTGTTAAATTATTTAAAACAACAAGTTTAGAAATTTGAGTTGGTTGTAAAATAAATTTCAACATTTACATAACAGAAGTACAATATCCGAAATTTTTAAATTAATATTTGATTACTGTTGATTTTCTTACTAACAAAAATTTGAGTTATTTGTTGTAGTTATAAATTACTAAGCAACAAATTTTCTCAGAATTGGTAAAATGCACAAAATTGAAGTTTTGTAAGTAAATTTTTCAACCACAATTAATTTTTTTAGTAAAATATTCAACCACATTGATTAAGGGAAGACTTTAAAAAGGTTAAAAAATTAAGTGATCTTATAATTTTGAAGTTAAAATTTAATGCTTTTACTAATTTTTTTTTTCATTTGCAAATATTAATTTTCGATAATACTTTTTTGTTTTCCTCATCTTTTCAATATTGACTGACAGTATATTTTCACACTAAAAGAAATTTTAATGCAATTGGATACTTAAAATTCAAATAAAATACTTATTTTACATGTATTTTAATCTTTAAAAAGAGTAGATGATTTTTTTTCAGCAAAAAATAACATGGTCCATTGTACCCCGTGGTGTGGTCCATTGTACCCCGAACCTGGGGTACAATGGACCACTTTCTCACTTGTAATAAAAAAGTGAATTCAGAAAAAAGTATTTTAAAGTATAGTTTTTAGGTAATGTATTTTTAAACCAGGATATATATGTAATATATATACCTTTTTCTAAACAAGTGGTATGAATATTTTCGTACTTATAGCTCAAAAAATGAAGAAGTGGTCCATTGTGCCCCGGTCTCCCCTATTAAAATCAAGTTTTGGTTGTTTGAAATCCCCAACTTTTAGTTTTTCAATGCATATCCTTATTAACACGGTTCATACATTTGTTAGAGGAAAAAAAATCTAAGTACTTTTCCAGAAAAATTCAGACTAGAAATTTACTAGCAACATAAAATCTAAGTCAATTTAAAAAAAAAAAAACTAAATATTGTTTAAAATCAGAAAACCCAGTGCAGGCGGAAGTAGAATAAAAGGTTCAAACACAAACAAAACTAATTTTAACATTCAAGGTGATCACGACTCACAGACATCATGAACCTCACACTTGATCCGAAAATATATTCTGGTTGTCAGACTTGGCCTGAACCGGAGCTACAAAAGTAACAAGATTATCTTCCGATTAATCAGAGCCAGAGAACTGTCAATCATTCTGCCGCAATGTGACATCATCGATAGATTTCTTTAAAATTACTAGGCGGTAAAATAAGTAAATCAGGAAGCATTATTGGACTCCTCTTCTAATGGGAGGTTACATTGGCTGGCCGAAATTTGAAGACATTTTAGTGTATTCTATAATCTGAATTCATCTTCCCATTTTGATTATATTTTTTATTTTTATTGTTAGAATCGGTAATTTGAGCTTGTTGTTTATTGAAATTTAAGTTTAGTTTCACCGAATTACGGCGTCGCATTTTCGCGACGGCCAATATTTTTCGCATTTTCGTGCATGGTTCGTCGCAATCATAGAACCATGTTATTCTTATTTCAGAGATTAGTTGTACCAGAACTTGACTCCAATCCGCAACTCGACAATCCTTGCCGATTTCCCGGTTCACCAATCAAGGGCCTTTCTCAACGAATATAAGACGACGGATTTAGAGCCCAGGGAATAAAGAGCCCCGTGACGTCACTGTTCCGAGTTTCGTTTTAGTTGATCGCTTGACTGGCAAGGTGAAATTTTATTGAGAATTGCAGGTTGGGCGGTCGAAAATATGGAAAAGGGCGCGATTTCATCTATTAAAAAAAATAGACAGGGCGAAAATTTAAGACAAAAAGGGCAGGCAGGGCGGAAATTAAAGGCAAAAAGGGCGGCAGAGCGGCCCGCCCTTCCAAAACTGCCTAGGATGAACACTAATCTAATGGTTCCAAAAATCATGAAATTAAAACAAAGGTCACACCAAAAAAATGCGATTTTTTTTTCTCCAATAAAAGGGGGTTGGCTTTTTGCACCGAAGCCTAAAATTTTCCACAACATTTACACCCCTTGCTTTCTTCATTCTTGGTCTAAGTAACTTAATCAATACAATAGTAAACACACATATTCACATTTATTTTGCGATACCTCCTGAATTTACATTGCTACATTCCTGAAAAACTCCTGAATTTCACTATGATAGAGTACGAACCCTATTGAGAGAAAGGGCTATGCCCCTTGCCATTGAGGACCGACCCCCTGTTTCTCTATCTCGTATCTTAGTTTGGATTGGTGCCCCATTGTTGAAGTGGTGGGGGAAGGAGGCAATATATGGGAAAAACGGTTGCAGAGTTATCTTTGGGACCTAGTCTATACCTTGTCTATCTAGAATGCAAGCCTTGAAAGCATTTTATTCCCCTGTCTCTGCATGTGGTTTTCTTAGAAACGGTGTGAGTGTGTTTTTCCCCCACCCTACTTGGGTTTGAACTGTTTGGATTGTTAACCTAACAACAGAACCTCGAATGCGTTAGGTTTAGAAAAGCAATGCTCCCCCGTTATAAAGTCTTTTCAAGGCTCGCATAGTAAATAGACAGACTATAAGAATGGCCAACCTAGGGGGTGAAAAAGAAGATGTGCTTTTATATAATCGTATCAGCAATATAATTTTACATATAAATAACTATATTAAAATAACTACTACTAATAATTTATAATAAAAAATGTAATTTGTTTTTGTAATAAAACAAATTTTTTAACCTACTCTGCACTCTTTCATATTTGATTTGGTTGTTGTTCTTTACATATATATATATATATATATTTAAATTTTTACCATCAGTACGTAAAACACTTGTCTTTTTTATTGATTTAAGTTTATGTTTCAGGTAGCTTTCTTCATACAAGCACAAAAATGGCAGAGCCAGAAGATGAAAATATAATTAAAAAACTAAACAGTGATGATTTAAGTGTTATTTATAATGCTTTAAAGCAAGTAAAACAGTTGTATTTCAATGATTGTAACAAAATGCAACGATTTTTTAAGTCAGCAGTGATAAAGAAAATTATTTCTTTTATAGAGCATCCACATTTATCTACACTATCTTTAAGCATAATTGCTGATCTTTGTATGAAAGATAATTATATCCCAGAAATCATTCAAAACTATGGAATTAATGTGTTATTAAAAAATATGGATAGAACAGTGAATGAAGACATTCGAAATAGAGCATGTAGGGCCCTTGGTAATATTGCTAATTCTAAAATAGGACTTGAAGCTGTTTATAGTGTGCAACCCATTCCTATAATTCTAAGTTTTCTTAGTAGTACAGAAAACGTTAACTGTCAACAAACAGCTGCAAGAACCTTGCGCATTCTTGCTAAAGATCAGAAATCAAGAGATTTCATTATTCAAGAAAATGGAATAGGTTTGATTTGTAATTTACTACATTCAAAATCCAAGGATGTCATTAAGTGTAGCATTAGGGCTTTAGCTGAACTTACTGAAAACTGTAACATTCATAGTGCTCGACAGGTGAAGGAAAGGCATGTTTTAGAAATGCTTGTTGAACTTTATTCCTCTTCCAATAAAGACATAAAAGAGCACATATTAGCAATTCTAAAAAATCTGTCTGCTATTGAAGAAATTAGATTTGATTTACTGAAAATTGGTGCACTAAAAATTTTTGCTGAAGCATGTATTTGTTCTGTTTCTTCTGAATCCTGTAGACTTGCTGTATTAGCATTATGCTGTTTGTTGGACCGGCTTCACATTTGGGAAGGAAACGGAGTAACTAAAAAAGGTGGTTTAAAGGCAGTTCTTGGAATTCTCCGACAAAGTACATTTGAAGATATTCATAAACAAATCCTCATTGCACTTTATCCTCATTGTTATGAACCCAACATACCAGATATACTCTTTGACCAAGAAATAGTAGAAATTTTGTTACAGGTTCTTAAACGTTTCATTGTATGTAACAAAGATGGACATTCAAACCCTGCTCTTGAATATTTCCATCTCCAGGTTCTATCTGAAGTGGATGGAGAGTTGAGTAGAAATTCCCTGAAAAGTTATATTTCGGAAGAGGATCTATCTTTAGAAGAGAAATCATATGAAAATTCCAACTTTTCCACCTTTTCTGATTCCATATCAAAGTTTAAATTTGCTCAACAATGTCCAAATCCCATAAAGAGTTTTCCAAATTACAACTCTTCATCCTATTTACACTTAAACAGTTCTGGTGCTGAAAGCAATTGTAGTCCATGTAGTTCAAGAAGCAATAATCCAAGATCCCCAAGCGTATATTCTGATTCTGAAGTAAGTTCTCCTCTAATGGATCCGTGGTCACCCCAGTCGATTGTTAATGCAAATGAATGTTTATCTCCTGTTTTTAGTTGCTCAGAAGATTCATGTGATGACAACAACTTTAAAAAAGTTGACGAAAAATATGGACAGCTTTCAAGTTTAACAGGAGCTGAAAAAACAACTTCAAACGATATTTACGATGGTATCGCAGTTTGCAGTCCAAAGTCATGTCAAAGTGAAGCAGTGATTTCTATTCAGGATAACAAACCAGGCACTCTTTTTACACCAATTCGTAACGACAAAGATGAATCAGGTGGCTTTAAAAAGTTTCATGACGTAGAACCTCTTTCTTCGATTCTAAGTTCCTTAGAGGATACTTCTGATGACGATGACTGGATAGTAGTTGACGACTACATATATCCAAACTCAACCAATGCCGCGTGTGTTCCATCAACAACATCTCAAGCTACCTTCATTACGGCTTCTAAGTCCCCCCAAAAATGTAATAAGTTCTCTACAGCAATTTACAAAGATAGTGAACTTTCATACAGTACAAAAGAGAGTGTAAAAATTGAAGCCATGCATAGTCCAAAAGATTTATCACCTACAGTAAAGCGTAAAGCAGACGTAGATATTATAGGAATACCTATTAAAAAAATAGTTAAATTATCTTCTGCTTCGAACGTGTCGCATAGCCTAGATATGCTTGCAGAAAAGTGTACTTTAGATCATTGTGTGTTACTGTTACTAGATCAATTATCATTTCATCTTGAAAAAAAAGCCAATTCTCAAATCGCCAGTAGAAGTTGCTTTTCAGTTTTAATGGACTATATAGTGTCCATCAATAACCCCAACCCCAAAGCTGAAAAGATTCTCCTAAATTTAGTAAGAAATAGGTATTGTTTTGAAAAGCTCATTATGAGTGGGTTTGTGGCAGATATGGATAAAATAATGATTATAAATCATCCATTGAAAAATTGTATTCGATGTTCAAGAATACATGATACTTATACTAAGTTGATTTCTGCTTTAAGAACTGTTGCTGAATCCACATATGGAGTGGGTACTTTGTGCCATATTTTATCGACGAAAGATGAAACTTGTCAATTTTATGCTGTTCATGCAATGTCACATTTAATTCATTCTACATGTTCATTATTTAAACTAACCTTTCAGTGTAATGGTTTATCACTTCTCTTTAGTTCTCTTTCGAATGAATTAAAGGAAGTTAGCTCTTTAGCTGTGATATCCCTTTGTAACATATACCAAAAGCTACCAAAAACTTCACTCAAAACAAATCTCAATAAGTGTTGTTTTTCCAAGTCATGTTGTTTGAATGTGTCACCTAACTGTATTTACTTCGAAGATGAAATTACATATGATGTTACATTTCTTGTTGAAAACCACAAAGTTTCAGCTTCACGGGAAAAACTTAGTAAAAATTCTGAATATTTTGGAGCCCTCTTAGATGGACACTTTTCTGAAAAAGGAAAGGATATTATTTTGATGGACTTGATATCAGTCACATCATTGACTGCAATATTTCATTTTCTTCATGGATGTTTAAATAATAATACCTGCCAGTTTTTAAAGGACTTGAGTGTCAACGAACTATTGGAATTATTATCTGAAAGTGAACCATTTTTGTTGTCAGATTTAAAAGCATTCATAATTGACAGTTTATGTCACTGTTTCACTCCTAAAGATATATTTAAAATTTACAAAGTTGCTAAGATTTTTGACTGTACCCTACTGTGCCAAAAGACTTTGCATTTTGTTTTAAGTACAAACATTTCAAACACAAAATTTCTAGTTGATTTTTTTGAATGTATAACGAGCTTCAAAGAGTATAATGCTTTAAGTGATATAAAAATATTAATACAGGATATTTTTGCAGATTGTCGGTATTATGCTTGTAAAGATTGAGAATAATAGTACACTGATAGTCTGTAAATCATTCACTATTATTCTTAATCTTTTCTATTGTTCTTAAAAATATTAAACAAAATATTTTTGTAGAGTTTCAGTATTATGCATGTAAAGATTAAGAATAATAGTACAATGTTAGTCTGTAAATCATTCAAAGTCACTCAAATAATTGCATTAATTTGTTGGTTTACTATGTTTTGGCTCCTTCTGGCTTCAGCCTACTCATATATATATATATAATTGTTTGCTATTTCCAAAACTGCTTCAAACAGGTTTGTTTTACGCAATTTACTTTCACAACTGAGAAACTGTAAAGGTTTTTTTATTTGAATTTTGATGAATGTGGATTTAATGTTTTAATAAACTAGGTTAGTGTTATACTTTCTGATTCTAAAGAAGTCAACTAGAAAAACAAAAAGTAAAACATAATGCAGGATTGTCCAATATGGCAGTCTAAAACGTGTCAAAAAGTAAAGCTTTGAATTGAAAATTTATTACAACTAGACACTTAAAAGACTATTTCAATATTCATACCAATGCAAGCAAAGCTAGTGTATTCAGGCAAATTAGGGTTTAACCTTGCAAAAAAGTTGTGGAGCTAGAGAAATCCGCAAATAGAGGAATGTTAAGGAAATTTAGTATGATATTCTAGGTGTTTAATAGTATAAGTCTAAACCGAGTTTCAAGTTTTTAGGAGTTACTTGAGAGTACTTAGAGCTTAAACCTCCTGTGGTTAACCATCACATTAAACACCCTTTACAGTTAATCAAAGTGTCAATATTTCATATAACCATTTCTACATATTTTTGGAGCAGCATGTTGTGTGAATATACCAATTTTGAGCTTTCAAACATTGTGCTCAAGTTTAAACCCCATGTCATGCTAAAATCTCTAAACCCCTATAACAGGTGAGACACTAAGATAAATGATATACTTTTTAGTATGTTGTTTAGGGTGTTAAATAGTACTTTTATGTAAAATTTAGTGCTACTTTTTTTATAAGTCCAGAGCAATAATCCTCCTTAGAAAGTTTTCGTTTTGACTTTCAATACAAAATGTATGTTTTTCCCAGTTATTACTAGTTTTATTGAAACAATACAAAAAATGTGTTGCGACCAGATAATAATGCATAGTTTGCTCTAAACTTGTGTTAAAATCGCAGCATGCACGTATTCTTCCTAAATATAGTTCAGCATCTGCTCTTTATTGTTTGGATAACTAGGTATACTAAAGCTTAAATATATATATATATGTTATGATACTTTAAAATGAATGTTATAATCTTGTTCCACATATATTAGAAACCAATGGTTTACAGGTTTTTTTTTTTTTTTTTTTTGTCTTTTGCATGTGAATACAATAATGGTCTTCTCTTGCAATCATTAGTTATGTCTTAACACAAAAAATTGCATTAGTCTATCATCAACACAATTCTTGTATTGAAACAACACAATATGGTTTCTTTAAGATATCAAAAACTATTTTGTGTATAAATTTTCAGCTATGTTGCATGAGGCTTTTTTTATAATTACCCCCCCCCCCCCCCTTCCAATGAGTGTTCCTAGCCAAACAACTTATTTGAGGCAAAAGGAACATGGGAGATTTCGGGTTGGATTTTTAGTATTTTATTCAGCTTATAAAATAGTACAGTTAACATTTCCTAATTTTGCACCATTTTTTGCAAAATTCAGCCTACATTTACCTAACTTGACTGGACTTGTGGTGTGCTTAATGTTTTTAAAGTTCATTTTTAGAATGCCAACATGCCAAAGGACCAGCTAGTTTCGTGTTTTGCAATAAAACTTAAGTTTATTGTTTTTGTAATGTATTATTGTTTATGTATTGTAGTATATTCTATATGTATGTTGTTGTATGGTTTATGTATTGTATATTGTAAAAGTTTTTTGGTTATTATCATAATATGTTGGCCCTTTATCAGCCCTTTAAGGATCTGTGAATGTCAGATAACTTATGTATATTACAACTTGAGTTTTCTCATTAATTATTCATTTTGAATTCATTCTAATCATACACCCCCCCCCCCTTTACACTATCATATTCAATACATTCCACCCCATATTAAGCTATAATTTTAAATTGGTGATCCCAGATATTTAATGTTTTACTTATTTTCTTTTCTTAATGCTTTTTCTTAAAGAATTTGCTAAATTTAAACATGCATCCTCATCTGAATCATTCAGTAAGAATTTTTAAGGCAGTTTTTACTTGTGTATGTGTCAAAGCAACAATGGTGTATTTTGTTTTGTATTTCTAATTTTTGATTGTATCCAAACAAATAACCTATATAAAAGTGAACCATTTTTGTCGATTGTAAACTCATTTATGATTGTATTTTTGGTAAAATTAATTATGTGTTTCACAACTTCTTTCCAAAAGAAGTACCTACTTACTATAATTCCTAAAACTTTTGGACAGAATGTCGTGTTAAATGCCTTTACGTTTATACAGGGTGTCCTAAAAGTTCCCGTACTGACGATTCGTGAATTTTTTACACACAAAATAACAAACTTTAAAACATTATTTTAAACAAATATTTTAAGAAATAATAAGCAGACGATAAAATTCAATGTTTGAAAAAATAAACGCCGATAATGATTTTTTTAAGTTGGAGTACGGGAACTTTTAGGACACCCTGTATTTGAGTTTAAGCATTTGATTAAAATATGTTCCTGTTTTAAGTTTAAAAGATGTACTGATTAAGTCTCTTTATAATAGTGAAGTTAATGTCGGTGCATAGTACATAACTCCATGCAAAAAAAATATTGCTCATGTGTTCCTTAATTTGCATTTCTCTATATTGCCCATTTAATGGATGTTTCTTTACATTAGTATTTAATTGCATGCAAAATAATGTTACTCATATATATTCATTATAATTTGTCCTTCTTTGCATTTCTCTATAATGCCACATTTAATGAATGCTCTTTTCTTTTAAATGAAAAGATATGGGAATACATTATTGTGATAAAAATTTTATTGGCTATTATACTTACTTAACTGACTATTATACTTAACTGGCTATTATACTTAACTGACTATTATACTTAACTGGCTATTATACTTAAAAATTTAATTATTGGAAGACATTATTGTGATAAAAATTTTACAGGCTATTACTTTTTAAAAAAATTTAATATGTAGAGATATTCATTGAAGATGACCATATTGATGTGTAAA
This sequence comes from Hylyphantes graminicola, assembly GCA_023701765.1. Lineage (NCBI taxonomy): Eukaryota > Metazoa > Arthropoda > Arachnida > Araneae > Linyphiidae > Hylyphantes > Hylyphantes graminicola. The sequence continues at coordinate 17,089,059 of CM043122.1, forward strand.
TGAAGGAAACTTTTAAACTATAAGTAATTTTTTAAAAACTTGTGATTGTTTTATGTAAATCCATACTTGTTTTATCTGTGCCAAAGATGTTAAAAAATTAAATGCTGCTTGCACATTAAAAATATTTTTTTTCCATTTTGTTTTCATTAATATACAGGACTTTGAAATAATGTTATGTATGTATTTATTTGGTACAATGCTTAAGGGGGTTCAATATGTTGTATATCGGTAATGTTAAATTGGCCAATTTCAATGTACCTTTTCACAATAACTACTGATCAGATCATCTTAAAAATTTCTGTGTGTATTATACCAACCTGATATATTAATCTGAGGTTAAATTTTTTTTTAAATAATTGTTAGATTTTTTTAAATAAAATAAGTTTTAACCCTCTAATGCATAGTGTTACCGTTCGGTAACAAGTTACATAATCCACTTTATTCTATTAAAGTAGACCTCAATCTCGACAAATTTGTATTTTTTTCATCTATTACATTCCATTCTGAAGTTTTAGTTAATAATAACCCTCATAAATGACAGTAGTAAAAGTGTATTCAAAATTAAAGAGTGAGGTTATTAACTGTTGTGAAATTACGTTTTCTGGCGTAAGTCAAAGTAGAATAATTTTAGTACTAAATACAAATAAATTGTTTTGAAAAATTATATATAGTTAAAAAGGGTTATTTTAAAATATATTTAGTAGTTTTCTAGTCATTATTATCAAAATTGGAATTTTTTAGTTGGTTTTTGTCACATGGAAATTTTTTTTTAAATTGAAATTATTTAAAACCTAATGCAGTTAAATTTTTTTCAGTATTTTTCCCATAATGTATGAGTATTGAAGATACATATATATTTTTTTGGGATGAAAATAAAAAATCATGCATTAGAGGGTTAAAGTACCCAAAAAATCATGAAATTTCTCACTTTTTTGCCCCATAACATTTTTTTCACTTTAGTTTTATTAAAATTCATAACCTCAGATTAATCTATACTATGTATTACATCATATAAAAAAAAGTTTACGAGAAAACATAGCATAGTTTTTGAGAAAAGGTACATCGAAGTTCAAAAAATCAAGTTCTGAGAAAAACACGTTTAAAGTTTTTATTGTTGACCCATTTCCTTACGAAGCCATGACATTAAAATGGCTTTTAATGTCAGAACTAATTTTCCAATCGTCTTGATACTTTGTGACATTATTAATAAAGGTTGTAATAGTATTTTAAGCCAATAATTTTTGTTTTGATTTTTTCACCGATTTGAGGGTATTGAACCCCCTTAAAGGGACAAAATTATGTGATCAAATTGATAGCTTCATTAACGACGAAGAAAAATTGCTTTTGGAAAATGAGTTTCCTGCTTAAGTTATAATCGAAATAAACAAAATATAAGAAAAATAATCACCATAGTCTTGAACAGTTTATGTTGGATAAGTACGTCAAGTTACATGAAAAAAGTAAGTTAAATATGGCACTTCACAGAGGGTCAACTCCTAAGACCTTCAAAATTAGACCCAAGAAAACGAGAAAGCTGCCATCAAAAAATTGCTTGGACTGGCTGATAAATCCTAAAAAATCTTATGCCATAAACTGTCAAGCGCCTTCTCTACGTCTTGAAAGCAAGTCATACAAAGGCTCCCTTGTTAAATACGTGTCCATAGACCGTCTATATTTAGACAAAAAAAATTGAGTCACAAAATTTCAATGAAAAGATTTACTTGAAAGAAGTTGTAATAGTAAGAATAAGGTATATAAAATATCACGAATCATAAGGAAAATAATAAATTATTTTAATAAATAGTAAAAATTACCTAAAAAAATATGTCAAAAAAAATGTAGAGAAAATCAATTTAATGCACGTTAATGGCTTAATTTCTCTCTCTCTCTCTTTGGCTGTTGTATTTGTGATATGATAAATTTAAAAACTTCATATCCTGTCAATTAAAAAGATTTAGTTAACACTCTTGGTTCAATTTATACCAATATGACCACATGTACGCTTCTACGGTGAAATATTATTGCGTATTTTGCTTCAAATTTGCAAGACAACTTCTCTAAATCCGAACGCAATGCCTACTAGTCCATCACCTTAACTCTTTTACACGAATTTGTGGATTTGGAGATATGCATTGACCGATTTTCTTGATGGAACTTGCAGTCTTTCCTATAAAAATAACAATGAGTGGATGTACTTTGAAAGTAGCAACAAATAGGTCTTTTTTGCACTTTAGTACAATGCAGAAATAGTCTCATCTTCAAAATTGCAGAGGAAGTGTCTTTTCGACATAAATTCCCTCTATACCATTACGAAAGTTCTGTCTTTATACTGCATTTGGCAATTTCTTCGAACTTGTTAAAATTTAACCTTTCTCTTTAAAGTTTTTAATTCAGTGTAGTTAAAACTTAAATCAAGACAGCACATTTTATTTGTTTTTTAAATATTATTTTGGCTTTTTTTGTTTAAATGCTTCTGTGCCCACTCCAGCTTTCGTTTAAAAAGAAAATGATTCTTCGGGTGCGATATTCGTGTACCAGTGTTTAGTTCCCAATGGCCTATAAATCATGTTTGGTTTTCGTTTTATTGGCGCACTGGAGATATGGAAGAGTGGGTGGGCCTTGCTCAGCCCAGGATTCGAACACGGGAAATGTGGCGTATCGTGTAGGTATACATGTATTCCGGCTTGTGTGCTTGATCAGAGTCGGAGACCAGCTTATGATGCCTTCGTCAAGTAAGAAATACAGAATTTTTACTGACACGGTAAAAGGATTAAAGTGCACCCAGGGCAAAGGCGGGAATCGAACCCGTTACAGCGCGCAAACTGCTAGTGTAATGGTCTGCAATCCAAAAAACCACTAGGCTATCCGCCCCCACCCCCCCCCCCCCCGGCACTTATTTTAATAGTAAATTTGATAAAATCAAGTTTTGTTGCAATAACTCAATAACATCAACCGGTTTGTCACTAGTTAATCGGTTTGTAGGGTGTTCACCTTGCACACGGAAGGTCCCAGATTCGGGTCAAAGAATTTCCAACGAATAATACCTCGTTTAGACGTTAAATATGCCGTTTCACGTTAATATGCTAGAAAGTCTCAAAGCTACGTACGATTTCACTCTTAACGGTTGCGTTGGGTGCCTACTCAGATTTTGGCTCGTCACTTGACTGTGGTTCGATACGACGCCAATCACCAATAGCGGTCGTGTAGCTCTAGTGCGACGATAATGCATTAGTTCAGTTATTCAAACATTACCTTGCCGGTTTAACGTCGGCCAAATCAGCACTATTTTATAAATTAATTTAAGATTTGTTTCACACAGAAAATATACAAGTTTGTTAATTTTTGAGTTAAAACTATGATTCAAATAATTTTCGAAGATATTTTAGCGATATAGTTAAGTACCCGATTATAACTGGTATAGCCACTATAGTATAAGCCCACCTCTGGAAAGCAGTAAACCAGCTGTAACCCCCAAAAAGCTAACAAACAATAGCCGGGCGGCGGAAACGATTTCGGTACCTATCAATACTATGATGCAATCATTGCTTACTGGTTGCTTGACGTTGTTGCGTTTGTTACTGAAATATATACAAGAAATTTTCAAAATAAATTGAAAATCACTTTTGGTAACTAACTTTATCACTTAAGGTAAGTTTTTTAAGGGAATATTTTGAGCTTGGTTTTTTTTCAAGCATGATAGACGTGAAAGTAAATAGTTCGAAACTGAAACTCAATTTTTTGTTGTTGATTTTAAACTACGACTTTTCTTAGGCATTTAATAAAATTATTTCTTTTATTTTTTCTGAAAACATCTAATTATATTTGAAAGATCTATTTTATGTTTAAAAGGTGCATTACAATTGCCAAAATTAGTTGAGACATATCCAGCGTATGACTCTTACTTGCATGCAACTAAATATATCGGTAATTCTTTAGAATCAGTTAGAAGCCTCGCAAGGAAATTTATATTTTATTTTTCTCGGAATATAAAGCACATTTTTAAATAAACTAGTGGGTGTGTAACACAACAAGACTTTAAATACCTCTCAATCACTCAATACATTAAGGTACTTCTTGGGAACTTGTGTACCAAATTTACAGTCTCTATCAATTTATGTTTCTCCGCAATACTTTAAAAATTTCTATAGAGGCTACCTTTTGTGCATGCACCATTTTCTTGAAAACCTTACTATGGCGTCCGACAGGTATTAGGACCTCTTGTACCAAATTTGCATCATGTAGCTCTTTAATTTCAAGCTGTAGAGATTGGTTTCAGATTGACAGTCATATCGAAACACAAAGTCTCCATTTTGAATTTTGGGACCCATCGCAATTCTTGCATAATATCCCTTGTGTAACTCTAGTAGATGATAATTTAACCTAACCCCTAATACAATTCTTTTATTACCTTATATTTCATGTTATATTATTAAAGTAAAACGAGGCAAATGTACTATTCGCATGCTAATTATTTAGTCCATTCTCATGTAACAAAAAGGACTTCTTATCCTGAAATCAGGGCAATTATTGTATGATTTAAAATTATTTTGCTGTTTTATGAAAAATAGGTATAGGTAAATTTACCGTATGGTCAATCTTTGTGAATTTTGGTGAATCTATGGTGAATTTTGAAAAATCTTGCCAAAATGTTGCTACTTTGAAAACATTTTGCACAAGCTATTTCTAAAGAAAACAGTGTGAAGAGTGTTGTCTGTGCAAAAAATAGTCTAAATCCCTGAAATCGTAAATAATGAATAATAAAAAATATTTCTCTTGCTTTTGTCGCTACCCTCCTTTCTTACTGCACTGTCAATGCTGTGGCTGCTTTGTCCCTGTCAGCTTTATGAAAACAGTATGCATGTATAATAAATTGAATTTTTTTTAAGCGCATGTACTGATTTTTCTTATGCCAGACATATTGTGCTAGGTGATCTAATCCATTTTGGACCTTTGATGATGCCATTCGGTGTTTTAAAGCTCCCCATGTTCCTTCTATGATGTTTTTGTGGGCACCTGTATCCAAATCCTTGAAATTTAGACTATGATTTACCTGCAGATGCACAATTTCTTTGTTTAAGAGGCACTTGTAGCTTCTCCAGCAGTCTGAAATTATTATCTAAGAAGCGGAAGGATAAACTTATGAATCACACTCAATAAAGTATCGAACATCCTATATCGTCCAGAATTTTCATTAAACGTTTAGCTGTCTCGATTTAAATTCCTCTAAACACCCATTTATTTCCCTTCAACATGTTTACCACAATTAAATGTACTTTTAACAAGCTTACTCTCATCTATCTTGACTATCTTGCCGTGTCTATCCACTTTTATACTATTTCCATTCATCTGCTCTACACAAAAATCATGGCCCAAAGAATGACAGTCACTCACAGTCTTTGGAGAAACATTTACTCTCCTTCATATTAAACCTTATTATCGATCATCCACATTACCCCTAGTTATGAAAAATACCTGTGTAGTGTGTATATATATAAGAAGGGCAAGTATTATAACTTGTGAACACCCTAATAAACCCAAGTACCGTAAGTAAATATCTGTTTATAAATACCCTACCAGTTGAGTACCAGTATTATTTACCCTAGAGCCCTCTATCCCTACTGTGTGTAAAGAGATGCGACAATAGAGCCCAAAATTGTCCAAGCCGGGTTGCTACATAGAAACTGGTCAGACTTGCTTGAACTTGGCGGTTTATCGCTTTTGGTAAATGTCTTACTAATCCTGCCCAAAAGGAGTATTTAGTTTTGCTTTAACACCTGCAACTACTGATTTTTGAAATTTAATGCAAGAGCTGAATGTTTAAAATGAAGGTTATCTCAGCAGTATTACAGTTCAATAAATTGATTTCTGCAAAATCATTGAAATGAATCCTATGAAATTAAATCAAATTACTAACAATATTTTTAAAATTTATACTTTAAATATCTAACTAGACGTTAATCTAATGAGTAACTCTTTCAAAGGCAAGATAAACACTACTGAATGTTCAAAAAGAGTGCTAAAAAAATCAAAATGCTTGTCAACATTTCGGAAAATACACAATGCTAACAAGAGTTCAAAATACAAGTTAATATTCTTTTATTTATTCACAAAATAAAAATTACTCAAAGCAAAAATTCCATTTTTACCAGTACTATTAATAAGTGACACGATACTTTTAGTTTTGAGCAGACCAGTTTGTGTTTGCAAAAATAATCTTCGCCAAAAGACGTCAAGAAGTAGCCAACTAGAAAAGCAGGCGAATCAATGTTTATACTTGTATTTAAAAAAATGCGACGATTCTTTGAATATTTAAAAGATGGAAAGATTTCTACACACATAAAGATAATACATACTGTTTTTTAAAACGAAATGAAGCAATATTTTATGCATAATATGTTTTAATAGCCATCATAAATACATTTTGAAAGCATACTGTTAATGGAAAACTGTAATTTTTTTAACTACTAAAGTATTTTTGAAGAAAATTATGGTTTTAGAATATTCTTTACACATTTAAGAAAGTATATATAAACATTAAAAAGTTGTACTTCCCTAAATTTTATGGATTGTTGACGATTGCAAAGGCTACTTTTTTCCCCTATGCTAACTCTATGAGGGACAAAACTAAAACCTCTTGAGGCAGGCATTCCTTTTGGACCTCGTCCAATCAGGAATGGCTGCCAGTATGTCACATCTCTTTACAGACAGTAGTGATGTAGGGCTCTAATTTACCCAACATGCATCACTATATACAACTGAACTAAAACCTCATTCCTCGTCATTCGACTCAATAAAACAAAAGTTATTGTATTCCTTTTAACATCTTGCTCGTCTCCTTTTACTTTAAATTTACACCTCCATTTATATCCTTTTCAACCAATATTCTTACTACACTTACAGTACTGGTATCTGTCCACAATCAAACTCACTTTAATAAAAAATAACTAAATGTTTCCTTTTTTTTTTCATCCAATCCATACTGATACCTTAAATTTACTTTCCCATTATACCACATTAACATTTTCTTCAAAATTTCATGCACTTGTCTCAGACATTCTTCACGTAGCCATCACAAAAACTGTATTCTGGTCATTGTAGACAAGACACTCCTTCCATGAATGGAAACTGAAAATGTCTTCAAAACCAATAGGATTGTCGAAAACTTTATTGCTGTCAGGTTGGAGAATGGTTGCCTAAAAAAGTTATTTATCACCAATTGTGAAAAATTTGCAAAAAGGGTGACCGAGTGATACACTAAATCTGATCTAAGAGAAATATATGGATCGTATTTATTTTATTTGTAAAACTTTTGAATATGTGCAAAGTTTATATATTTAAAAAAAATTATTGTGTCGAAGTTATATTGTTTTATTGTTATGAAGACCTGTTTATGCTGTGGAAGCACAGCAAAGTGTATCAAGTGTTAGTAAAAAACTTTTACAAAGTATGTCCAATTTTTTAATAGATAAATGAATTTATTTCAGTTATTTAACGAACACTCAAAATGTCTCCTGTAAATCTGTTATTGAAGGGAACAGTATTAACATCAACAAAAAATAAATATCTGGATGAAGAAGATAGCAATGCCCACAAGTAAGATTATCAAAAAGGTAAATGTGTATTATCCTGTTGACCTGCCAATGCTCGCCAAATCCTTTAGTATTGGATGTTGGTTTGGTGTAGTTTTTCCATTCAAAAAATTTAAAAAACTAATTTTTTATACTTATAAATTTAATAATTTTTATATATTTTTATAAATTTTTTATTTTATTTTTTACATTTTTTGTTTTAAAACATTTTATCATTTTTTTAATATCAATTATATTTCATTATTATATTTATTTAAAATTATGCTTATTTATCATATTTGGCAAAAACTAATCGGCTTCAAGGCAAAAATGGTCAACATGATAATTACACAGGTACCATCAACATTAAAAAAATTATTTAAAACTTATAATTTTAATGAAGACAACCTTTAAAATTTAACTAACAAGTTACTCATTGAAAAATATATTGATGTTTTAGTTGTAAAACAGTTAAAGTAAAATTATAAATGATAATTTCAAAATGTTTAACCCTTTCAGTCCCAAAAATTTACTACACTACAGAAACATCTGATATTCACAAAATAAGCTTATTTTAGGTCAAATATACGAATTCCATAAGAAAAAAAATTAATTTAAATTTTTTATATGGTTTTTGAAACAATGCCAAAATGCTTTAACTGTGGAAAACAACAAAATAAAAAATATATATTACCTAAAAACACTTCGAGTTATATATTTTAAGGTATCTGACCATATTATTAAAAAAAATTTAGTAATAATGTTAACAGAAATAGTTTAAATTGTGTTTTAAATATGTGGAACTGAAGTGAACTCATCATAAATCAGGAGAAACGCTTGTTGACTATTTTCTAAATAAAAAAAATAGTAGTTCTGACTACTATTGATATTAAAGTAAAATTTCGTCTGATAGAACAAAGTGTGAAGAATCGAATGATGTGTGTTTCGATGTCATAGCGGGTCATAAACATTTTGAAAAAAATATTGAAAGTGATGATGCCAAATGGCATCACTGGGACTGAAAGGGTTAAAATTGGGTTCAAGATTAATGGTGTTAAAACAAAATTACGAATTCATAAATTTACACAGTTTTATTTTTGTGACTATTGCACATTTTAATATTGTTGATAATAAATTTCTTATCTTCTATTTTTTTCAGGCAAAATAGTTCAGCTTCTTTGAAAAGGAAGCTTACTTCGAACCTTTTAGACGATTGGAAGATTACACATGAACAAAATGAATTAACAAGCACAAATAATATATTGTTAGACTGTGGTAAGTTGTCTTTGTTTGAAGAGCTAAATAACATAAAGTCAAAATTTTCAAAAATTGACTTTTTGATTCGAAATGGTATAAGCACATGATAGTAGAGTATTTTCCAAATGTATAAGCTCCAAGATAGGTCTGGTTGTTGTATAAAAAAAATTAAAATTTTTGTTGGTTTTGGAAAAGAAGCAATTAGTAAGTAATTTTGTGCCTAAAAGAATTAAGTATTTACTATCTTCAAGGTCCAAGGAGAAAAAAAATGCATATTGAAACTTTGTTTGAGCGGCAAAAAATATATGGAACATCAATCTGTTTTACATAAAATATTATTTTCATCAGAGCTGTATTTTTATAGTTATCTTAAATTGGAAATAATATATACTCTGTGCCAACAAAAGATGATCAAAAACATTGAGTAAAGAGTCAAAGGAAAAAGCGCCCGGTGTACAATAAATAAAATCGTACCATTAGCTACAGCCCATTCAAACGGAACAAGTGAAAAAAGTTTCATTAAGTTGTTTGCTTTGGCGTCCAAGGTTATTGTAAATAACTTTCGTTATGCATAATATAGAGAGCATTTCTTTAAAGCAAGGCAAGCAAACACAAAGGCAGTTATTTTTTTTAATTCATAATTCTATCATTGTTTGATCTTTGTTCAGTTCAGTATTTATATTTTGCGCTAAATTAGTTTATAAATTACACCATTAAATAAACAAGTACCTAATGGTTTGGGGATTTATTGTATTTATAATTAAGGTTGCATCAAAATTTCATTAATTTCTTATGAATAAAAATGTGGGAATGTGTGTGGATAAATTTATTAAACTATATACTTTTGAAGAATGGTGGTCTTAGAATAGCTGTTAAAAATTTATCATAATGTCTTATTTTTTTAATTTAATATATATTTTTAATTTTAATTAAAAAAATTATAATTTTAATATCCTAGAGTATTTTTTAGCAAAAATAACCATATATAATAAAAAATGTAAGAATTTGTTTTTTTTTCAAAAGTTTATCTTGCATTATATCATAAAACCACAACTACACTTAATTTTTTTAAAGTATCTGTTAGTGTGAATTCCAAACCTTTTATTAAAATGAAAACAAAAGCAAAACTTTGAGTATCGATACAAGGTTAATAAAGTTTACCTAAATGTAAAAAACTAATTAAATCAAATTGAAGTATGTAGCATTTTTCAAGCCAAATATAGAAAGCATACAAAAAATTATTGCAACCAAAAAACTATAATCAATATTTCTTTACCTACTTCATAAATTGCCATTTTCTTGAAAAGGAACTGTTTAATCACCAAATACACTTTTTAAACAGAGTGAGTTCTGAATACAATGATCTTTTTTTTTAATGACAGCACTTGAAGTTAAACATTTTAAAAGGAGAAATTTATTCAACGAATTATGATCTGATGAAAATGATCAACAGCAGGTAGCATCTGTATGATTGGAATGACAACCATCAAAGGCAAAAAAGAAAAGTCATACCGTTAGCTTGTAATGATTAATTGACTTAATAAAAATTTATTGAAATATAATTTAATGAAAATGCACTTTTTTGTCTGATAAAATTGTTTACATTTCTCAAATAATATTTAAATATGTTTAACCTTAAACAATATTAATGTTTTAAACTTATTTTCTTGGTGAATACGGAAATATTTTATGAAAGTCTTTACGTCGGCAGAATCAACAAGCAATTAAGTCATAAAAATAGAAGTAATGACACAAAAGTTTCTGTCAGAAACTAGGTTGGAGAGCCTATAAAAAAAACCTTGGAGCTTCCAACTGAGCTTAAAGCAGTCCGGGTGAAAGTTTGACAGTTGTAATATTATCTGGGGATTAAAGGCTTTGAGGGATTGCTTTGGCCAAAATGGAATCCTGTAGTGATACCCATGGGGAGGATTGGTGGGGTTGGAGAGCAAGTCTCGAGTGCAAAACTCCCAATGGACCACGAAGCAGTTGAATGTGCATTGTGCAGCCCTTCTCTGGGGTTAGCTAGGGTTTGCAAAAGGGTTGGCTCTCTTTCCTCCTCCTAGTACATAAAAGCATATAATCCATTTGAATAGAAATATTATAATGCATGAATAGAATATTGATTGAAGTACTTTTTAGATATAGGCTTCAAGAAAAAGAAGAAGAGACGTAAAAGAGCAAAGGAAGAAATCCAAGCTCTTGACTCTTCTCCAAGAAGTAAGTAACATAAAGTTATTTTTACACCCCCCTAATTTCCACAATTTTAGTTAAACCTCTTAATTTATGAATATGGTTTTTAAATATTCCTGAATTATTATATTTTAATAATAATTAAGGCATTTTGGGCTACTTCTTAAACACTCTACCTTTTCATCAAAATTTTGTTATCCCATGTATTTTATTCTATTCAGTTGAAATGCTACGGAGTTGTCCCAGAAAAAAAGCATATTCTAAGGCTGATTACAGAGAATATGAAATGGAGGATGCTGTATTGGGTAATTTTTTTTATCCCATGTTATATGTAACATTTTAAATTTATTAATCTCATCTTGTATCTATGTGTCTGAATTTTTTGTACTTCACTCTTATGTCCGATGATTATGCGAGGACACAAATACTCAGTGGTTATTATGACTTTTTTTTATGATGGTCATCAAAATGATTAGTTAAAGGGTCACAACTTAATTTACAATCTTGATGCTACAAAGTAAAGAATAAAGATTAAAACAAAATTCTGCAAAAATCATATCAGATACCTTTTTGTAATGTACAATTACAAGTTATTTCATTTAGACTGTGGAACAATTTACCTACACAGCTCAAGGTGGAGGAATTTGGGATACCCAAATTAAAACTTCAATGGCTCTTTTCTTGGTTGTTAAACTTTTTATAGTAAAACTTGAATAACTGATTTTTAAATAAATAATTATTTTTTATTGAGGCATATTAAAGGCAGTGCTATCAGAAAAAAATACTGATTATTTGTGTGGCTCTGCACTCAATTTTATGCATATAATTACTGTGCTAAAGGACAAGCTATATCTGGAGAATTAAATAATTTTTTACAATTTCCTTTGACTATGAAGTATTTTATGCAAACATAGGGTTCTATTTTTTTTTATCCTTTGTAAATTATTTCAACAGCTGATAATTTTTATGGAGAAGTCCTGTCAGCCCCATCAATGGAACAAGATTGTGTTCTTGATATGGGAGGATCAATGGGAAGTTTATTTGGTAATTATTCTTATTTTTTCATTTAAAAATTGTGATGTTAAATAGTGTATTTATCTAAAAAAAATTGTGATTTTTTAAGTATGTGCCATTATAGGTTATTAAAATATATTTAAAATTTTGTAGTAATAGATAAAATGTAAATAATTTAGCTTAAATACAAGTATGTTTTAATCTATTTCGTGGCTCTGGCAGTAACAAAACGCATGTTTTCTGCATTGCTTCTGTATTAATCATTAATGCATTAATCAATGTATTTCTGCATTAATCATTAATCTAGATCATAAATCTCTAATGCAGCATTAAGTCGGCCAAATCAATTACGCACATAATTTTTGCAGAGTGTCAAAAAATAAACAAATATAGGATCATGAGCAACCCCAATAATTTTGAAAACTTTACTCGTATGTTTAAACACAAAAATTTCTCCATAATAGATCATTAAGAAATCTATCAATTTCTGTATTCTTTGACAATGATCACTTTCCTACTGAAATTTTTTGAATACTTATGAAATAATGTTGTCCTTTAACTTATTTGTAAATGCAATATAGGAACCTTGTAAAACATGTTTTTAAAATATTATTGTCCTGAGCCAACAGTGTTTGTTTTATTAAATTGTGAGATTAATTTATACTTTTATTTAAAATAAGTTTGTAAGTTGGCTGTTGCATCAGTATCGTTTGTGACGAAAAATAAAGAAGTTTGTCAGCTTTTCTTTTGTAAAATTCTTTTACCTTTTTATACTTATTGGAATTATTGAAATCAAAGAAGATTTACTATGTGTATTTTAGATAAGGGACAAGGAAAGTTCAGCTAGAATTTCCTGGTTGTTTTGAACAACTATAATCTTTTAAAAATATTTATTTTTGTAAACATTTAAAAAATACTAATTGTTTTAATGAAAGTTTAGTTAAATGTTTAACAATTTGAATGTTTTATCTGCATTTATGTTTTAATGCAGGTCAGTGCCGTCAATTAAATCAAATGAATACACTGTCATCTGCTCCGCCACCTCCAGGGCTCTCTGCTCTTCCAATCGCTGGGTTTGGTTGTGCTCCTTCACAACAACTTTTACAACAATGCCAAGCTTCTTCACAGCAACTTTCCCATGAATTCCAAGCTCCTGTTTACCGCAGTGCTGCATTTGCTTCAAGATCTAGACAAGCAAATTTTAACCAGTTGTTCAATTTCGCTAAACCGTCCGGAAGTTCCCCTTTTATTCAACCACGTAAGTTTTTTTCTTTTTAAAAGGTTCCTTTTAGTAAAAAATGTATTAAAAAGTGTAGTAAAATAATTTTATTAAGAAAGTGCCCTGTTCATTTTTGTGGATACTGCAGTTAATCTACACAGGCAGGGTTCCCACGGGTCCTTGAAAGTCCTTAAGAAGTCCTTGATTTTTGTTTTCAAGGACCCCTTTATACTCCTTGATTTTGACCAAAAATCATTGAAAAGTCCTTAATTTTAATTTTTGATTTCAAGGACACTCTAAATACTCCTTGATTTTCATTAACAATCATCGAGAGTCCTTGATTTTTCTCATCTGCGACGGCGCGCAACGTTAGAATTGCAGGAACTCGTTACCTAAAGCATTGCCAACACAGTGGTAAATGGCGCTCTAGCCCTTGGCAAAAAAAAAAAAAACGTTATTAGACAGAGTAACCGGTTATATTTTCACCTAATCCTTTTTCCCTTTGATATTGTTTGCTATAACATCTGGTGTTGACGATATTTCGAACAATGTTAAAAACAAACAATAATTAATGTATGTTTAAAAAAAAATTGTGTTTATATTAGTTATTTTGTAAATTTTGTCTTATTTGTTAAAATGGCTTCATATAATTAGAGGTCCTTGACAATTTTTAGGGGTCCTTGAAAAATCCTTAAAAAGTCCTTGATTTTTATTTTGAAAAAAGAGTGGGAACCCTGACAGGGCAATATACATATTTTTCGAACATTCTAAAAAAAAAAAAACTTAGCATTTATTTTTCCAGATAGCAGACAATTATGAGCTTAAAATAATTTTTAAAAATTAAAGTTATATCAGCAACCCTAATTACATTCTGCCATTTAAATTTTAAATGAATAAGTAATTGTGATAAACAATTGAGTTAGATATGATTCTGCTTATTCAAATGTAATTTTTAATCTCCCTTAAAACAAAATGCTCTCTCCAAATGCATGCTCATTTCTCTTCTCATCGAGACTTGTAAGGCGTTAAGTATTGTTATGTGTTTGCATAGTTGGTCTATTTACTATGCGACCTTCGAAAAGACTCTATTCTACCATCCCTTCCCTTGGTTTTCTAGGAAATGAAGTAAGCATCGCTTTTCTAAACCTAACAGGTTTGAGGTTAATAATCCTTACAAGTCAAACCCAAGTAGGGTAGGGATAAACCGAAACCGCAACACTCACGCTGTTTCAAAGAAAACTACATGGTGGAATGGGGGAGGAAAATGCTTTTGAGGCTTGCATTCTAGATAGACCTATTATAGTTAATGTTGTTTCTCATCTGTAAGGAATTTTTACTTTTTTGTTTTAAGCAATCTTGCTTCTAGTCTGTTGACAACAGCTCATAATTACATTCTCTCTCTACAATAGTAGCACATGTACAGAATTCAATTTAACTGTAACATTACTACCAGTCACGTTTTTAACTTGAAAAAATATTATCAATTTAATTCCTAGAAAACTCTTTTATTTTTTCTGCTAAATGATGTAAATAAAAATTAATAATAAATCTCAAGGAAACAATGAAGTCTTATAGTACTGTTTTGAAACAATAGTATTGCCATGTTTATGATAAATCCCAATCAAAAAGTCTGGATCAGGCACTTTATGTTTTTAGAGTTAAATAATACTATAAAGTTGTAATTAGATATAGAATGTAAACAAATATAGAATGTCGTTTCTTAAATATAATTTGTGCTTTTATTTTAAAACAAAGAGTATTATTTAATTTGTAATTTTTTGTTTCCTTAAAGCTGCCAACATCTTTGAAATGCCTACATATAGTTTTGATTCACAAATAAAATATGAAATAAAAACAAGTGAACCATTTGATTTCATGGATTTTAAAGTTAAAAATTTTCAACTGGAAAAGATAAGAAGTATGAAGACTAAAAAAGTATGTTTCTATGTTATTTTTATTAGTATTTAATCTTATCTGTTTTTTTAATAACACATGAAAATGGACAATGCATATAACTACACTTACTCAACATAAACTACAGCAATATTTCTCTGCAAATGAAGGGCAGGTATTTCAGATCGGGTGTTAAAAATTGAAGCGTACGCAGGATGAACAACTTGATTTTGTAAAAGGCTTTCCTTAATACCCTCTTTGAGCATGATAGAGAAAAATCGCCTAAACTGGTTTAAAGAAACAGGTTACTCGCTTTGTTAATCATTCGTGGCAACCCTAATTCCCGCCAGAGATTAGTAGACACAAGTAACACGTTTGTACCGCAAATGAAGAACCAAAGGGAAAACCAGCTTCCTGTCGCCAATGTCCGCCAAGCAGACACATAAGGTAAGACACCACAAAAATCAATTGGTTCTTCCCGTGTACTATTCAATTGATAACAGAAGGTATAGAAAACTTTCTTTAAGGTATTTCCAATTTAACCTTGATCTTACATCACACTGTCTTTTAGAAGAGGATACTTTCCCTTTATCGATCACATTGTACATTTGTAGATGTATAGCGTAATATCTGACTTTGGATGTCAAGTATGACTTTCTGTACTCTTTCTTTTTAACCCTTTAATGATCTTATAATGTTCAAGAAAATAGTTGGAAAAATGCCCAATTTTTTAACCATGAAAATTATATAAAAATGTGTACAGACAATATAGTTTGATTACTTAAATTTTTTTTTGAATTTTTTAAAATATATATTTCATTATTTGATCACTTTTTTATATAAAAATGCTTAGAAAGTCTCGCCTATTGGTTTTCTCTAAGATAGATCTTTTCAATACATTATAAAATAATTTAATGAAGTAAATATAGAGTACATACATAGAGTACATCCGCATCTACTCATATTAACATTATCTGCATGGAATTGGTTTCTGTAAAGAACAATTTGTGTTTCAAGTGTATTAAAAATACTAGCTCATATTTTGTTGCTAAAATTTTTCGTTACTTATCTTGTAACTATTTTAGGCCAAATGGCAGTAAAAAAAAAGAATAAAAACAATTGTTAACAATATTGTGGACTAATAGAGTTTCTGAAAGAGAAACACCCTAACAATTATCTGTAGTTCACGCCTTTTGTCGTAATTCGACAAGATACGCCTCTTGTTGTAATTCGACAAGATCAGTGATTGGGTTTCTCCCCCAAACACTGTATTTGGTTATTTCTCATGGCTTTGCAAACCACTGGAATAACAGGACATCTTCACAGAATGTGTGTTTACATAAGGTAAATTGATTAACAAAAAAAATCGGTTTTAACTATGAATTATAAAGATTTCTAAAAAAAGCTATTTACTGTGAATATGACTATTTTAAAGTGTTTTAGTCATGCCTAACATTTTAAATCAATCTAAAAAAAATTGGTGTTGCTATTGCTATTCTAAAAAGTGGCAGTTTTTATACAAAGACAATGCCATGTGTAAATTTGTTTAAGCCCAACAACTCACAATGTTATTGGATCAAAATTCACTGTTGTCAGTTAATAATAGGTGGAGACGTGTCATTAGTTGTAGTAACTACTTCCAGAAAATATTTGCAGATTGGGGTTTTCTACTTTAGAATAAAATGTAATAAAAAATTTCTTTACATTCCTTAAAACCTTTAATGCCGTACTAACAGTACTATGTTGTTTAGCACTTACTGGTATTTATAACGTTTGTCTTTTTTTTAAATAATTTTAGATGCAGTTTTTGAATGCTGCCAGTATGGCTCTAATATGCACAGCAAATCTGAAAAAGAGAACTGATACATACCGCTTGTTGATTACAAAATTGGCCGATGAGGTTAGGACATTCGATCCAGAATTTATATTGAAGGTATTTAAATTTTTTTATTCTACAAAAAACGCAATCATTATCTCAATATTTTACGTTGGTTGTTTATTTTTTAACCTCCAATGGGCTGTAAAAAAGACGGGTCAGTATACAGAAAAGATTTTAGTACTATATAAGTAAGTTATAATCCAGCTTACTTCTCTACATAATCACCTTGATGATTAAGACATTTGTCATATCTGTGAACAAGCTTTGAAATACCCTCTTCATGAAATGTAGCCGTCAAGTAAGAATTTAGAGCTCTTATTCGTTTTTCCTAAACAGAAGGGAACAATGCAACAGAAATTCCTTGAAGAATGAGTCAAGTGCATGGAGACTCCTTTATGAGTCATGGGGTTGTTCATGAATGGTGTTGAATAGTTAAAGGTAGCCAAACTGACGTTCGTGAAGAAGGGGTCCAAGGAAGCAAGTCACATGCAACATTGTTAAGTGATTTTACCAAGTGTTTAGTTAAACATGAAAGTTCACCTTAAGTGAATTATCGATTAGCATAGTGGCTTGAAGGGTAGCACTTCCAAATTGACGTGGAGCTCAAAGAAACGGTCACAACTCCCTTTACATCATAGACGGCTACATTTTATCAAGAGGGTATTGCAAAGTTTGTTCACAGATATGACAATTGCATTAATTATCAAGGTGATTATGTAGATTAATAAGATGTATTGTACTTTACTTTTGGTAATAAAATCTTTATTGTATATTGCCCTGTCTTTTCTTAACAGCCCATCAGAAGTCCTTGCAGTTAATAGGAAGTGACAAATGTATTTTTATAAGTAAACTTACTATTTGTTTAGGCAGATATTTACATTTTTTTAGTTTTAAATATATAATGTTCAACATGTTTGTTAGTTGAGAGGCCTGGACGTCTTAATCCCCTTGGTGAGCAATGTAATTTGCTCAAATTAAGTTTCTTCTTCTCAAAAAAAATAATAATGGTTTTGTTAAGAATTTCTTTATTGGCTTTCAGTATATTGTAAAAAAGATGTATTGCTTAAATTGTAGTTTATAGTCTTTAAGTGTGCAAAATGTTCTATCTTTACTTAAATATAGAAGACTGTTGTACATGTATAATTTTCTTAAACTAGTTAAAATTGAACTGTCTAAGTTTTCTGGTTCACAGTTTAATATTCAAATCAATCTTGATTGAGAATAAATGTCTGATATTATTTAAGTAAACCCCACCCCCCCCATTAGATTATGCTGTATTATTGGTAGGTTAATTGTATCAACACAAACTTTAATTGTTCTTGTAAATGTTTTATTGGGACTACTACCTTGATCAAAAAGTTCTCGGAATAACCACCGTGAGGCGCTCCTATTGTTTCGATTTAATTTAAGTTGGTACATCTGTTGTTGATATTCCCTTCAAATCTTAGCGTCATAGCTTGACATTTGCAAAAGTTATGTTGCCAAGAGTGCATCTATCTGTGTGTTTGTTCTCGATTTTTTAGAAATGGAATTAAATGTGCAACAACGAACTTGTATCAAATTTTGCGGACGGATCCATTGGCAATGTTCAATCTTCGGCTATCTTTCTGATGGTTAATTTGCGGTTATTGACCAACCTTTTTTGCTGTTATTGACCGTTTATTTGATCTTTTTTTTCATCTGTTTCTGATGTTGATGGTCTGCCACTGCATTCATCATATTCGATTGACTCACGACCACTTTTGAACCACTCGTGCTACTTTTAAAAGACCGGTTTCTTCAAGAAATTGTTTCAGAAACACTTTTCTAACATTTTTAACTTTGGCGCTCCATTAACCCTTTCAGTCCCAGTGATGCCATTTGGCATCATCACTTTCAATATTTTTTTCAAAATGTTTATGTCCCGTTATGACATCCAAACACACATCATTCGATTCTTCACACTTCGTTCATCAGACAATATTTTTCATTAATCTCAATAGAAGTCAGAACTACTTTTTTTTTTATTCAGAAAATAGCCAACAAGTGTCTCACCTGTTTTTTGATAAGTTCACTTCAGTTCCACATATATAAAACACAATTTAAACTATTTCGGTTAAAATAATTACTAATTTTTAATTTTTTTTTCTTATGGAACTCGTATATTTGACCTAAAATAAGCTTATTTTGTGAATATCAAAAGTTTCTGTAGTGTAGTATATTTTTGGGACTGAAAGGGTTAAATCTATTTTTTACGCAAAATTTGATACAAGTTCGAGGGTCCATCAAAGATGATGAACGCAGTGGCAGACCATAGACATTGTAAACTGATGAAAACATTGATTGAATAAAAAAACAAACCTCAAATTAACCGTCAGGGGGATAGCGGAGGACTTGAACTTGCCTATGGATCCGCCCGAAAAATGTGATACAAGTTCGTTGTTGCAAATTTAAGTCCATTTCTAAAATTTTAAAAAAATCGAAAAACATACAGATATAGATGCACTCTTGGCTACGTAACTCTTGCAAAGGTCAAGCTATGATGCTAAGATTTGGAGGAAATATCAACAACAGATGTACCAACTTAACAAAAAAAAACCTCAAATGGAAACAATGGGAGCTCTTCGCGGTGGTTATTCCGGGAACTTTTTGATCAAGGTAGTATTTTATAAGTAATAAAAAGAACGAATACCAAAGCATAGGGTATCATTTACTTTTTCTTATGTGTAATTTCCATTTAAATATTTGATCCATATATAGTACAGGATATTTCATATTTTTCTACTTGGTTTTATAAGAGGACATTCACAATTTGAAATATATCAACATAAAGCATGATATTTAAAAGTTAAGTCTTCTGCATGACCAGTATGAATATTAAAATAAATATTTTCAATGTTTTTACTCATTAAGTCCTTTTGTTAAAGCTATTTTTTTAAAAACTTATTAGGCCAGAGTTTATTATTTCTTTCAATAAATTGTAGTTTTTACTTCATTATACCAACACAATATCATGTGCTTATGAAATTAACTTTCCAAATAGGATATATTACAAAGATCATTGATAAAAATCATAAATAGCAAAGTGCCCAAAATTGAACCCTTGTGTACACCTTTCTTAATAAATCTTTTAAACTATTTATACTGTTTTTGTCTAACACTTGCAGCATATAACTTGCATAGCAATATGTTATGATTTACTTAGTCGGAAGCCTTTGCAATATCTATAAAAATATAAACTGTTTTGAAACTATTATTAAGGGATTTGTATACTATACTAGTAAAACTTAGAAGAGTGCATCTTCAGTTCCAAGTCCTTTTATGTAACCAAATTAGTTTTAACACGTTGGATGCCACTGACTCCTTAGGGAGTCGCATGGTTCCGATTCACCGATAACAGCACATTCTGATGAAGTTCATAGTACCATTTCACCAACCGTTCTTATGAGTTCAAGTTCGTTTGTAAATTTTGCATCCGATCCTTCTGTGCTTGGAATAATACTTGGTGATTTGAAAGAGGGCATTCTATTTAAAATTACGAGGAAACTAAATCCTTCGTCTCAAGTGTAGGGCGACCAGACACCACACACACTGCATTTCGTAAAGTGATTCAGTTTGTTATTCAACAATCTAGCTATAAAAAAATTGCAAATAGTCTGTTTTTTTTTTTTGGTATTTTTTTTTTTTCAAAAAAAAAAAAAAAAAAAAAAAAGAATATCAGAAAAACAAAAGAATAGTCCAAAAGTTAATCACTGAAGCAAATCTGGCAATTGGCTTTCAATTTAATAATTAGTGACAGGTTATGGTTACAGGTTATCCGGTTGGAAAAAAGCCAGGAAAATTTCCTCGTATTTTTACGACTAGCTGTTGGCTGTCGTGTAGCTTTAGTTAGCGAGGTTAATTCAACCTAACCTTGCAATTTTTTGACCTCAAACTAAGATTTGTATTTTTTCCAAACTGAAGAATATTTAGTTTATTTCGATTGTAACGAACAGGATGTTCTCCTACTTTATCAGCCTCTATCGATGAAGCCTCTATCGATGATATAGTGGCAGCGAATGTGTTAAGAAACGAAATTATTTTTATTAAAAAAATTATAAAGGGTTTTTCATTGCTGTTTTAATAACTTTTGAGAAACTGATGACACAGAGAGTGGACGATATTTTCCATACAAGTAATTTTTTCCACTTTAGATAGGTGTTACTGTAGCTAATTTTAATTTTTCAGGAAACACATACTCTTTAAAAGACATATCTATTCAATTTACAGTTATTTCTGGTTTATGCTTAAATGCTTTGCTTATGACCTTGATATGTTTGAGTCTTTATTGCTAAAGCACAAATTTAAATACATGATAAATGCAATTTATTTAAATTAATAGCATTTATGATGTTTTTAAATTGTTTTAAATATATTATCCTTTATTAAAATTTAAAAAATAATTACTTCTTTGATTGATAGTTCCTAGATTTTAACTGTTTGAAAATTCTTAATGGTAGATGATTGATTTCCCTTTTTGAACAAACTTATTTGTTTAACCATTAATTAGTTATAATTGATCAAATAATTAATCTCTTTTGTGGGGGTATTTTTTCTTTTTCCTAAGTCATACTGGTATTGCATATTATTTTTTTATGCTCAAAATAATATTTTTGATAGTTTTTAAGCTCATTTTTCAGACTTTTCTGTCTTTCTTTACCACCTAAACAAAACAAAAAAATTATAGCTTCTAGAGCCCGTAAAAGGTCAATACTTTCTTTGCCCATTCCAGCTTTGACCATGGGCACTGGAGTTTTGAAGTAGAATATGTAAGGTGTCCAATTTAGAACCCCCTCCTCCCAGTCCATAGATACCAAGCTTGCTAGGTCCTCATTTTATCTTCCCAGTGATTAAAGAAAAATTGTGGGAAAAAAAACTGAGTCAACCTTGCTTAGTCCAGGATTTTAGCAAAGGACCTGTGGAAAGCAGCACAAAGCCATCTACCATCTTTACCAATTTTTTTTCAACCAAGGAACTCAAAACAAGCGAAAAAAAAGTAGTTTCTTGTTTACTATGAAATAATTTTATTTTGTGTCAATCATTTAAGTAATGTTATCATTTGATTATAAAAATTCTAAAATAATCAGATTTGCCAAGTTCCTCTATTTTTGAAAATAAATGGCAACTTAGCGCAACAACAGCTTTTTGCTTTTCTTTATTATAGGTTATATGCTAAATATTTGTATATTAATATCTCTATTGTCTAAAAATTACATCATAAACTATTATCTAAAAA
The DNA here is from genome assembly GCA_023701765.1 of Hylyphantes graminicola. Lineage (NCBI taxonomy): Eukaryota > Metazoa > Arthropoda > Arachnida > Araneae > Linyphiidae > Hylyphantes > Hylyphantes graminicola. The sequence continues at coordinate 17,111,333 of CM043122.1, forward strand.
TTACCTCATAAACTATTATCTAAAAATTACCTCATAAACTATTATCTAAAAATTACCTCATAAACTATTATCTAAAAATTATCCTAAGAACAATTGTCTAAGCATTACCAAAAGCACTGTATACTAATCATCCCTTCTTCCAAACTAAATTCATTTTGAGGAACAAAATATTTTATCTAATTCAGTTTTTAATTATTTAATGAAAAATTTGGGTTAACATGACGATAGGGTCTGTACAAATATTGTAAAATTTTTAAAACCTTTTTAAATAGTATATAAATTAATCTTAACTGTTCCATGGCAGTGGGAAAAATGAAGACAAACTACAGTAAATGCTTTTTCTCTAAAGATCATTCTGACTTTTTGATAAAAAAAAATCAAAATCAAACCAACTGTCCATAAAGCATTTCTAAATCAAAGTCAAGAATAACCTAACTTTGAATTTTTCATGCTTTACTGGAGTTCATGGGAAATCAAAATCGTGTTTGATCAAATATGTATCTCCAAAAGACATTTTTGGCTGTTACCGCACCTTACCTTTCAATGATAGCATATTACCAAACATAATATTCTTCAGCATTAAGCCATCAATATAATATTTGTTTTAATGGTAACTTTTCTTTTTTTTTAATTATGAAAACTATTATATTGTATATAATTCCCCAATAAAAACTAGTGATAGAATATGAAAAAGTTTGTTCTAAAGCATAGTTTCAATGCTACCTTATCTGATTTTGTTGTAAACGATATCTGTTACTGGTTCTACCTCTTCCCCTGAATTGTCAGTAAGATGGAATTCTAAAGAAAATCTTATATTTTAATTTATAACCCAACTAGTCTATGGATACCCATGGTAATTGCTTGTAAATAAAGATTTTTTTCTCAAATTTACCTTGTACTTCATTTAGTTTTCATCCATTTTATCACATGCTATTATTCTGCATTTTAGAATAAACATATTTGCAGGTTGCTCTTTATAGTCGCCAGGATTTAAATATTAGGTCTTCGTCAAATTTCTTGCTTTCTTATGCTGCTTATCATGAAGAAACTCGACCTTATTTAAGAAAATATTTTGAAGCTTGCATAAGATTGCCTTCTGATTGGATTGAAGTTGCTGAACTATATCAGGTATTTAAAGTACATTATTAGAGAATTAAAAAACAAAATCACTTAGAATCAAATATTCAACTAAAATAAATTGTCTTCTAATTTCTTAAATTTCTATTGAAGAAATTTGTTTTATTGGTTTTTATGTTTATGTTTGTCACAACATTTGAAAGTTTTGTTGAAGACTACGAGTTGAACTAAAATAAAGATCGGGTTACAGGAGGCTATAGTATGATGGCTGATCCTGTGTTAAAGTGTGAAATAGTTTGTAGATTTGTTCTCATAAATCAGCAAGTTTGCATCCATTTTAAAGCAATGCAGTTTAGTTGTTTAGATTTTGTGAAGTTTAAATAAGCCACATATGAGGCAAAAGCAAACTATGTAAATATTTGCATTTTTGTCAGAAAACAATAACATTTAAAGAGAAGTGACCTTAAAACCTCAGATGCTTAACTAGAGGTAAGAGGGTGGCCGGGTCTGGGCTATCAAATATGATATTTTTGACATTAAGCTTACAAAAGTAAAAATATTGGCTAAGGTTTTGGCTAATGAGGGCAGTCATTCTTAGAAGTTTTACTCATTCCATAAATATTTTACTAGTTAGATTTTTTTTTTCAATTTATATTTTTTCTAATTTCTACTTTTCAATCAAAATAAACCAAAATAAGTGATTTTATTCCAATGCTGAGATGTTTTATTTTGTTAAATATTGTTCTACTGATTTGTTTCTAAACAATAATTTTTTTTAGTTGTTTGGAGATGACAGAATAAAACACAGATCACTTCCAGCAGCCTTAAAAAGAGTTATGGTGAAATCATTTTCAAAATTTGATGCATATCAGTTAGGTACATAACATTTTATTTTTCTCTAACTCCTAATGATTTTCTTCTGATAAAATGCAAAAATATTGAACATTATCTGCTGTTGCTATGAACATTACCTGCTATATTGCAGTGTTTTCTGCTATCTCAGAGCCCCTTTTCAATTTTTTTAAAAAAAATTTATTAATTTTTTTTTATTTATTCATAATTGAAGAGCTAAGTGAAATAACACGCTAAGTGACATTTTTGAAAAAATTGAGATTTTTGTCAATGAACATGTTATTATCTCCTTTAAAGATTACAAGATTCTCCTTTTTCATAAATTTTAAGTAAAGTATATTTTTTACTGTTTGTAAGTACCACTTTCAAAGTATCTAATTCAAACAAAAAAACTTTTAAGCTCATTTTTTTCACCTTTTTGTCACTTAGCAGGTTCTTCCAATAAGCTCACAAATTATGAATAACAATAATTGTGTGTATAGCTATACTTTTTAAAGTAAAATCTTAATTAAGTTGATCAATGATTTGTCAAAAGTGAAAGAGTGTTCTAAAATTTACCTGAATAGGAATTGCCATTGTGAAAATGACCAGCGATTTTAAAACACCCTCTATAATCTTACAAAATTTTTCAGAGGATACTCTGGTTCAAAAGTTTGGGAATTATTCCTATAGTATATAAACGCTAATAGAAAACACGCGCTATGAATGTTTTTAGTGCAGTAAATAATATTTTTCAAAAAATTTCTTGCATCATACTTCTTCTGCAACTCTTATAATTTTAATTATACTTATCTTTTTCAGCAAAGTATAATCGGGATAAAACTAAAAAGAAACATAAAACAAAGGTAGGTCTACAAGTTCATTTTAAAATGTTTAATTTTACCTCTAAGAATTCTAAGTATAATTCAAAGTTTTGTAAGGCGATATGTCTTTGGAATATTGGTGTTTTTTATACCTTTCTTGGATTACAATTAGAGTAATTTTTTTAAAAAAGTGTTTATTTGACATGCTAAACAAAAGACTTATTTATAGGTGAATCCTACTTTTTTTGCAAATGAAGAAAATGAAAAATGTCCTGAGAATTATACATTAAAACAACTTATTAGAATGCTTCATATTGATGCCCCAGCTCAAGAAATTATGGGCCTTCTTGGAAAAAAGTAAGATTAATACTTGTACGATTTTTAAATAATTTCGTCCAAGCACTTCTAACAAACTCCACAGAAGGGACAAACATTTTACATTGATGGAATTTCTATTAACCTACAGGGCAATTTTTACATTAATCTAATGCACTGTTAATACACTTGCTACCAAGATTAAAAATATAAAATTTATTACAGCATTTTTAAATTGTTGAATACCAGATTTCTCAAGGTGGAGGCGACAACCACAGATCTAGTGAAAAGTTAAAATAAAAGTGACATTAAGGGAAAGAATACTGTAGACTCATTATAAAATAGTTAAAAAAAACTTTATTAGAAAGGAACACTTTTTTTGAAGTGTAAATTTATAAAAGAATTTACCATTGTAAAATAAAAGAAACCAGTGCAAAATTTCCAAGAGTATATTATTGTACCCTACCCCTGGTCTCTTTTTCCCTGGAGTCATTGTACTTTGTCTGAGGAAGTCCTCTACAATACCCACATAAGCAAATGAAATAATGAACTGATTTACTACTAATTTATTGGACAGAACTTCTTCCTTTAGTTAGAACTTAATGAACTCTTATTTATTCATTTTTTTTCACTCGTGAACAGTAGCATAGTTTTAACAATTCTTATTTTTGCCTTGATTCAAAGAATGCCAAATGTCAAGTGTGTCTAAGGAAAAATAAATTATATCATACTCAATATAAAATATTCTTAACATTTACACAATAAAAAAATATTATGTTTAATATAAACTTACACATGAGTTGTACTAATAATCCAAGTCACCACTATCATGTTTAACTGTGGTGCAAGATTTATTCCTATCCTTAACTTATGTCAAATAATGTACTGCTGCTGTTCAGGACTCATTTATGTAAAGAAAATTTACTTATCATTTATTTATAATATATTTTAGGTACCCTGAAACTGATGAGAGTTTTAGAAGAAGTGGTTTGGAGGGCATTTGGGATCCACAACAAGCTGGGAAAAGAATGAAGTTGCCTCAACCAATAACTTGGGAAACACAAATTTCGTTACGTGGAAATTCAGCCATTGTGTGGGAAGGATTAATAGGTACATAATATATAGCATAATAACGAAACTGCCAATGTGCAAAACCATAGGTATAGGAAAACTAGATACTGATAATCCCACCCACTGTTTACTATAACCACCAATCCCTAGAATTTGCATTCATTATTTTGTTATTTGACTGAGGATATCATCACATTTATCTTTAAAAGATGCTTGAAATTTAATGTAACTACAAAAATTACATATAAAACATTACTATAACTATATTTCACAGTTAAAAATATTTGTAGTCCCACAAGGTACGTAGGGCAAAATACTAAACATTTTGAGAGTGTAATTTAAGAAAAGCACAATGTTATGAAAAATTACCTTATATCTATAATCATCAAATCAAGGTAAAAAGTTTTGAAAATATTCAGTGTGTCCTCCAGTAAAGAAAAGGCAGGCAGTTTTTAAAGCTTATCAAAACACCATTCTTAATCAATTTCATAGAATTAAATCCACCTGTATTAAGGAAAATTTTTAAACTTCAAATTTAAAGGACTCTTTTGCAATTCTTCAATCAACAACAGCTACCCTCCAAACTTCATTAATAGAAATTTACTTGTACCGGTGACATAACCTTTTTGATCCTCATGGTCTTTATATCTGTGACTGTCTTGACTTTTAAAATTTTAGTCTGAAATCTCATACCAGTAGGGTGTGTTTTGTTGTCTTCCTTTTTTGAATGGACAGTTCAATTTTTTTTTGTATCACCATTGTTTTATTTATTTTATTGTTGTTTTAAATGCTGTTTCGGGGAAATTGGGTCTTCTGTGACCTTTCTATCCATCAAAAATAGAAAAAACAGTATTGTCCTTTTAAGGTGGCTGATTGTGGTTGCTCCTTGATAACATGCACAATCCACCATTTTTCTCTTTTTTTTGGTATTTTATTTGTTTAATTTCTGGTTAATACAACCCCCAGGCTTCAGCGACCTACAGTGTTTAACTATTCTCCCAATTGTGTTTTCATTGCTTCTTTTGTTTTTTAATTTTCATGTTTAACTGTACTATATGCAGTTTCATGCATTTAACTTTTATCTGTTTTTAGATACCAGTAAACTTCCCTATATGGCCATGTTACGCAACCTAAAAAATTTGATTTTGTCGGGAATATCAACAAAGCATCATGAGAAAGTTCTTAAGCAGCTGGAAAATAAAGTAAAATAGCTTTTCTTTTTGTAGTAATTTAAGTTAATTTTATTATTTATTGCTTGTTTTAAATTACGGATTTATGCCTTATGTTAAAACATTCTTAAATTACAGATTGCTGTTTTGAATAGCAGGCAGCTTCCTCTACAATTTTATGAAGCTTTTAAAGTTCTTACTGAAATTGAAGAGTTATTAAATCAAAAGGATTCTGATTCTTCTTTGATAGCCCAAGACACTCCTACTTGGAAAAGAAAACGAATGGAGAAAACTTTGGAAAAGTAATTTATTTGTTACATACATCCTATTTTTTTTAATGTTAACCTTCCTGTGTGAACTGGGAAGCCCAGTCAGTTAGGCGTTCGCCTTGCATGTGTTAAGTCCCAGATTGGGGTCCAGGCACCACCAAAATAACTGCCAACCTATAAACGCCCCGTGCAGCCAAAAATGTCCCACAAATAATACCCCTAGTGGAGGGAGTGCACATTAAATCTGCTCGAAAGTCCTGACGCTGTGTACAATGTTGCACTTAATGGTTGAGTTTGGTCAGTTAGGTGCCTATTCAGACGTCGGCTCGTCACCTGATTGTGGCTCTAAATTATGACGGCCATCGCCAATAGCCCTGTAGCTCTAGTGCGACAATAATTTAAACTTAACTAAAAGTAAACCTACCTGCACTTGTAGTTTTATGTACAAATGCAAATCACAAAAGATTGCAGGGGTTAAGTAAAATGAAATAGCTTTAAATCAAAACCAGTTTCAATAGAATGTATTTCAGGTAAATGCCCTGACAAATTTTGGTTCATAATTGAAAACTCATAACAATACCATTTCCCCATTTCCTGCTACTTTTTTGTGAAAATAATTAATAGTTAATAAATTGTAATAGTTAATAGTTAAATACTTTTATATACTAAGTTATTAGTTAATAAAGTAATAGATTAATATTAATGAAAGCTTAGTAATATAATGTAAGCATTAATCTTAAACTTGTTATAAGAGTCTAGGGTCTAATTTTACTACAATTGCACTTGGGTTCAATTTTTAACAGACCTGAATAAAAATTCATGTTTTATTAAGATTTCATGCTTGTATTATAATTTAAATTGTAAAATTAATGTGGTTGTACATTTTTGTTACTTTGCTGGTTTAAAAATTATTGCTCGAAAAGTACAAATTTTTGTTGGAAATTAAAAACTCTCTTGGAGTTTTACAAGCCCAGAGGCTTAGTGGTAGTGCTTCGCATTGCCATGTACAATTCTGGGGATCGCTTTCCAGATTGGGTGAGGTTGATTCATCTTTTCATGCCTTAAGTGGGTCGATAAAACGAGGCAAGCATGCTTGGGAACTGAACACTGGGGCCACCTACCGGGACATATGGGCAGTTCTACCATAATTTTTAATATCTGGTATAAAAAACTTGTGAAATTTATTTTTTCAAAATCACTTTAGATGTTTGTAAAAAGGTTTATCAGGGTTCTAGAATTACGAAAAAAAGTTCAGCAAAGCTCATTTGTAAAAAACACCAAATAATAATAAGGGATGGCAGTTTTTCAGAAACACTGATGCTAAAGAAACCGGTCTAAACCTGCCTTACGAAAATTACCTTTTTTCAATGAAACCAAAATCACAAAAAAAAAAAACATTTTGTCTTGAAACTGGTTTCAGTTTTCCATCCCTAGATCATTACGATGGTAAGGAACGGAAGAATTAAAACGGAAGGTAAGGAAATTCACGCTGTTTTCTGGTCTCTTTTGTGTTGAAACTAACTCCAGTTTTTTAAAAAAATATTTTTTTACTTCTTGTACTCCACCTAAACATTTTTATAGAAAAAAAAATAATTCAATTATCAAGCCAAAATTAACCTTTATCTTGGGTGACTGTGAGGAAAACAATAAAGCCTCGCAGCTCAATTTACTGAGTTTTTTTTAAACTTTTGAGCTAATTGATAAAGTATAGCAAAAAATGTTGCTACTAACTAAAATGTGAGTTTTCTGCAGTACACTTTTCATGATTCAAGAATCACTGTGGCTTCATCCAGTGCCTCTTTTCACTACTTTAGCAATGAGGTCAGTGAATGTACCAAAACCCGGGGACAATCTTAGGAGAAGAGATTACACATTATAAATATTAAAAGCCCACATTTTATGGAAGGAATTTGTTAAGATATAGTATTAGTTCAATTTAAAATCCAAATGAATGTAATTTTTTGCTCAAAAATGTGTTAGTTCGAGCCCTATACTAAAAAATTGACATTCAGGACATACAATGGTAAGGAATTTTCTGCGTTTTGTGCTCTAAATTTTTTTTATGAGTTTCTTTGCTTTAAAATTCTGTTTAGCAATTATATAAGGACCAGTCTTTTAGTATAATAAGAAAAAATGGAAAAGGAATATTATTATTTTTTTAAAGTTATGACAGTGACATACAATTTAAAATTATGATAGAATTGCCTATATGCCTATCACCCCAGAGCCCTGAGTCACGTAAGCTGAAATGGGCATTGTAGGCCTTGGCCCACTTACAGGCTGTAACACCAAGGAATTAGTTTTAGTTAATTCTTAGAGGTTTCATTATATATTACAATACCTGAGGTTACACTCTCAAGTAATCTGTTAGTTTTAAAATATATACTGTTTTGATATGATTAAAAAAATAGTATTTGAAATGAAACGTAATTTTAACAGTATTTCATTTATAGATTATTTATCTATTCCAAACAGAATGCGAAATGCTTCCCATTCCTTGTTGGAGCGCTACAAAAATGGTGTGAGCAAAGCTATAGAAATCTCAGCTCTTCATAACTTACAACCTATACCAGGCAAAAGTTTAGTTATATGTGATGTTTTACAGCCTGATCAACCTGAAATCAAGAGCAACAGCAAGGTATTAATTCTATAAGATTTAATTTTTTTCTTCAAGAGTATTATAATTTGCATCACTTGACATGAAATTTTAATCATATAGCCACTTTAGTTAGTCCTTTTTCTTGCGTGTGTATTAAAAAAATTACTTTAAGGGAATTTCAGTTCTACCTTAATTAATATTATCTCAGTAAATTTAGATTAATTAAACTAAAAATTCAATGTTTTAAGTTGAAAAATAGTTTGTGTGGAATAATGATTGTTAAGAAGCAATATATTCTTTTATAAAGGCTTGGATGCTAAAGTTTGATATTTTACACTATAGCAGCCTATTTTTATTGGTGTTAATCAAGCTTGTCTTCATAATTAGTTGAACAGTTTCTAGCTCATTACTTAAGAATAATTTTCAAAAGCATTTTTTAATTTGGTTTTCCATATAAATCACTAGAAATGTTAAAATTGTTAGTTATAAAAAGTATTGAGCTTGTTTAAAGTAAGCCAATTTGCGGATTTTTTGGACACTTCGACACTGTACAAATCTATGTATTATAGATAAAAATGGAAAAAGAACTAAAGTAGTTGATTCATAGATGAACAATTGATTCATAATTTTTTTCCTTGTTACGCACATTTATTGTTAGATTTGTATTTTTAAGAAAATTGAATACATGAAATTAAAATGATATTGAATTAGTTAATTCAAATTACCTCTGTAAGCAATTACTGCCAAAATCGTTTTTTGTTCTTTTGTAATTGAATTTCAAGAGAATATTTTTATATCTAAGAGAAAAAAAATCTGAAAAACTCACTACAGAAAGAGTAACCTTATACACTGTTGAATATGATGGATTCTCTGGCTAAAAAAGACTAAGCTGGAAGTGGAATGGAAATGTAACTAATATCCTATTTTTTTTAATTCGAATATAGCATTTTGATAGTGTGCAGGAGCAAATTTTTTCTATATATATATATGACTAAAATATCAAATGAATAGTCTCTTTTCTGCAAAGGAATAGTTTAAATTCTATAATTTTTTTTAAAATTCTAGGCTTATCAACTTTGTGTAATGATGGGCTTGATGACTTTAAAGGCTTGTGAAGATTGTAAAATGTTTATAATCTATGATGATTTGTCAGAGAAAACTGCCTTAAAAGAAGATGCCCCATTCCTTAAAAGCATGCTGGATGTTTGTTTACAACATGAAGATGTAAGCTTTTGTTGCTTAGTAATTTTGTATGCCTTTTGAACACAAACATTAATATTAAAAAAAAGTTTAAATGAGCAATTAAAAAGTAAAAAAAATGCATTTGCAAGCTAAAATAAATGAATTTTTACTAGGTTATTTTAAATGGTTTGAAATGTCTTTGGTAAAAAGAAAACTTTTATCCACCGAAAAAGAAAAAAGTTAAACTCTTTAACTATTTTTAAAGAAGATGGATGGATGCATACCAAAAGATTGTAGGACAAATTAAAAAAAAGTTAATATATTGTGGTTGTAGTAAAATAAATATTGCAAATTATTTATCTGCTCCTTGAGATTAGTCATTAACAGTTTCAACTGTGTACTTCTAATAATAAATTTTAATGAAGTTTGGAATTTTGCCTAATGATCTTTTGGTATCATATGACTTGTATTTTTGTATTAATATGTGAATATGGGTGGCAGATCACACAAAGATTATAATGCTTCCCAATATTCATGTTAAATGTACTTAAGAAGTATAATTTACAAAGTAGCATTTATTTTAAATTTTATTTTATTTTTTTTTAGATGTACCAAAACATGCAAAGACAGAATTCTGTGAAAGCTTTAAAACATGTTTTAGACGTTTATTTGAAGCAACAGATGTTTTGTACTGAAAAGGTATGTAAACATAGTTAAAATGTTTTTAATTAATCAATGCATAGTTTTAATTTAAAACTGATATATTCCAAAGTGATGTTTCAATCATTAATTTAAAACTGGATTGGTGGATTTAGGTGAAAAATTTTTTGCAGTCTATTAAAAAAATGTAATGTTTGAGTGCTGTAAACAAAAACTTGGCTAGTAAAAAATTGACTAAGTTGACTTGTTGTCTTTTCCTGCAATATTTTTTTGTAATCTATAATAATAAAAATGAAGTTTTGTGTGTATGTGTGTGTGTATGTATGTCTCTCCGAAACTCGCAAACTAGACATTTGTTTGACTCGTAACTTGGTAGAAATACGTAGTTCATACTTGAGTTGCAAAATAAGAACTTTCAGAGCTCAAAATGTTCTATTTTTAGAGAAAATTCGAATTTTCTGAAAAAAATGCACCACTTTGGCTCAAATCCGATGAACATTTTTCTTTCGCGTTGCCATTCAGCAAATGAAATTAAAATAAACTTTTTCAAGAATAGTTAAAATGTAAAAAAGAAAATACTTTATTCTTAAAAACAAATATATTATTATTTTCATTTTAAAGATTTATCATCATATTTATCAACGATTAACTATCATTTTAAGTAGTAAACTTTCATTTTATATCATTCTTTAATCTGTATCAATGCAATATTTTATTTTTAACTCGATATTTTAATAAATAATTATCATGGACGTCTATATAAACTGGAAGGTTTCCTCCAACGACAGCGGATCTCAAAAAGTGCTACCAATTTTTGTACATAATTCCTAACGTTATTGTTGGTTTTTATAAACTTGATCGCCAAGGTCACATAAGCTAAACATTTTATATTTTTATCATTTACGATTAAGCTATAAATTGATATTTAACTAATTTTTATTTGAAGAATCGTTGCCGGCAATTTTACGCCAACCCTGACAAATTGGTATTACAGCAACCAAGATTGATCGCCAAGGTCATAAGCTAAACAATTTATATTTTTATCATTTACGATGAAGCTAAAAATTGATTTTTAATTTATTTTTATTTGAAGAATCGTTGCCGGCAATTTTACGCCAACCCTGACAAATTGGTATTATAGCAACCTTTGGCGAAAATAGCAATTGCATTGGCGATTTCTAAAGGTTGATATATTTAAATCTTTAATGCATATAATTTATTTTGAAGCTTATACTGAACTATGTTGTTTTTTGAAGGCCATCGCACTACAGATGCATATTAGGGTTTTATGCCTTTCTTTTTTCGCCAAATACTTTGATAAACTCGCCAAATTATTACAAAAAACGCGCCAAACGACCTTTTTTCTTTATTAGCTGGTTGGTTGCGCGATGGTCATTGCGCCAAAGCTGAAAGGGTGTGTTATTGGTAGCTATATATTTTCCTCGCCAAATTTTTCAAACATGCCAAATGAGCTAAAATGTTTTCATTCGGGAAATTACCATGACATTATCCGTTAATTTTATAGCATTTTTTTAATTTTGAATTTTTATGGTCATATAAGTAACGGGATTCTGTACTTTATAACGAACGGGAAAAGTAACATAAGTTTATTATCCAAAAAAACCCAGATTAAATGGTAGTATGGTAAATGGTACAAATACTTGGATCGATTTATAATTTATTTTTTTCCAACCCGTGCAACACCGGGTAGTTCAGCTAGTAATAAATAAAATCAAGCAATCTATTTAGATGTAAACAAAAGAGCTAAAGTCGTTTCTAAGTTGAAGCTTATTAATCGGAGGGGTAAGAAATAAATATTGTTAAGTAATGATAATAGATATAATTTCATGAAGTTTTTAATTGTCAAATTGCTTAAATTTTTTCGGCCTTGAATTTGAATGTAAAATGTCCTTGAAAGTGCTCGAATTTCACTTTCAAAATGGTGTACACACCCTGGGTAGGATGTATTAGAAAATAATCCCCAAACAATAGGTCTTCACCATTTGTGAAAAATCCAATTTTTTTTTCATGCAGTACAGCGTCATTAACATGTTAACAACTTATGCAATTTTATTGTTAAATACATATTCTGTGGACCAGATCCCATTTAATTCACTTTCTAGTTGATGGCAGGGTTTTTCTTTTAAAGTCATTAAGTCTAGTCATTTAGTAAGAAATCAAGAAGTATAAAAAATGTAAAAATTTAATACATTAGAAAAGATTGGCTTATTAATATGAAATGGTTTGTTAGTGAAATATGCAACACTTTTATTAAAAAATAAGAAAAGTGTAGAATTGTTCAAGATCCGATATAATAGCCTGTTGTATTGTTCTACTTCAACTTTAATTCAACAAAGCAACAATGATTTGATATTTTCACCTGAAATCTAAGGTGTATAATGCTCATTTAACCAAAAACCAAACAAAAACTGAAATAAAGCTTTCCTAAAAAAAACCCTGAAATTTAATCACTATCTCATTTTCCCCAAGAAGGCCTTAGGAAGGGCGTATAGAAACCACTGATCTCAATTGTAAATGGATCCCAGAAAGCACCTTCTGCTAAGCAAAGATTTATAGTCATTTTTAAGTCCTGCAATTTACACTTTATCTGAAATTTCCCTCTTAAAAAAATTACTGTACATTGGGTCTTTTGTTTATGGATGTGCTATAAATTTTACACAAGCGTACTTGCATTGTTAATTGTACAAAAAATATGGCTGAGTGCATATTAAATTGTGTAAATTTGGTTTTATCAAACGAATAAGATTTTATCATAAGTATTTTTTTACCGGAAAAACACAATAAGCTAAATTTCGTAATGAATCAACAAGGTTATTATGGTTTTTAAGTATGTATGCTGTAAGTTTCATTAAAGTCAAGTTCTCCAATGCTAGAAGGTTTGCCCCAAACTGAAGCAGAGGAGAAATTGAAAGTGATTAAACTCCCAACAATGTGTTGCGACTGAAGATTTCTGACATTTTTGTTTTTTAACATACGCTTTATATACCTTAAGTCTAACTTTAGTGCTCTCTTTGTTTGTCCTATGTATGAAAGGCTGCATTGGCAAGGCATATTGTAAATGCCTCAGTCATTAACAGTATCAGTGGGGTCTTTGGGATTGGAAAACTTAAATTTGTTGGTAGGAGAAAAAATAACTTTAAATTGAATCTTTCTTTTTTTAAATGTTAGCAATGCTATTACTGATTTGGTGATAATGGAGCAGGACAATTAATTTAGGTTAATAGTGAACCGCTTATAAAATGAGAGTTTGCTTGTAGTAAACCCAAATTTCCCATCAATATTTTTTTCTTTATAACTCTATATATTTTAAGTTATATAAGTGGTAAAGCGAGAAAATAATCTTCAATAACGGGTCAAATATCACTCAGACTAGACCTGTTTCATAGTAAACAAGAAACATGCTTCTTCTACCTCCCTAAGTTATAGGAACCAACCTTTCTTTTTAAACCATTCATCTACTCTTCCCCCTTATCGATTCCTGGGAGGTGTGTCTGGTCAAACGGCTGTACTGTTGCTACCTACAGGGGCTGTAATTCAATGAAGACTGTCCCCAATTTGTAGTTATTCTTTACCCCTTGAGAACTGGCCATAAATGGAACGTTCCCATATCCCATAATTTAACCTGTACTTTTCAATCACTCTTTCTTTTCTCATGAAAAAAATTTAATTGGAGAAAACAGTCTTGAAAAATAATATTGCCAGATCCTCCGTGAAACAACCCCATTTAAAATATTTTTAAATATTTTTTTAATTCTATGGATTTATTCAAGATGTGCAAAACCATTATTATAATTTTTCTTTAAAAGCCTTATATGGTATAAAAATATTTCAGCAAAGTTTGCTATAGTGAACCAGGGGATATAGTGAACCAAGTGTTGGCTCCCCAGAGGGTTCACTATAGCAGGGTTTGACTGTATATTACTTTTTTTATTAGTTGCATTATTGCATAGTCCTATTTTTATTACTGAGACTATAGCTACTATCATTCTAAAATTATTTTGGGGAGCATTGTTTTCAGAAGCTCAGCCCTACAAGTCAAATATTCTACAAACTGTTTTTTTTTTTTTTTAAAAAAAACCACAATGGTGCAGAGTTACAGCCTATGTGGGTCAAAACCTTCTATGTCCATTCCAGCTTTTCTCATGACTAAGTCATATTGATTGGGTTGTCAAAAACTTTTTTTGTTGAAAGAATATGCCCTGGTTAATCGATTCTTATCATGTGGAACCCCCAGTGTTTGGTTTCAAAGCGTAATTGGTTCTCATTTTATCTACCCACCTTAAAGATGAAGGCTAAGTGAATCTGTCATGGCAGTACAAAAAAGAATGCAAACTGCAACTGCAGTACATGATTTTTCTCTGTGTGTACATTCAAAAATCAAAGTCAAACCAACTACCTATAAAACCTTTTTAAGTCAAAGCTAAGAATCCCTAACTTCGAATTTCGATGTTCTACTTTAGTTGGTGGGAGATTAAAAACATGTTTGATCAAATATCTACGAAACACATTTTTGTGGCTATTGAAGTTTACCTGACTGTGGCAGCAAATGCCTCATTCTCTTAACTATGTTAGATAAAAGAAATTTGTCTTTATAATACATAATAGAAGTCCAAGATCTTCTTGTAACTGTACATGTATTTTGTAACTGAGCGAATATGTATTATTTTACATTTGTTTTGATTTTTCTAATATAAGTTGCATGTATATAGTCCTTGTAAGATGTGAAAAAATGATGTAGATAATTATGACTTTACAACTCTTTATTAAGTTTGAAATAAGCATGTATTTGTTAATAGATAAGCCAACAATGAATATTGCAGAAACATACAAAAATATATAATTTGACCGTTTTTATACTTAAATATAGAAACATTAAAAAAAAAAATCACGAATGTCTTACCTTTTAGTTAGTTTCTGAAGCTTGAGCACTACTTAAATATTTAATCATAACTTTTAAAATTTATTCTTAAATATTTAATCATAACTTTAACAATTTATTCTGGAGAATTATTTAACACAGTGAATGAATTCTTTTTGATTGTTAAACTTTAAACTGCACTGAATACCTATTAAAATAAAAAAAACTATTTGGTTTATAATTATTTTTAAGCATATAAGACTTAAAAACATATTATATAGAATAATATCTGCATACACCTTTTTGCAAAAAAGTTGTGTGCATTGCAGTTCAAGCTAATTTTCTTGATAAAATTATTTCACAAACTATATTTGGCATTATGACTTTTCCTTGGGAATTTTAAACATAAACATGCTCTTAAGGAAATGATTTTTTTGCAAACTATCTTATTGGAAACTAAATGAATATTATTATCTAAAGTTAGAATTTGAAACCAATTCAAAATTTTCTGCCTTTTTTTTAAACTAGCTTTTATAAATCAAAAAATTAGTTATGATACGACAAAATTTGATTTGTTAGCAAAAAGAATAAATGTTTATAAAATTTTTAATTGTTTAATTTTTTTAACTAAATTTTAACCCATCATTTCAAAGAAAAAATTGCTTAAATTGCCAGTTATTTGCATCTGTAACATGATGTAGTATTATCTAATAAAAATTTTCTAAATAAACTCTCATTTGTGCTAAAATATAATTCCTTTTACAATACACATTTAACGAATAATCTCATTTGGAAGTATATATACACTTATTTATTGCCATATAAAATAATGACCTTCCAATTTAAGTTATTTTAATCTGGATAGTGGTAACCTCTGCTTTTGCACTATCCGGATTTCTGAGCACACTCGAGAACAAGAAAATAAATAAAATAATTTTATTTGTTTTCTAGCATTTTTATTCCTTAGTATAATTTGTAAGCTTAATTTTTTTCAACAGAAATCAATTTGTAGTTACATAATACAGTTTCAAAATACTTTTAACATACAAATATAATAGGCAGAATATTTCATTTACTCATTAGTATTTTTTTCTAATTAACAGCTTTTGTATAAAGTAGTATTACTATGGTGGTAAAAATATAATATATTGTTCCCATAAAATAATATTTAGTTCCACCAGAAAAACAATCAAGTTCTGTCTGAAATACATTAATAATCGATCTATTATTCATATTAGCACAAGTTGCTTCTCGCATATCATGTAAATAATCATCTTCACAGAAGTTTTCTTCACACTTGTTTTCATATTCATATTCTTCCATCCATGTTCTTATCCAAGCAAACTCACAATCGCAATGTAGTTGATTCCCAAACAACTGTAAACGCTTCAAATATTTACCTGGAGCCTGTAAAAAAAAACTTAGATTATTTTAGCTTTATTCATGTAAAGTATTGTTGAAAAATTATGTGGCTGGTTTATATGAAAATACAATTCAATTACTATTTTTATGTGAGAAAATTTCCTTTGCTGCTCCAACCTTAAGTTGGTATATTAATGATTATAAATTTGTGTTAATATGTTGACATGCAAACAAATTTAGTCAGCCATGTAATTGTGGAAACATTAAAATTTTGTTTACTCACTTACATTAGGGGAATAATTTTTTTAATTACGATATTTGATACTTTTTTTTAAATATTACTGGGTTACCCCAATGTGCATCTAACATATTCTCGAGTTATTGTAGATTACAAATGAGTATCTAATAAATAACGGTCGATTTCTATCAGCTGAATATCTTTTTTAGATGTAGCAATATACTAATATGCTTATAATACCACATAAGGAAAGAGTCCCCTCATGTGGTATTTGTTTTATTCATAGTCCCGCCTTGCTGGGAACCCGTTAACTAAAGGTAAAAATTAGCAAATTTGGTTAATAGCCAGTGGCCGGTAGCCTCAATTTTTTAATGGCCACTTTTTTTACTTAATGGCCACCCACCAGCGGATATTTTCAATATAAAAATTAAATAAGTATTTATAAAAATAAATTTTTATTATTCAATGTGTCGTTGCGAGTCAGTTCGAATAATTAAAGGAAATCAAGGTAACTTTGAAATATAGACATGGTACAAGCTGAAGGAAAAAAACTGAAACTATTTTTCCTTATAGAAATTACGATAGCAAAAATATTTCAATTTGCGAACGATAGATTTTTGTAATAATAAAACAGTTTTCTTTTATAACCGAAATAAGATGTTGACAACAAGATAATTGGCTTAACTATATAATTCCTAATTAGATAAAATATAAGAACAATTTAAATAAGTAAAAAATAATTTTACTATATATGTAATAAGCAGCAATTAAATTTAATCCAATGAAATTTATTCTGAATGTTATAACTTCAAATTAAACTGTTTGCTCCAAATTAAAATAAATGTATATTTTTTTATGAAATATAAATTTTCTGGATTAAATAATATTCTTCACATATATTTAGTTGAAATCTGGAAAAATCAAGAAACTAAGTCGATCCTACTATCGCGAAGCTCCGGTGATCCCACTATCCTAAACTCTGACGTTCCTATAAAGGTAAAAATTAGCGGTCGCCACTCGCCACGTGGCGATTTAAATGTCAATATAGGCGATTAAAAAATTTGCCATAGGTAGCCACTTCAATCGCCACCCTCCCACTGCGCTATCTTATCTTTCAGTCAAATTTATGTTGAAAATGTTACGATCGCCGGAGTTTCAGGATAGTAGGATCGCCGAAGTTTCGCGATGTTACGATCGCCGAAGTTTCGGGATGTTACTGTCGCCGGAGTTTCGGGATGTTACTGTCGCCGGAGTTTCGCGATGTTACTGTCGCCGGAGTTTCGCGATGTTACTGTCGCCGGAGTTTCGCGATGTTACTGTCGCCGGAGTTTCGCGATGTTACGGTCGCCGGAGTTTCGGGATGTTACGATCGCCGGGGTTTCGGGATGTTACTGTCGCCGGAGTTTCGCGATGTTACTGTCGCCGGAGTTTCGCGATGTTACGGTCGCCGGAGTTTCGGGATGTTACGGTCGCCGGAGTTTTGCGATGTTACGATCGCCAGAGTTTCGCGAAAATACGATCAGAAGAGTTTCCGTCCGTGAAGTTACGATCGCCAGAGATTCGGGATAGTAGGAACGTCAGAGTTTCGGATGTTACGGTCGCCGGAGTTTCGGGATGTTACTGTCGCCGGAGTTTCGCGATGTTACTGTCGCCGGAGTTTCGCGATGTTACTGTCGCCGGAGTTTCGCGATGTTACTGTCGCCGGAGTTTCGCGATGTTACTGTCGCCGGAGTTTCGCGATGTTACTGTCGCCGGAGTTTCGCGATGTTACTGTCGCCGGAGTTTCGCGATGTTACGGTCGCCGGAGTTTTGCGATGTTACGATCGCCAGAGTTTCGCGAAAATACGATCACAAGAGTTTCCGTCCGTGAAGTTACGATCGCCAGAGATTCGGGATAGTAGGAACGTCAGAGTTTAGGATAGTGGGATCACCGGAGCTTCGCGATAGTAGGATCGACTTAGTTTCTTGATTTTTCCAGATTTCAACTAAATATATGTGAAGAATATTATTTAATCCAGAAAATTTATATTTCATAAAAAAATATACATTTATTTTAATTTGGAGCAAACAGTTTAATTTGAAGTTATAACATTCAGAATAAATTTCATTGGATTAAATTTAATTGCTGCTTATTACATATATAGTAAAATTATTTTTTACTTATTTAAATTGTTCTTATATTTTATCTAATTAGGAATTATATAGTTAAGCCAATTATCTTGTTGTCAACATCTTATTTCGGTTATAAAAGAAAACTGTTTTATTATTACAAAAATCTATCGTTCGCAAATTGAAATATTTTTGCTATCGTAATTTCTATAAGGAAAAATAGTTTCAGTTTTTTTCCTTCAGCTTGTACCATGTCTATATTTCAAAGTTACCTTGATTTCCTTTAATTATTCGAACTGACTCGCAACGACACATTGAATAATAAAAGTTTATTTTTATAAATACTTATTTAATTTTTATATTGAAAATATCCGCTGGTGGGTGGCCATTAAGTAAAAAAAGTGGCCATTAAAAAATTGAGGCTACCGGCCACTGGCTATTAACCAAATTTGCTAATTTTTACCTTTACGTTCCTACTATCCCGAATCTCTGGCGATCGTAACTTCACGGACGGAAACTCTTGTGATCGTATTTTCGCGAAACTCTGGCGATCGTAACATCGCAAAACTCCGGCGACCGTAACATCGCGAAACTCCGGCGACAGTAACATCGCGAAACTCCGGCGACAGTAACATCGCGAAACTCCGGCGACAGTAACATCGCGAAACTCCGGCGACAGTAACATCGCGAAACTCCGGCGACAGTAACATCGCGAAACTCCGGCGACAGTAACATCGCGAAACTCCGGCGACAGTAACATCCCGAAACTCCGGCGACCGTAACATCCGAAACTCTGACGTTCCTACTATCCCGAATCTCTGGCGATCGTAACTTCACGGACGGAAACTCTTCTGATCGTATTTTCGCGAAACTCTGGCGATCGTAACATCGCAAAACTCCGGCGACCGTAACATCCCGAAACTCCGGCGACCGTAACATCGCGAAACTCCGGCGACAGTAACATCGCGAAACTCCGGCGACAGTAACATCCCGAAACCCCGGCGATCGTAACATCCCGAAACTCCGGCGACCGTAACATCGCGAAACTCCGGCGACAGTAACATCGCGAAACTCCGGCGACAGTAACATCGCGAAACTCCGGCGACAGTAACATCGCGAAACTCCGGCGACAGTAACATCCCGAAACTCCGGCGACAGTAACATCCCGAAACTTCGGCGATCGTAACATCGCGAAACTTCGGCGATCCTACTATCCTGAAACTCCGGCGATCGTAACATTTTCAACATAAATTTGACTGAAAGATAAGATAGCGCAGTGGGAGGGTGGCGATTGAAGTGGCTACCTATGGCAAATTTTTTAATCGCCTATATTGACATTTAAATCGCCACGTGGCGAGTGGCGACCGCTAATTTTTACCTTTACCGTTAACTTAATAGAAAATTTGTCTTAAAGAAAAATGAAATGGGGTTTTCTGCTTCAATAAGATTGACTACATAAAATTTAGCTTAAACAGTGGTTTGTCAGATTCGAACATTAATGAGAAGAACTTGAGGATACAAATTATTTGCACTCCTTCCGTCATTCTGATAACATTTTGGCTCAAAACTGAAGATTCAACAGTCTTTGATATTTTGATACAGCTCTAGAACACGATGACTTGGTAACGGCCAGAAAAAACCCCAAAGAAACACTTAGGCCAGTGGCACATTTATGGTAATAATTTGGCAAGAAAATATAGATATAGTTACAAACCCTGACATTATACAGCTCAATCACGGTGATCTTGGAGCAACCAACCAACTTAATTATTTAAACAAATTAAATGTTACCCATCTGGCGGGTTTTTAAGTACTGTTTTAGCAAGTTTGGCAACGTATTAAACAACGTACGTAACAAAAAAATTTAGACTTTAAATAATCATAAACAGATCTAACGCGATGTCCTTGAATAAATTATTTTTTAATTAAAGAATGTAGTTTCTTAAGATAATGGCAAAAGAATTAAACAAACATTTCCAATTTTAATTATTTGGCGATTAATTTACTTTCTTAAGCCAATGGCAACGCGAAAGAAAAAAGTTATTGGATTTGAGCGAAAGTGGTATATTTTTTTTCCAGTTATTTCGAATTTTCTTTAAAATTAGAACAAATATGAAAAAACTAAGTCTCAGGTGCACACGTAGGTATTAAAAGGAATCTATCCTGAAAGTTTCGAATTTTTCGGAGCTGTCTAAGTAGGTCTTTCATGATCCACAGACATACACACACACAGGCAGATGCTTTCTTATATTATTATAGATAACTTGTTTTATTCCTCAGTTTTTAGTAAATGCTAGAGTACCTGTACTTCATATTTGTAATATTTTTTTTTTGTTTAATACATTATTACATATAAGTATGCGTCTTGAAAAGTTTTCAAATTAATTTCAGATTAAATTTTATTTACATTAAACGTAATTTATTTCTTATAATTGAAAAATTAATATTATACTCAACTTTTTAAACGGAAATATTTTTTACTATAAACAATAATTCACCTTTTTAGTCCAAAAGATGACATTTGAAGACGCTTTAAAAATACGATATTTCTGCTTTTTTAAACAATTACTGGACAATTACGTTCGGAATTATTAGATAAACATTTTATTACATGTTTTATTTTACTTTCTGCTTTGTTTTAAGAAAATATCATTTGTACTGCTGTGGTTAATGCTAAGGCATAGAAGCTGAATAAAAATAAGCTGAATAATGCTTGTAACTTACCTCTTTTTCCATTGCATAAAGTTCTTTAATTTTTTGCAATTTATTGTTTATAAATGATGCTGTGAAATTTTTGACTTTCAAGTTATTGAAGACTTTTTCCGATAGTTTTGTAATATTTGAGTTTTTAATGTTTAACTCAAGTGTTTCACTTTGAATGTATGAGAACGCTGACTCTTCTACATGTTTCAATTTTCCCCCTTCTAATATAAGAACTTTCAATGATTTGGGCAAGTAACCACCAAATTTTCCATCCATTGTATTTTCTTGTACATGCAAATGAATCTCTTCAATTCCTTGATTTTTGCCTAACATTTGCGATAAGTTAATGTTATGATCTGTATAAGTGTCCATTTCTATCTTTTTCAACCCTGATAATTGATGGAAAGCATCCTGGTGAATTTCCTGGAGATCTAAATTTTTAATGTATAATTCTTCTAGCCTTTCCATATTCACAAAGCTATTGTTTAACAATTTTTGTATAGGATTGTTTTGCAAGTAGAGGGATTTTAGCTGTTGAAGATTTGACCAAATATTACCATATGTTGCTGATAACAAGTTGTTTGAAATGTCCAATGTTTTTATCTGTTCTAATTGGTGCAGCGCTTCGGATTCAACTGTTTGAATAGCATTGTTACTTAGGTTTAAATGTAAGACATTGCATGCTTGAAGTGTTGGAAACTCTTTCAAACTTGTATTTGCTAAATTTAGCATTTCCAGGCTTCGTGGCAAATGATTTGTAATCCAAGTGGGTAATTCAGCAATGGGATTATCAGACAAATCGAGCGAAATCTAAAAAACAAAAACATATAAGTTCACAAATAAAGCGTCCAAAAATATAATTGTGTGTTTTTGTGGGGCATTTTACTTTATATATGTATCCCCCAATACCCCCAAACACATAATTATATTTTTGGGGGTTAACACATAAGTAAATAGTAAAAAAAAACTTTTTCTTAATTCCTAAGAAGTTTTACCAACATTCAGACTATAAAATCTTTTTTTATGTTGCATTTAACTGTCTGACTGTTGGTAAAAGTTCAGGAAAAGATTTTTTTGACTATTTAATAATAATGATTGTATTCGAATTTAAAGGTAGCAATAAATGTTTTTTTCTTCTAAAAGAAGCGTATGCAATCTTACTTTAGTATTCACAGAAAGTTTTTGGTCACTTTGACATTGCTCTACGTGCGTTTTATTCTTCTGCAATTTTTTTAAGGTTGTTTCACTTTGATTTTTGTGTGTTATTTGAAATTTTAGGCTGTGAGTAATAGTTTTTGTTAGTGTGAATAATAGCATTTAGTTAGCAAGAATAATATAATTGACTCCTTTTATCTGATATATGTTTACTGTTGTACTTTTTTTTAACTAATCTAACTAACTATCCACAACTTGTTTCATTAAGAAGTATGAGCTTTTTGAAATCATGCGATCAATCATCAACTATAAGAATTCGCGATTAAATAGTAATTTGCTATTAAAAAATAATTTAAAAAGTAATTGACATAATTTAATAATTCACCCTCAAAGAATTAAAACTAAATAATAAACAATTGTTAATTATATAATGACAATCTTGTATATTAAAAAAAACTAAAACACACGCACATCTTAATTCTAACAATAATAAACAAAAGGCTTCTTTGGGTTTATCACTTATGTACGTATTCAAACTTTTATATCCTTACATTAGCTAGTAACGAGGTTTTTTTTTGAAGACAGAAGTTTGTCTTGGGGAAACCCTTCAAGTTTAATGCTATTAACGCTGCTCTTTTTTATTGGGTTTCTCAATCATCTACATTTCTTATTTACATTGAAAACCTACAGCATTCGATACATGCAACCATATTTTTTAGAAAATAACATAATTTTATTTCATAGTTTCTCTGAATAATTTATAATTAATTACATAGCTTATTAATTATATCGTTTTAAATTATTAATTTCATACATTTACAATTTATATTTTTTGTAATTAATAATCTTCATCGTCAGAATAAAGCATTTAAAGAAGCAAAAGAATCATATCGATAGTATATAATAATTTCTTACACTGCTCAAAACAATTAGGGGAGCACATGTTTTAAACCCTTTTGCTCCAGATGATTCCATTGGGAATCATCAGCTTGTGATTTTTTTTCTGACTAAGTTAAATTCGCAACTTATGTGTCGTTAGATACATCATTATATGGTAGAATAACGTATTTTGAAGAATTTAATATTTTTTTTAAATATTAATGAAAATATGAAAAATATGGTAAAATAAATTTCACTTTAAAACAGTTTTAGAAAATAAATTGACCCAAAATTTTTCATGCTTGCATTTTTTAGATGTTTAAAAATATATTTCAACTATTTTTATCAAAAAAAGTTTTGAAAAAATTATTGTTATAATTTATTAAAAAGTTATTATTCCATTTCCCCCCTTTAAATTGAAGTATTAAAAACTTAAGATTTTTCTCCTGTTTTTTACTATTTCATTTCGAATGCATACTGAACCTATTTAACAAATTTCAGATTTATAGGATAAAAATTAAAAAGTTGGGAGTGAAGTTAAAGTTGGAATCAAAAACTGCTCCCCTAATTGTTTTGAGCAGTGTATATTTGTCATTAATACTATATTTTTTAAATAAATATTTTTTTTACTTACAAGTTTTGACCATTGGAATTCTGATGAATCAGGTAGGAGCAATTCGTTTTGGGCGATACTAAAATGTCTCAAATTTTGCAATGTTGCTATATTACTGAAATTTATTGACTTGATGTGATTCCCTGTTAAGGACAGAAGCTGAAGGGAATCTTTAACTTTGACTAAAGCTTCTTCAGGAAATTCCTCGAAGTGGTTAAATGACAGATCTAGTTGTTCAAGTACAGTTGTAGAAAAAGTATCCGGTGACAAATTTTCTAATTCATTGTGGGCCATTGAAAGTATTCGTAGTTTTCTTTGATCTTCAAATACATTGTTTTCAATCTGATCAATGTCATTGTTAGAAATGTCTAATATTTGCATCGATTTCAATCCTTTGAGGTCGGTCTCATCTATGTTTTCGATTTTATTAAATGCTAAAGTTAAGGTTTGCAAATGAGCCATATTTGTAAAAGCATAGCTAGTTAAATTCGAAATTTGATTGTGACTCAAGTCTAAAATTGCAATAGAAAGCCTTATGGGATCAAAGTAATTGCTATCAATAAATGAAATATTGTTATGACTGAAATTTAAATGTTTGATGTTACTTGAAGTATGACTTGCAGTATAGTTTGCTGTCAAATTTTGAATATTGTTATGATCAACATCTATTCTTAAATTTGAAAGCCTTCCAACTTGATTAAATGCTTCTAAGTTTAACGATGTTAACTTATTGTAAGCAAGGTTAATTAGTTGAATATTAGGTAAATTCTGAAAAGCTTCATTATCTATGCTTGTTATTAAATTTCCTTCTAATCGTATGACCATTATAGTGTCCAAGTCCAGAAAAGCTGATTTTTTTATTTGCTCAATCAAATTATCATTCAGTTGCAAATAAAATAAATTTTGTAGATTGCGAAAAATATGTGATTTTAACATACTTATTTTATTAAAAGATAATTTCAAGTGTTGTAGGTTTGGATTTTGTAAGTCATTCACAAAATTCAAATCCAAATCTTTGAGTTCGTTGTAATTCAAATTCAAGTATTTTAATTCGTGAAATGAGGCAAAAGCTTCTTGCGGTAAGTAAGTAAAAGAATTGCTACTTGCATCTAAGTATTCTAACTTCGAGAGATAATGTAGTGATTTAAAAGGGAAAATAGGTATTTTTAGAGCATTGTGTAGAATGAGTTTTTCTAATGAATGGCGTATGTCTTTAAAAGTAGTATTTTCAATTCTCGAAATTAAATTATGTGATAAATCTAATATTTTTAGGCTACTTAATCTGTAGAATGCTCCGTTTTCAATTACTTTTACAAAACATTTGACGATTGATAATTTTTCCATTGAAGGACCGATGTTCCTTAAATATTCTGCATTTATAGCTGAGTGTTTTCTGTTAAAAATAAATTCCCTTAAGTTTGGTAAATTTGTCATGGCTTCTTGTGATAATCCATTCATTTTAGGACCTGCTATGTCTAAATATTTTAAAGAATGTCCATAGTACTTAAAATCATTTGGTAAGATTTCTTTTATTGCATTGGCAGCCAGTGATAATTTTGTTAATCTAGTCAAAGGTAATGCTGGGAATTCTTTCAAACTATTGTAACCTAAATCAAGTACTTGTAATGAATTGGTTACGCTGATAAATGCCGTATTTGTCACAATAGAAATTAAACAATGTGATAAATATATTTCCGTTGCGTTTGTTGTTAAAAATGTATCGTTGAGAGTTGTAATAGGATTACCTCTTAAAAAAATACGATTGACTTGATGAAACAGTCGAAAACTTTCAGCAGTTAGTTCTCCTATAAGATTGTATTCAAGGTGCAGTTCGTCCAAATAAATTCGATTTCTTATTTCTCTTCCTTCGGATATTGTCGAAATAAAATTTTCGTTGAGGTTAACTATTCTGATGTTCTTCAAATTAGCCAAAGCATTCAATGGTATTTGCTGAATCTGATTCCCCATCAAAATTATGTGTTTAAGATTGTTCAACCCGCCTTGAAAAGTTATGTCATCTATGGATGTTATTGAGTTATAGCCTAAATTTAAAACTTCTAAGGATACCATGTTTCTGAATGCATCATTTTGAATATGCATCAAAGAATTTTCTGATAGATCCAAATGTTTTAAGGTTCGAGCTATGTTACGAAAATCTTCGTTGTGAAGAAAAGTTATTTGATTGCCTGCTAAGTTCAAATTATTCAATTTTTCCAGATTTTGTATAGCTTCTTTTGGTATTCTTATTAACTCATTGTTACTTAAATCAAGAATTGTCAATGTCCTCTCAAGTCCTGCTAGTGCATTGGATGGTAAATCGGTAAGAAGATTGTCGTTAATTTGTAGTTTCCACAAACCAGTTCCATTTAAGCTATTATCCTCTAAATAACGAAGCTTATTATCTTTAAGGCTCATTATATAGATTGCAGAGTTGTTAATTTGAGATGGAACTGTCATAAAAGGAATACCATGACAGCACACTGATCCTAAATCAGGCCCTCCGTTTGAGCATGTGCATAACGGATTAAAGGAACATGGTCGGTGCTGTTCTTTAAGTCTAGAATCCACATTTGTAAGGAATAGTAGAATACAAATTTTATCCAAGAATCTCATCTGAAATAAATTAAATATATTTATAAGTAATGCATTCTGCTGCAAATTTGATAGTGTTACTCAAGTTCCCATACTATAAGTTGGGATTTGGGTAAGTGGAATTTTCGGTGGAGAAAAACTTCTTTAAAAATTGTTTTAGTTAGTTAAATAATTGTTTAAGTTTTATATACATATTAACAATATATTTTGGTTTGTGACTTGTTTATTTTGTGATTAAGTGTAGTTTTCTTGTCTCGTAAAATAATAAGGGAAAGAGGCTTGATGAGTCTCCCAAAACTACCAAATTAATGAAGCTTATTGAAATTCATCAAGTAATATTAAATTATTCAAATTTGAGCACTTTGTTTAAAAATTGCATTTTTACCTTAACCTTTAACTGCTAGTTCACAAGTAGTGATTTAGTATTACAAGTAGCATAGTACACATTGTGATTTTTTTTACCGTAATTAATTTTTGAATGGGATCATATTTGATTTTTTTTTATTGCTGAACTAATTACTTCATCGCAGCTCAAGATTTCAAAACCGATGAGTTAAAGCTCTAATGATACTAAAAATTGACAGGTAGATATTTTATCAAATACTAGAGTATTTCAATTTCGACTAGTGCCAACACAGAGTCGTGACAATTAGTAGTTTTTGCTAGTTGGCGAAAGCTTCCTTTCATTTCCCGATGTAATTCTTATTCGATGGCAATTGTAATCCGCTGCGCGTTCACTAAAATAACAACCTTGGTGAACGCGGATTTACATATCACCATTGTTGTCACGACTACTCTGTCTATTTTAGTATCGAGTCATTATCTAGCGACTGTACCGAATACTGGTCACAGAAATTCAAATTTAATGTATTTCATGTCTTAAATATTTCTAAATAGTGTTTCAGAGGGTTTTTGTAATATACATACTTTTATCTTATTGTTAAATAAATGATGAATTTCAAGCAGTTTAAGTAACACACTGAACGCTTATAGAATTTTAAACTATAAACTAATCGGTCAATACCATTTAAATTTTTCATATTTATCTATTATTATGAAATGTTTAAGAATTTCAATTACTAAAATTCAATTTATTAAAAATATTCTCCCAGTGTCTAAGACTTAAATTTAGTTCTACACTTTTCTGTAACACAAAAGACAACAAGGAATGTCAATTTTTTTCAAAAATAATTAATGTTCATAGACGCTGCTAAAAGAACCCTTTTGGATGCACCGCAATTGAAAAATGTCTCATGAACTACTCGAACAATTTAAAGGGTTTTATTTATGTTCACTTATTCATTAAATAAATAATACTTAAAAATGCTTGTGGCAAAAATAACTTGTAGGGAAAGTCTCTCAAAAGTTAGCTTTTTTGTCATCTTCGGGAGATCATAATTTAAAATTAAGTTTAATATATGTAGATTGTTCGAAAATCAGTCGCATGGATATTCAAAACCTTTTTAGATAAGTCTTTATTTCTGGCACTAATATTTTTCCAATCTTGGCAATAAAATGTTGATAAAATGAAGCTAACAGTGGAGTAGGTTGTCACCAACTCTATTTCTCCAATTTCGTCACGCCCCCATGTCAACGTTATTTTTTTAAAGAAGTTCTTAGAAGTACATGTTTCGTTATACCGGAGTGCTTTTATCTTAGAAGTTTTAAAAAATACAGTTAAAAACAAGACAACGTGAAAAATTGTAGTTACTGTCTGAAGTCATTAGCACTATAAACGCAAAAAACGTATGTTTTAAGCAGACGAAGTTATATTATTCATTCACATAAACTTAAAGTCAGCGTAGAATAGTCCTTTTTTAAAAACTAATTTTAAAATTATGTAAGCTGATTAAAAAAAGTCTTTTAAAATTGAAACATCTTAATACGGGAGGATACTGATAATTAAAAGTTTTTAAAAAATAAGGTAATTACAAAGACAATTCTCATAATTTACTATCTTAACCGAATGTCTTTTGGAAAAGGAAGGATATATTTGAATCACCTGCTACTCAATAGTTTTTTCCCCTCCAGTATTAAAATATATAACCTACCTTAATAGGCTGTATCGTCTTCGTTGATGTCAGATTATTTTTAATTCATCATTGCTGTTAAGTACTACTGACGATTTCTTAAGAACTCCTCACACCTTTTCGAAACAGCCGATGGTTCTGGAATGAATCCTTCGCAATGGATTTAACTGCGACTTCGAATGCAGGTGTGATTCATGCTTACGTTTGCTTTTATTTAAGCCCTTTAAACTGTGGTGCTTCTGTAAGAACAAAGAGAAAACTTATAAGTTCTCCTTTTTTCATGCTCGATCTGTTTTCTCCGTCTTCCGTCGAAAGTTGAGAGATCACGGGTTTTTAGGAATTGTTTTTTTTCTAATTGACATTGGCTCTACTAAAGTAGGGACAACCTTGGCGGAATTTCAACCCCAATGTTTATTAGCTTGGTGACTTCGGTCTCTATTAGTCAAGAGGGCAACAAATTGCCTCATAATGTATAAGGAAGCGCTACGTGTACTTAAGGACTGTTCTGTACTTATTATTAAATAATTTTGAGTTACTCTCCCTTGAAACTGAGGAACTTGTAAGCTTACATTAAGCTGTATTGTATTCGACGCGACCATTCTACTTAAACGGATTATTCGCTCAAAGTTCCAACAAATCTAGAGTTGTCTGGGCTGTGATGCACGTTAAATCCGTCGTAGTCCAATATGTTTTGACGCCGCGTACCAGGGTTTTAGTTTCTACCAAGAAGTATTCTTTTTCATAAATCAAAAATATTCGGCTTTTTATGCGAAAAAAAATAACGTTATATCTGTCATTTTCTTAATTAACAACTTCTAGTAGCCGTTATTGTCCATTTTCATTAACTTTCTTTCACAAATTCATTTAATTTTAATTATCGTTTGTTAAATTAATTTGCAATTAGAAGAATGAATCGGTCGTAAAATTGATGCTCTAAAATAGAAGCGAAACTTTGCAGATTTTTTTTATAAAAAAAAAATTACAACCCTCTCTGTATCATAATGCATATATAAAGAACCATCAAATAAGAACTCTATTATAATATGTACTAAAAGTTCATTCAAAACTGATTTATGCCACATAAATATTCCTTTATTTTTTTTTCATTTAAAATAAAGTTTCTCGTCCGTTTGACAAAGTGACAATGATGGAAATATTGAATAAAAATGGCTGTTCTTGTTATTTAAATGTAGATTAAATTTTTAGTTTTTCTTAAATTTTAAATATAATTATAATTCAAATTTTTAAGGATATTTGAGATATAACTTTGCCTGTTTAATAATTTCAATATGGCGTATCCAACTTGTTTCTGAGACTGGTTCGTTTTGTGAAAGTATTTGACGGACAAAGCCTTTATAAAATCTTCCACTTTTTTTTAACGTAATAAACGTATTTTTGGAGGTAAAAGCAGGAAATGGTGTATCCCAAATGTCATTAAAAATAAATAAGAAGTATATTAAAAAAAAGTAATAAAAAATATATCTAATATTTCCACTGTTGCCACTTTACCAAACGCACAAGAAACTTTATTTAAATTTTAAACTTGAGTGACTATTTTTTTCAATAATATAAATCAGTTTGAAATGATGTCATAGTATATTTCACAATATAATTGTTTTGATGGTTTATTAAAAGTACATTAAGAAAGCGCCAGAGGAAATTCTAATTTTTTAAAATAAATATTTTGGCCGTTTTTTTTATTTACGTTTTAGCGAATATAAGGAACGTAAGCTTCATCTGTATTTTTAGGGCAAATTATTGCACTGTCTTTTTATTATTTGAACTGCTAATTAATTAGCAGTATTTTGTTCCTTTGTGTATAGATCGTGTGGAAGCGCTTCGAGGTGATAGTTACTGCTACAAACCTATTTTTTTTAAACATTTTAATCTTCTGTTCAATAAAGCATAAAAAATTTGTTGCATTTGCAAAACTTAGCAACAGTTATTGAAAACTAATAAAAATAGTTATGTATTTGCATATTTTTATTTGCATTTAGGTATTACTATTTTATTTACTTAGACCAAATAGGTTTCTTTTTTCAGAACGTTTTTGCTATAAACTTTTATAATGTAATATTTTTATTTAGCTGGATCATGTTATATATTTGAGAACTTATGAAGCTGACTCTCATATTAAAAAGGAAGTTGCATCATTTCTTCATAAATATCGACAGTTGGTCAACTCTGAATTATTGTATACTGATGTGGATTTCAGCACAAGTAATTTCAGGTATATTTTATTGAAAGGATATTCTGTAGTGAATAGCGATACTGTATAGAGATGGCATAGCAAAAATATATGGCACTTTTGCTAGAAATAACTAATACCTGATTATAACTAATATAATAATCAATTAAATATCACCGGTTTAAGTGTCTGTTGAAGAATTTTTTTACAAGCTAAAACAGTTAGTTATTAATAATCTGTTAAACCAAAAATTTTCAATGAATAATGCTATCAACTGTGTTTCAAGGTGTTTTTTTTTTGTATAAGCCTGTGTTTTTCCAATATAAATGCTCTAAGGATATCTGTTTACAAATATTTATAATTTTTAATTGTTGGTTAAAAGTCGTCACTATGTTAATGGTTCAACACCTTTCTTTACCATTGATTTGAATTGTGCTTACTGATGCTGTTAGTTAAGAATCGGATAGTTTTTAATGAATTTTTATATATTTATGCAGCTTAATGGATACAGATTCTTCAAATGAGAAAGATGTTTACCTCTGTGGAAATACTACCCAGTTAATTAAGTAAGTTAATTGCTTACATGTCTTTGCTAATGTTTCCCTATACTTTGCTCTTAACAAACTCAAATGATAAAATGACTGAAACTATATAGTAACTTCTATTATTTTTAAATTAAGTTTTTAAGGGGACAGACTGACTTGTATGAATATATATTTTAACTAAAGCTTTATTGTTGCAATTTAGTAAGTATATTATTTAATCATCAAATACATGTTTTCATACTAGATTGAATTGAAACTCGTTTACCTTTTCTTGCTTTCTTGGATTACATTTATTTTATCTAAAGTTGCTGAAATTATTTCCAAATTATTTATTGCTGGCACATTTATGAATAATAATTGAGCGCTTTTTAAATTGTTTGCTGGGTATTCAATTGTCCATGCTGTAAGGAATTGTTGATAAACTTTTTTTTAAATTTTAGATTTATAGCAGAACGTTCAAGCGGAGGACTATTGACTTGTGTTGAGAATATTGATTCAAAATATAATCTTTTGGAGGATACTGATTTCAAGCAATCAAAAAATCTGAATAATGAAACTTCTGAATCGGAAATAATTCCAGTGTTGACAAAAGTGCCAAAGTGAGAATACTATTTTATGCATTTTATAAAAAATATTTCTATTATTAAAGAAGAACAAGTGTTACCTAGTATTGAATCTGTTAACTCTTCCATTTTAAATACCCAGCAATATAATTTTCTCTTTAACCATTAGGTGGCACACTGTGCGTATTTTTATTTCTTCAACTTTCAAAGACATGCATTCAGAAAGAGACATGCTCATTCGTTATGTTATCCCCGAACTACGAAAGAGAGCTGCCTCTCTATTTGTTAAGATAAATGAAGTGGATCTGCGATGGGGTATTACTGAAACAGATTATTCTAAAAATCGGTAAGATTGTTCTTTATCATAAAACAATATTTATTTTATGCTTCTAACATCTATTCTTGTTTTTCTTAAATTTAGTAATTGCAGTTGAATGAAGTCAGCTAAAAGTAGTCTTTAAATTATTTCCATATAAATGAGTAAATAGAGAATGAAAGAATTTTGAATTAAGGAAGATTGACCCATATTTTATGTTTTTTACAGTTCTTTTTATTACATAATGTAGAACACATCTAATTTTCAATTCGATTCATGCATATATAATTTGAAAACAAAAAGAGCAAGGTATCCGGGACATCGATTTATTCCTTTTATACGGAGAATTACCCTAATATTGGATTGACAATTTTCCATTTATGCAAACACTCTTGAATTTGAAACGCAAAAATAATTTATCAGGTATTTAAATTTTGTGAAGATTTTGTTCCTTAAGAAAAATTTATTTAGTCTGCCACTTTTTAGCACTTTCTAATTGATTGACTTATCAAGGAGGATTTTCACTGTTTACTTTATATGTTATTTCTTACATGACTTTCTTACTTACTTCACATGACTTGTTCCCTGAAATCATTAGTTTTTTGGTTTTACTTAAAAATTATATTAACTTGATGAACTGTGTTGATAAATTATTTTTATTGCATATAAATTGGTGTTGGCATAAATGTTTATTTTTTTTTATTTTAGTACTGCTGAATTGTGTTTGCTTGAAGCTCAAAAATCGGATTTGTTTATTGGTATTTTGGGTGACCGATATGGTACAATGTACAATTTTGATACTAACGTTCCTCAAGACTTGGAATGGGTCAAGGATTGCCCACAAGGACTCTCAATCACGGAATTTGAAATGTATGCTGGTGCCTTAAATGAAGACAAATTGAAAGAAAATAAAGCAATGTTTTATATTCGAGATAATTCTTTCTTAAGGTAGATACTTTGTTCATTATTTTAAATATGTATCTAATTTATTTAATCACTTAAATACTTCTTTATTTATATAATATATAACTGATAAACATTTTTTAAAAATCATATTCAAAGTTTGAAAAAAAAACCATTTAAATTTTCAAAACAGGAATCAAACCTGCCAAAGCTGGCCTTGCACTGTAAAAGTTAATTTAAAAGAATGTAGATAAATTTCATAAAAGAGACTGGGATAGCGTAAACAACAGAGAATGTGTTTTCTGTGTTATTTATAGTTTTTTTGCTATACTGTCAAGTAGTTCTAAGATACAGCTGACAATAACTAGGCTAGCAGGAACCACTACCATTTAATAATTTTTCTACACCTTTTATAGTTTTATATTAGTTGTTAATTACCATTAACATTAGATTAAATGCTAACAAATGTTTAAGCAAGTTTAAGCAAAAAAATGCATGTTTGCTTATATTATATGATTTTGTATGCTAAATTCTATTGAAGTTCATTATGTTATTTTGTGCTCAAACACTAAAAAATCTATATTGAATTGGTTTATATATTTAATCTAATTGGGGCAATTTTGTTAAAGATAAGAGGTAATGTGTAATTATTTTATTAAGTATGGTAGTGCATAGTAATATTAACAATAGCATGCTTCAACGAAAAAATAGAGAAGTTTTGTCATGCACACAAAAAAAACTACATTTTTAGGCTTTAAATGAGCAGTCAAATTAATGAATGGCCAATTACAAGAAATTTCACAGATTTTCTACATATTACACTTATTTCTTTAGTGCTGATTATAAAACCTACTACAAATGTTTTGTTTTTCTGGTTATGTTTAGTTTGGTTCCAGAGAAGTGGAAAAGTGTGTTTTTATCTGAAGATCCTG
This sequence comes from Hylyphantes graminicola, assembly GCA_023701765.1. Taxonomy (NCBI): domain Eukaryota; kingdom Metazoa; phylum Arthropoda; class Arachnida; order Araneae; family Linyphiidae; genus Hylyphantes; species Hylyphantes graminicola. The sequence continues at coordinate 17,145,337 of CM043122.1, forward strand.
AATCAAAACAAAAGGTTGAGGCATTGAAATCTAAAATTCTTACAAATGGAATGAAAGTATTTAATGGGTGAGTAGTTTTTTTTTACATATTTAAAAAAGTTTTAAGTTCATTTTAAGTATCTACATAAGTGTCAATAAGGGACTTAAAAAATCCGATTTCATTTTAATCAAATCTTTTGTGTATGAAGTACTGTTACAACCTAAGCGTTTTTGGTTCTCCTGAAGCATTTAGATTTTGGAGAATGTAGGTCACCATTTTAATCCAAGGATTTCAATATTGAAATTATTTTCATTACCAATCCATACTCTTTTGAAAACTAAAAAAATTGTAGTTACTTCAATTTTAGTCAAATATGTTATGCCTATCAATTACTTTTTGTACCATTATAGATATCCTTGTAATTTTGCTGGTATTTTGAAAGATAAACCAGTTTTATCAGACTTGGATGTTTTTGGAAAAACTGTGTTACAAGATTTATGGAATGCTGTTAAGGATATGCATGACAAGGTAATGTATTCAACTTATTTCTGTATGTTTTAAATATTTATATACATTCATGTCATAAAAAATATGTGTGTGCTTGTGTGTGTATAAAAATTCTAAAATCCTAAAGTTAAGATTTCAACAGCATATATAATTTAACAATTTTTATTACCTCTTACATCACCTTGTTACTTTGTTGAGAAGACACCATCAATCCTTGCTTCTATCGGTCATTAAATGGCAGTTTCTAAAAATTAGGTTATCTTGCGACACTTTGGAACTTGCCTCCAAAGAGTCCACAGCGCATAACCTGGCTCTTCAAACTTAAAATGAAATACAACTACAAAACAATATAATGAAATAAAGCTACACAATGGGCATCGGCTTCTTTAGTACGTACAAATATATATGATATAATAAGCCGACAGAGGAAACTTAACATTTAACAGTCTTTATTGTAAGGTAGTCATAACTGGAGATTAATTTTTTAGCGTGTTTGCTTGTCGAGAGTCTATGGCAGAGTGCCGCACTAATGATGATTATTGTTGCTTGTTCCATTCAATTGACCAACTAGGTTGGAGAATCGGTGATAAGAAAGATTATAATTGTTCAGTCCATGTCTAGCGGATGTTTGAAGAAACTATATGAATATTCCTCTGGACGGTGCGTTTTATTTAAAGAAATAGCATTATAAAGTAAAAGTGAGACTGTTAAGCCTTGTTAGCATCTTACCGGCGTTTTCGTCGTGAAGCACAGGCAACGGATTCAGCAGTAAAAAGAGCACACTAAAGTTCAGCACAGTTCAGTTATGCAGTTATAATAACAGTTAGACAAGGGCGTCTTGACATAAAGGCAGTTTTAAAATATGCACCGCCTAAACAATTTTTATTTGAACAACTGATCTGATCAACTTGGTGAGGCCATCGGGTGTTTTGGGAATGTTTAAGACATTAATAAGTAATATTAAAGATATATGAAGAGATAATTTAAATTATTGATTGTAATTGGGATTAAAATATAAGTTTTTGAGGGTTTAAGTCATATATGTCATGTATATACACAACACGCATTATGTTTCAGGACCCCTTTGCTGATGAAATCGCTGAAGAAATTGATCAGCAACAGCTATTGAATTCTCAAGATCATTTTGTAGAATCAAAAAATTTCCCTTCTGATGTATTCATTAAGAAATTACAGAAAGAGTGTGGCATTTTTCTCATTTCTGGAACAGCAGGTTCTGGCAAGACTGCATTTGTTGTAGGTGTTTTAGTACTTCAATCTAAGCTATTAACTAGATAATTATCATAATTTAAAGTTCACACATAGAAATGTTAGCTTATAAAAAATATTAGTATTAATAAAAAAAAATTATTCACTGTACAAAATTTGAAATTTTCCCCCTTCCATTATTGGATCTTTTAGACAATCATCTTCTATTGAGTATGAATATTTCAATATATTCGAAAAATTTTTAATGTATGCAAATATTAATATAGTATTTGGAAGTTTTTTTTACATCTATTACTTCAAATTTTTAAATTCTTACTTGTTTACTATGCAAAAATTTTTCAAATACAATTTTAATAGAAAAACTTGTATTCATTTTTCTTCTATGCAAGTAGAAATTCTTATCTAATTTAGAACAAAATTTTGAGTTTTAAAAAGAGTAATTTTATAAGGAAATATGTAAATTGAATTCACAAAGACAAAATCGCAACTGGAGAAACTTTGTGTCAAAAATAACGGATTTTTTGGCTGGTTTCATATGACATAGTTCCTTTTAGCTTTCGTTCCTAAACTTCCTTCAATTGGTGCGCTTTATCCATGTGACATTGATTCACCATTCAAAGCTAGAAAAAAAATTATTTTCAATCATCTTTTCTATTTCCACCAAATGCCTTTATTGTATCCATTGGCTTGCTGGGATTAAACTACAAATAATAACTTAACATATTTAAATTAATCCTTTATTAGTTCAGTTTTTTCTGCATTCTTTCTTATTTTAATGCAAGATCATGTTTTAAATAATATATTTAATTTTTATTTTAAATTAACTGCGAGGAATTTTTAAATAACTATTTCAAATTTTCTCGACCTATTGGAATTTGAAAAAAATTCTGTTAAAAATAACTATTATTACTTATTGATAACGTATTGTTTTTTGCTGTTTAAATCTGAAAAGGATTTTTTTAATTATTGCAGGTAAATATGCTGCAAAAACTGAAGAACTTTTCAATTGTTAAATTCTTTATTGGCTTAACTCCAAGATCAACCGATGTTTCATATATGCTACAGTTTATTTGTGAGTCAATTGCTCGATGCTACCCAGTTTCTTCAATGTTTCCTAAACTGACCAAGTAATGTATTTTCTTCTGATATAAGTAATTATATATTTACATTTGTTATGTTTACAATGCTTGGAAATTTCAATCTTTCACATTAAAGAAAAAATAAGTGACAGTGATATTCAATTCTGCTATATGAACTATGCAGTGATTCTGAAACTTTTTTTTTTGTTTATTACCCTCTTTTCAAAACAAATCCATCGCTGCTTTCTTGCAGATTAAAAAAAACAATCTAGCACTATTGTTATATATAAATTTTTTTTTATGTGATATTAAACAAGTTTTAAAGAAAATGTAATGTTTCATTACATTTTCATTCATTTGAAATAGGTACTCATTTTGAAAGCATATTTAAACAACCCAAGTAGTACGCTTTTGTTTTGAAAATGTTGCAGAAATATAAAAAAATAACTTGCAAAAACATAACGTGTCTCAAATGTGTCTTGATTTTGCATGGTTTAAAAATGGTTGTAAATTTGTTTCTTTTTACCATTTTTCAGTGGAATAACAACACAATTAAAATTGAACTTGGAACTATTTCCCAGCAAATTCCTAGCAATAAGAAACAGTTGCTCATACACTTGAGTTGACAAAAATAGTTAGAGATAAAATCCTTGTAAAAAATACACATTCTTCTGTGCATGCAGAGAAAACGGGTAGTTCTAATCACCAACTAACCAATCGCCACTTACAATGCTCATAACTCTTTTTAACTAAATTTTACATGAAACGTATTTCATACCGTATGTTAAATGACCAAAATATTGTGTTTGTTTTAATCAATAAATATTTTTTATTAACAATTTAAACCTTAGAAAGATTGTTACTTTCTTCAAATGTGTGTACCTCCTAAAATATTTAAAATTGTTTTTTTGTTCTTTTTCATAAACTTAGCGTTTTGTTTGGTAAATACTTCTTTGAAAGAACTATTTTTTTTTAGATTTTTAAGATCAGTGTGGTCTTAAACATTTTTCACCTTTGGCTGAATTCTGCATATCGCATAATTGCACTATATACATTATTTATGTGTCAAATTGTGTGCTGTTACACATCTTACCTCAATTTTTCAAAGCTGTTTACACATTTTGAGGAATGTGAAAAAACATACAACAATGGACGCACATTGAATTTTTTTTGTCATATTATATTATGATAAAAATTATCTCTGACCTATTCATGATATAGTATCATGAATTTGTTGTGATATTGAAGTTAAGAAATGTGTGTTGGGGATGGGAGAGTTATTACATTTCAACCTTTTATTTCTAAAATATAGTTTTATAGCAATAACATGATATTTATAAGTATATATTTATTCTTTTGTCAGTATTTTGAATAAAAAATTTTAATTTCATTAAATTGATTATTTTCCTGAAGGATATATCACTGGGACACCAAATGTAAAATTTTGAGAAATTCACTCAATTCAGGCAGGGGATCTTTCTGGGACAGACATGTTTAATTTCATACATAGGTTATGTAATCTCTTGGTCAATTATTTCTCAAGTATTTGTGTTGTTAAATTATTAACTTCTATTAAAAGTTTGTTGTGCATCTATTTGTTAATTGTAATTGTTGAATGGGTACTAAAAATGTATATTATTCTGCAGAGATATTATTAATCAATTTCCTGACATCCTTCAAGAAGCTCTTAACTCATCTGGTGGCAGTAATTTTATTCTACTAATAGATGGCTTAGATCATTTGAAAATTGAAGATCAAATGCTTGACTGGCTTCCTTTAAATCTACCACAGGTAAGTTCTAACACGTTTTACCTTGTTAATGTGTTTTGTGTGAAGAATTTAGTTAAATGGAGATGATGCTTCACAAAATGCATAATTATTTTACAATAAAAAAAAATCTGCACTTTAATTAGTTCTATTTAAATCTTACTGTTAACAATTATTCACTTTGAACTGTTTCCGATATATGTACTATATACTCTATGCATCACAGTCAGTCATTTTGATTGTGCTTACCATCCTAGGATTTCTCGTTGTTTTTTTCCTGAACCGATTATATATAAGTACTAAAATATATATATATATATATAAAATTTTCAAATTAAATTAAAATATTCAATATGTTTTTATTGAATTTGCACATGTATTACCTATTTGTAATGATACACATTTATTACAAAATATTGTTCTTGAAATCTCATTTTAAAGATTTTATAATAAATAGGAATAATAATATTTTTTTTGCCCTTAAATTTGCTGTGTTGTTGTTGCTTATCTCCTTGGTTTAGCAGAGCTAGACCAGGTCTACGATGTTAGTTACTCTCAAAAAGTCCAGGACCATGACTAGATTGCTGTAAATATCAAGCCTGGAAAGTCCCAGACAGTCCAGGGTGTGGTCAGGTGCCGCTTGTTCGCTGTAACACTTCGGGCAGATAGGAAACAATTAGCAGAGATCATTCTAGGCGTTTTTCAAGGGGCGGAGCGCCCTGCCTGCCTTTTTTTAATTTAAATCCCGCCCTATATGCCTTTTTTACAACATAAATCCCGCCCTCTTTGCCGATTTTCTTTTAAACATTTCCGCGTTTTCCCGAGTTTTTCAAAAATTCCACTTATCTAACTTTTTTTTTTCAAAAGTTTATTTAACCCACGTTACGTTATATTGTACTTTTAAACCAGTTTTTCTAAACTTAATCATTAATAAATACCAAAGATAATCGATTTTAGAACCAGATAGACGATCGAGAATTTTGAGAAAAATCATGCCTTGAACAAGGGGGTTAGCTTTAACTAACGGCTTAACACTAAAGACCTAAAATTTTCCACAACTTAACACAACCTGAAAAAAAATTTCCTTCATTCTTGGTTTATATCGATGAAAACTAAACTTAAATTTTGATAAATAGCAAGTTTAAATAATGGATTTTAATAATGAAAGTCAAAATTTTAATTAAAATTTAAGGATGAATTAAGATTATATTATACTAAGATGTCTTCAAATATCAACCAACTGCTAGTGCAATCCCCCATTGAAAGAGGATCATCTTCTCCAGACCAAAAATTTGCAGTCCATCCTTAATGATTTGATCATTTTGCTGCCTAGTATTTTTATAGAAATCCACCGATGACATCACATTGCGTCCTCAATGATTGACAGTTCGATGGCTTTGCGTGATCGGAAAGAGTGTCTCAATACTTTTGTAGCTCCGGTTCAGGCCTATCGGACCAACCAGAATATTTTCTTCTGATCTATCGTTTTTGAGTCGTGACCTTGTGACCGCAATTGCAGGTTGAATGCTAAAGGGGATTTTTTTTTGTTTACTTTTGAATCTGTAGGGCCTTTTTATTTTGTCTTATACTGGGGTTTAAGATTTGAGATTGGTTTTAGTTGTTTTTTTAATGGAGTATAGTATTGGCTTATACACGCTTTATATATTCAAATTTTTTTTAATAATTCCTAGTTCTTGAATTTTTCTGGAAAAAAATTCTTGAATAATACTGTAGAACTCCAATCATCCAAAGCAATTGGAATTGGGACCTAACCACGTTCGTATAAATAATTGAACATTTGGATAATTGGAGAAAAGATATATTTTAATCAATTACTCAATGTATTGTTGGGCTGTTAGATAATGAGTTGAAGTTTTAATTTCGGTTTAACCCAAATTGTAAGAAGTAGTTTGGGTTATAGCTTTTGTTTCAGGTTGAGTTGTAGCTTTTTGTAATAGTTTTTTTTCTTTCAACTTATGTTTGAATCTTGGAAAAAGTGCACGAAACATTACCATGCGATATATAACTTAATACTTGACCTATTTTTTTTCTGTTCGTCTCTGTTAGATGTCATGCCTAGTAATTTTTTTTTGTGTTTACAAAAAAATTAATAGACATGAGGAACAGTTAACAGATCGGCCAGTTTAATTTTTCTGACATTCTTATAATTATAATCAGCACCTCTTCGAATATTTTGAGTTCTACTACACTTGAAAAAAGTGTATGACCCATGCTTTTAATTTTAAATGCTAGAGCTGAATGCAAACAAAACCTGTTTGTTTGATTAGTAGCATTAATGATTTCCACCACTTCGCTCTAGTAGATCTGTTTGCAGTTCTGGCTCATTGTTAGGCATAAGTGCCTCATCATGTTCTTCACTTACTAGAAAAGATGTTTCATAAAATGATGGAGTAGTAAAATAATAAATATTTAATTTCTTTGGTATTCGAGTGTATTTTCTAAAAATACGAAAAAATTATTTTTTATCGCATTTTAGATGCCCGAAACTTTTTTCAAGTGCTCTTAGACTATGTGCCCTAAACTTTTGCAAGTGCCCTTTTTATATTTAAAGCACCCTGCCCTTTTTCAGTTCTAGAATGAACTCTGCAATTAGTTCCCATTAGTGTAACACAGAGATTTAATGTGTCCACTTTTAAGCCTCGTAATGGCCATCTGGTCGCTTCTGCAGCACTTTAGGGATAAAACCTCTCCAGGTCGCTTACCTTGGTATCAGTGGTCCACTGGAGGAATCAAGAGACATTATGAGAACTCAAAGCCCTCGAAAAGAACTAAGAATTGTTCAACAAATCAGAGGTGTTTATAACGGTTCATTACAAACCTCTTTAGCCACTACCTCTGCCGTCTTGTTGCCATAAATGTCTACATGAAAAGGGATCCATTGAAAATGAACCTCTGTGAAGGATGAAAGATGCTTGAGTTTGCTAATAATTGCCATACCAATACTATCTCGCACTTTTAGCCAGTTAAAAAGGTAATGGATGGAGCTTTGGCTGTCAGACGGGATCCAGACAGGAGATGAACCAGGGAAGGAGATAATCCAGTCAAAGACAGAGTCCAGTCTGAATACTGAACAATGGTCTGGATTTCTCTTCCTCAACATTACTTTGCCTCTCTGGGATAAAATATAAATTCCACTTCCTGAACAGCCATGTTCATCTTTGCTTCCGTCTGTATATATTATGGGACAATCCTCAGGAATATTGTGGATTATTTGAAGGGCCAATTGTCTCAAAAGGGCAGGAGTTGCGGAATTCTTGCTAACCTGAGTGGGAGAACCTTAAATTACTAGTTTCTTATTTTACTGTCCTTTAATATCTTTCTAATCAGATGCTGGTATTTTTAAAAAGTTAATTTATTTTTAATTCATCATTCTAGGGCCTCAGACTTATTTGCACTGCATCAGATACATCCTATGCTTTTATGAATTTGTGTGAGAGGAAAGCATATGGCACAAAAATGCACATTGAAAGCATAGTTGGTTTTGCCCTGCAAGACCAAAAAAGTATTGTAAGACATTATCTAAAGATGTATGGTAAAAAACTTGATGAAAGTGCCTTCAACAACTTAATGCTTCAAGTTGTGACGAAGAAAGATAGTGGTACTCCTTTATACTTGCGAATAGCATGCGATTTTCTTAGAACTTATGCCTCATTTGAAAACGTAAGTTGATTTTATTTTACATTTTCAGTAACAAATCTATTACTTTTGTCATACATTAAAAATTTCTTATGTAAAAGCATCTTTTTACTTGATTTTCAAGTTTAATAATATTGTTTGTATTATTCCAATTTTTTTAATGGTTTCAGTTTACAACAATGCTTCAAAGTTTACCATCAAGCCTTCCATTATTATTTAAAGAAATAATATTGCAAATGGAAAATGAGTACACTCCTGTCTTAGTACAAGCTGCACTTACTCTGTTATGTATCACTACAGAAGGTAAATATATAGTAAATTTTTATGTGGAACATGTTTAAACTGTGTATCTAGCATAATAATGTTTTTCAGTGTTTCTAATACTCTCTTTAGAGAAGATAGTTATAAAAAGAAAAATTATTAATCCTTATTTGGGATATGCCTCTCAGATACCATGTTTTGATTATAGTTTCGTGTAAGATAACTCGATCAGTCAAAACCCGTTATTTTATTGATTAACTGTTTTATTAGCAGTCTGTTATCTTCAGTAACCAGTTTGTTCTCTGAATTCCTTTCAAGAAGCATAAATAGAATTTAAAATGATGTATCAAACTCTACTAACTGTTGATTTCATTAAGTTCATTTCTCATCTAAATTAATACTTTTATAAGTGGTATCTTTTACGAATGAAAATGATTGTTTTGCAGTGAAAAGTATTTTTTTTTAAACCTTTATATCTTTTTCTCCATTTTTAAAACAATTATGATAGTAACTAGCTTTGTTTAAATGAAACTCTTTTTTTTAAATAAACTGTTTTATTTTAAAATAAAAAAAAATAAGCCTCCAAATCCAAATAACATGCAAAAAGTTGGGGTCTTTTTTTGTTAAAGATTTTACTGTAGTAGTATTTATGATGCTTTAAAATATTGAGTATGATAAATGAATTGATTTGAGTGTCTTTGTGGTATGCTTTAGTGCCATGTCCAATCGTCAGACAATTATGGCTTGATCCAAAATGTCCTATGGGAGATCAGTCAGAATTGTTTTTTCTTATTCAACAAAACAACTTTTTATTGTATAATAATTTTTTTATTTTAAATTTAGGTTTAGATGATGCAGACTTGCATTTACTTTTAAGTTTAGCAGCATTGGACAAAGGAAAAACTGAGTCTCGTCCCTTCAATGATATACTGAAACAGATAGATGTACTGGATTCAAACAACTTGCTCCCCAAAGTTACATATTGCTCGTTAATACATTCAATCTGTACTTTTGCTTATGGACATAATAGGTATATTTTAATTTGCATTTATAAAAATGAGTCTCTAAAATTTCCTTTAAATGTAATTTTTAAAGATTATGATTAGTAGTCTTGATATCTGGTAGCCTTGAACATCATCCGTAATTTTTTAAAATCTAATTTTACTTATAAGAGTAAAGGTAATTATTAGTATGCTTGTAATATTTATGACATTTTATATATATTTTTTTGTCATAGGTTCAAAGCATATAATTTAACTGGTACTGAATTTGAAAAGGCTATTATGAAGTTTTATTTGAATAGAAACTTTCAAAATTTTGCTACATATATGCATTGTAATATGGCAGGTGAGTTTCTTAAATAATTCGAAGTTATTAATGTAGCACCATATTTGTCAATATTTCGGTTGAAATTTTTTTTCATAAGCGTTTCTAATGCTGCTAATGAGGCAATAATTTAACTAGTAAATATTCAATTTAATTAATATTATTTCTTTTAAAAAAATAAATATATTGGTATAATTTCATTAAATTTTGCTTTCATTATAAAGAGACATAAACGTTACCCCTATGAGTATCATTTGTTTTAAACCTAAACCACGTACAGTTAACTCATCATTGTCAGCGGCCCATCCAAGAACCTCCACCTTCTTTTTTTCAAAGATGTTTTACAAAACACAGTTGAATTTAAACTCAACTGTCTCAAAAATTTGTTGCAAAAATGATTATTGGAAATAGCTTTGTATTGTTCACCTAATTGTCAAAAGCCCTATGTTCTGTTGCCCGAACCTCTGAAACTACAGTACTGTTCGCAAACTGCTTGAAAGAAAAATAAGTTTGTTTGGGCTGTCAGTGACAGGGAATGGACAAATGACCATTGCTTGTGTTTGACAGCCTGTCACACACAAACAATGGTCATTTGTCCATTCCCTTTCTTTTCACTAATAGTTATAGGTATTTTCTTTACTTCTGTGAATTCGCTTATCTATCCATATATGCCACATGCGAATGATTGGGAGCCTACTGTTTGTATGAAATTGGTGTATTGGCAAATTAGTTATTATTTTCATATTGAACATTCATGAAGTTCATATCATGAAAAGTTATAGTACAAAATTTTTAAACAATACTTTGTTTAAAAATTTCATACTGTAAACTGATTTTTAAATTGCATTTTAAACTTGATTTTTTTTTTGTGTGCAGCTTATTATCAGAAGATATGTGATCCTGGAAGCGATGGACTGTGGATAGGACGCTCAGGCTCTGCATATAGAGGCCTAATTCACCATTTATTTAATGGAAAATGTTATAAAGTTCTTTTTGATAATTTGTGCTGCTTAAAGTTTTTAGAGGCAGCTTTCAGTATTGGAGCAGAAGATTTTCTTTTGGAGTATTATTCATTGTTACTAAAAGAAGTTAAAAGTGGAAATGCTGAGGCAAAGAAAGTAGTTGACATTTCCCTTCTAATGTCATTTGATGACTTTGTTTCCCGGAATTTGCATATTTTTCAGTTGTGAGTATTGCAATTTTTTTAAAGAAATTAAACAAAGTACTATTATTTACAAATGCTAGTACATAAGTTTGTCTTTTTTAATTTGTAAAGCCAGTGTTGTAAAACTTGACTCCTTTAATTGTGTTTTAAAGTTATAGATTGCAGTTTAAATAGATTTTCGAAAATTTGCAATATAAATGGTTGCATCAATAACATTAAACAAAATTGAATTTTATAATAACACTTTTAGAATTTCAGCATTCTACAAAGGAACAGTAATTTTCATTATTCTAGTCACTAAAATTAGTTAAAATATTTGAAAATTATTGTTTATGATATATTTATATTCATCATAATCTTCAGGTATCCACATTTAGTTGCACAGCAGGCAATTAATGAACCATCAACATCTCTTGTGAATTTAAGTATTGACAACTCTAAGCTAAAAGAATATCATGTTGTTGAATGTGTTTCTGACAAGACTCTTGATACCAGAGTTGCAACACTTGGAGGTTTTATTAAGGTGATATTGAAATTTTTTGTTTAAAATATTTGCAAAATATAAGAAACCCGGATGCGTCGACTCTTTCACTAATAAACCTTTTTCAACATAATTACATTTTTATTACACAAATAACTAAATCAAAAATAGTATGATTGTTTTAATTAAAAAAAAAACATTGATATGCTGTGAAACTCCTATATGAACAATATAATACACTTGTTTAAACATCATTTAGTATTGTAAACATTGCATATTGTTTTGAATAATAGGAATAGTACAATAAGTTTTTTACTGCTCAGATTTGTAATTTTTTTTGGTTAATAAAGATATACAATTAGAGTTCTCATAGGACTCGCACTCTGTTCCTTGAATGGGGTTATTCTCAAGGAAAATCATAAAAATATTTCAGGATGCATATAAAATATTTATTGTTCTTTTGCATTTAGCCTAAAATGTTTGTTTAAAATTTAAACAAACCCTTTATCACTTAATGTAACTGATTTTTAAATAAATCCTTTTTATAAAAGATTATATGTAAAGTTTGTAAAGAAAGTGCGATAATTTACAGGAAATTGTCACCAACACTTCATGTAATTGAGAAGTTTTGATAACATTAAACTAACTTTAATAAAATTAAGTTTTTAATGTAACTTTAATTATCTCCAAAAAAACTTATATATTTTCTAAAGTATGCTATTAAAATATACTGAAATGCAATTTCATGTATCCATTACTTTAATATTTATTTTTATTTCTAGAATATCACTGCTGCTTATCTGTCATCTGATGATTTTGCAGTCTTAGGAAGTGAAGATGGATACTTGAAAGTACTAGATATTATGTCTAAGAAGGCAAGTTATTTTGTTCCTGAAAGATAATTTACATAGTGTTTCATTATTGCATATTTTATTGTGGGGAGTAAATTATTGCTAATTTTATAGAAGGTAGAAGAAAGGTAAGGAGGTAGAGGGTATTTTAGAAATTTGCTGCAACTTAATATTTTAATGTTCTCTGTACATTAACTTAATGTAAATTTGTTACTTAAATATCTTTTTTTAGTTTAATTAGAGGCAATACTAATAGTAGAGTCAGGAGAGGTATAGTAGTATAATAGTAAAGGTTTACAAGAAGTTTTAGGAATTATTGGCTTGAGTGCTCCTAGAACATTTTTCCATGGCCAGTTTAACATGCCATTCATTATAAAAGTACACTTTTTATTAGATTTTTTAAAATCATTTTTTATCAAATATATTTACAATCATATTAACAGAATCTCTAAGTTTGATTTATTTAACTTTGTAAAATTGCATATGTTTGTTTTAAAGATATAACTTGTTGTGATTTATTATTAAAAATTATTTTCACAGTACTCGAAGAAAATATCTTCCTATACTTTAAATATTTTGCACAAAAAAAAGTGATTAAAATGATGAATAGTTAAAAAATATTATCATTTCAGATTACTAGAAGTTTTAAAAGTCACTCCTCAACCATTACTTTCATATGCTTTGCTGGAAAAGATAAAATTTGTACAGCATCTTCAGATACTACATTAACTATTTGGAGCATTGTAGATTTTAGTCGGTAAGATTTATTAAAATGTTTGGTAGGTAAATAATAAGTTTGAATGTTTTCTCCGTAGATGCTCTTTTTTTCCCTTGCAAAATTTTTCAGTGTTTCTGTATTAATCTGATTTTAAAATAAGTAAGATTTGCTAGATTTAAAATTTATTAACTCTTTGAGTCAAAGTTTTAAATCTTTGATGTTTTTTTTTATCCTTTAACAACACTATAGTCATTTAAACACTAGAAAAAAAAATTTAGGATTCTGGTGCAACATATAAATAATTTGTTTCGATAAAATTTAAAATGGATAAAAATACAATGTACAGTTATTTTATCTTTGATGTTTCAGATTGATTAAAAAATTTCTTAATATAGTCACATCTCCGAGATAGTGTATTTTTGAACGTTTTTGCAAACTCTTACAGTACAGTTTTCCTCAAATTCTTAGATTGTAGTGATTTCTGTTTCTCAGGTGTTGTTCATAGTCATCTGAATCCGATATGAATGTTCAAGTCTTTCCTAACCATTGTCTTCAGATGTGGCTTTAGTGTGAAGTTTTTAAACTTAACTTCAAGCATTTTTTAAAATTATTTTTATTTTAAACATTCAGAATTAAAATATTTGCTTAAAATATAGTCTTTAGTGTGGAAATATCAAAGACAAGTTAATGCTATATTTTTTTTATGTAGGTCTTTTGTGCTTAAGGGGCATAATCATATTGTTTCTTGCTGCTGTGCTGATTTATCAAGTAATATTTTGTTTTCGTCTGGTTGGGATAATTCTGTTCGATTGTGGTCCTTATGGGATGGAAGATCTATATCAGTTATTGATGAATTTAGGTATGTGGTTGTGAATATCATTACTATTAGTGTGTGAAATTTTAATACATAAGGGATATTTTAAAGGATTTTATTATATTTTAATATATATATTAATTTTAAAATAAAGGTATTTATAATATTTTTTTAATTCTTAAAAAGGTTAAACCTTTATTTTGCTTGGTTCATTTATTTTGGTATTACAAGCCATGTAATACATACAATGGTTAGTTGCAAGTTGATCATACTTAATTGTTTTATTCTTAACTCTAACATACATTTTCTACATTTGTTTTGGGAAAAGTACATTGTTAGTTTCAAATTTCTTTCACTTAGATATTTGTCTATAATATCACTAGCTGAAAGAACTTGCTTTATGAGATCTCTTTAATTCCTTTTCAACCAGTTGCTAGACTTAATATTTAGTGATAATTTATGAACTTGGTTTGCTCATTCTTTGTGTAGGTGTGATTGTGTATCAAAATATTAACTCGTCGTGTTAAGAAACTAGATCCTAATATTCTAGGAAGTATAAATAATTAAATAACATGCTGATATCCAACATGGTAGAAATATTTTAATATATTTTTTTTTTCACAGATGTCCAGTAAACTGCCTAGATCACCATCCAAATAAGCAAGAGATTGCTTGTGGTTTATGGAATGGTAGCATTGAATTATGGGATACTGTTGCTTTGAAAAGAATGTTTGTAAGTGAGATATTAAATTATATATGCTATCTCCCAAGTGTTATGAAATAGCCTTAAAAATTTTAATTTGTTTTCTTTGGTAAATTAGTGATTCGTTTGCTGAAACTCACAATAAAACTCCTAAAATTTATTAATAGATTATTAAATAAAATTTCAGGTACTTTCTAATGATTGTCGCTCAGTGAAGTCTATTACTTATACAACAAATGGCCTCAATATTGTTTCTACCTACATGAACTCTGATATAGTTATATGGTCTTCTGAACAAGGACTAAAGGTTGTATTAAGTGTTTTATATTTTCTTTAATGTAATGCATAGTATTGCATTCTACTATCATTTATAATTACAATGAAGTTTTATTTTTTTTGGAAGCAATGTCTTTTTAAAAAATATTCTTTGATTTACTGTATTTTGTAATGTTTTAATCAAGAACTAGTTTTATTATATTCATTCCAGTAGAGCTGAATTTCAAGGTAAATTGGTGTAGATAAAAATTAACGAAGTATACACTTCCGGAAGGAAATTAATCTATATTCTAAGACTTCTATATTTAGATCTTTAGAACATTGGTAAGCTTTTGTAATCACACTATTCACCATGTGCCCCTTCTTACTGGCTGAGTGTGTAAAACATTTTAAAGTACATTATAAATGGCTTTGTCTCGGATCAGTTTTTCTCTGATTTCCGATTGAGGAAACATCAGCTAAGTTGGGGGATGGCTCAAAGTTAAAAATAAAACTTAGTACTTTGAAAAAAATTACATTTTAAATTACTTATCATATATTTTAGACAATCTTTTTAGGAAAATTTTCTTTTTTTTTTCTCTTTTAGTTGTCCAATCTTAAAGGTCATGTTTTACCAGTAAGATCTATATGCCACTCAACCACAGGTGATGCTCTTGTTAGTGGTAGCGAAGACTGTACCCTTAAAGTGAGTATTTGAGCTAAATTTAGAAAATTGTGTTAAATATTAATTGAAACCAAAGTTCCAATATAAGTAACCAAATTTATAAATTTTTGTTGCTTGTCATCAACAGAAATTACTCTATCCAGGCAGACTCTTTTTCATATGCATAGCTTATACATCACCCTGTTGCGCAACTTCCGATGCATAAAATCATTAATTTAAGATGAATGTTCAATCATTGATCAGTCCCATAGAGATTAAAGCATTAGTTTTAAATCGCAACCGCTGCAAAAGTATTGTGTTGCAAATTAATAATTTTTTCACCGGATATAACAATCTTCATAGCAGCAAAAACAGAATAAATTAGTAATTACAAACTATGATAACAAAATTCAAAATTAAAATAGTATCTGTTTATTTAATAATTAATTGATGAAGTTTAAAAGCTTCCCTCTTCAGAACATTAAAGTAAAAATATTTTTTTCTCCATTGAATTAACACTGATTCACTTTGCTTTGGAGACCCACAGTCCAGCTCGCCCATTTCCCTTTAACTCAACTTTGAACTAACCTGTAATTCCCGTATAATGAAAAATCTATAATCTGGAAATCTAGCTATATATGTTTTTGAAGGTTTTATGTATATGATAAGGTAGATTGATGGAATTTTGTTAATTTTAATGTTATAACTTGTTTGGCTTAATTTATATTTTGGTCTTAGGTTTGGTCTTCAGAATCAGAACTGCCAATCCACACAATATCGTCTTGTAAAATTTGCCCAATTAGTTTGATGGAAATCATTTCAGCTAATGCTTTGGCAATAGGTTTTCAGAACTCAGACATTTGGGTCATGGATATTAACAATGGTGAGAGAAATCTAAGCATTTTGTTTTTAATTCATTTGTACATGTAGTGTTTTGGAGTTTTAAATATTTGTTTCAAATCTTTAAAATATTTTTTAAAAAGAAGTAATTTACTGATTTTTTTTAATGTTTTGTAGGTGTTGCTATTTCAAAGATGACATTACAGTCTGATACAGCTTCCTGTTTCAGCAGAATAAATGCATCATATTGTGATACAGATGATCCTTTTGAAAACTGGACTGATATATCTTTGGTGTTCGGTTCACAATCAGGGCAAATATATGTTAGTTTATCTATTGCAGTTTATGTAATTTAACTATTACTCTTTTGTATAATAAGCTTTCTCAGAATTAGTTCAGTTTCTTAAAACTTCCAAATGTACTTATGATGTACTCAATCGGTATAAATATATATTGAAATATTTTCTTCTATTTATAAACTTTTTATATTAGAAGAAATATTTTTTATGATTAGATTAATTTTAAAAAATTCAAGGTAGCTAGGTGCATTACTTAAATGAAACATATTACTCCGTAGTTAATTATGCAAAATATCTAATTTTTTTTAGTGAAAAAAAAACATAAGTGATCTCGCTCTAAACGATGTCCCCCAACAAGTTTTTCTTTTTTTTTTAGAATTAATGCACCCATTTATTGTATTAAAAATTCAAGCTTATATATATGTTTTTTTGCAATTTCCAATTGTTTAAGTGTAATTTTAATTAATATATCTTATTGTATCTTCTCATGTTTTTTTTGTTTGCCTTCAATTATGATTTCTAGCCTAATTTCTTTCCTGATTTTATTTATTTGAAATTTGGTATTTGTTTTGATAAACATACATTAAAGCCAAATAGAGAAATTTGTATGCATATTTTCTAAATATTTTTACATTTTCTAAATAAGGTTGCATCTTTCTTGACATCATCCATTGAGTCTTTTGGAACTATGCATGCAAAAGTCACTGCAATTATTCATAACAAAAGAATGATTATTTCTGCCAATTCTGAAGGTGATATTGGAATATTCTCTTACCTTGAAAAGTAAGTTCAAAACTTGCTGTATTGTATAAATAATTATTAATTAAATATACATTTCAAATCAAGTCTGTTGAGGAGTTTCTATTGATGTGTTCTTTTTTTAAGTTAATAAATTATCACTCAAATTACAATAATAAGTTATTATTGTAATTTGAGTGATAATTTATTAAGTTAAAAAAAGAAAGAAATTACGGTATTAAATTACTCTTCCAATGATGTTAATAAATTATTATTCAAACATTTTTATCTAATGACTTTAAATGAATTATTAAATATTAAAAAGGTCAATCGACATTTTGAAAGTTGTCAGAAAAGATGAAAAACGTTTGGCTTAACCAATAATTTACACTTTGTATGTCCACATGCGCACACTTCATGAATTTATTGGCAGTTATTTTTTGGCCTAGCAAAATACGATTTATGCCTTAATGAGTAAAAGAAACATTTTTTAAAACCCAAACCCATTGTGAAGTATTTTTGTTTAACCTTAAAGTATATTAAAACATTTTATTATAAATATAATTAAGTAGAAAAAATATTAATTTTTTTTTACTTGTTATTTAATGAGAATAATTAAAAACCTTGTGAATTAACATGATAAAGTTCTTGGATGGCACATAGTAGTGATTCATATTTTAATAATTTCTAACTCTCATATCTAATCCTGTTGTTAAAACGTTAAAAGACAGCATCATTTGACATAATATCGCTATAATAGATTTTTAAAACCTTTAATTAACACATTATGCGAAAATTATTATTCTTGAAAATAATTTAGAGAAAAGCTGCACATTTATGCAATTATTTTTAAAAATATAATTACGATTTTGTTTATTGAGAATCTTTAATGATTATTATTTTGAAGGACATCTAAGATTGTACATGGAGCTCATGAAAGATCAGTGGCAGCCTTGAATTTGTATTTGATGGATGGAAATTTGTGTTTTATATCTGCTGGAAATGATAAAGTATGAATGTCTTTATTGTTTTTAACCTTAATAAATCAAATAAGGATTTTTGTGGCCTAGTTTGTTTCACAATTCCTGATGTATTTTAGGTGATGAAAATATGGTCTGTAAACTGTGAAGAATTAGATATAATCCTGAAGCACAAATATATTTCAAAACACTCCGATTCTGTTACAAGTTGCTGTTGGTATGCATCTTCAGAAGTAAGTTTATACATGAATTAAAATATAAATAAGAGCAAGTTTTAAAAATATTTTAGTGAAAAGTACAATGTTTTTAAATAAAGATGAAAAGCTTGTTAGAAATGCTATAAGTTTCTATTATATTTAATTTGTAAGCAGGCATTAAATAAAACTTTAATAAATGATTCTAAACTGCAAAATATACTTTAACATTTCATATTTTTAATTGAATAAATGATTTTAAGTAGGTGTGTGCATTTATAATACATTGAAAATATTATTTAGGAAACAAAAGAACAAATTCTTACGGGATCTCATGATAACAATGTCATATTGCAAAAAGGAGATTCTAAGACTACTTCTTTTAAAGGACTGAAAACCAGTGTTGTATGTTTAGACTTCTCGGTAAGTTATTTTCTAATGCCTATTAAATGAGATATGTTACATGCCTACATAATTTTAACTATAAACAGGACACTCAAATTATAAGGACCCAGGTCACAGCCCTTTAATCAGGCGGCCTCTCTTAATATAAAATTTACCCTCTACCTCTCTTAATATGAAATGTTTTTGGAAAGGAAGCTATGCCATAGTTGAGAATCCTGCTTTAAAACCTTAAAGAAGTTTGTTTTATTTCTTTTATTTTCTACCACTGAAACATGGTGTTATAGAAGCAATTGCTGAACATATCAGTAACACAGATTTTTTTTAAATGTTAATTTTTGGATTTTGGTGTCAAAACTTAGCTTTGGTAGGCTCTCCAAAACAAAGGGGGTTAAGTGTTTGGTTGTGGTATATCTGTTCCATTGTAATGGTTGTGAGTTCGAAAGGGAGATAAATAATAGTTTGTCCTTTTGGATTCTCTGCCATAAAGTAGACTTGTGATTATCCTTTCTTTTACCAATATACTTAACTTAAGGAGACATCAAGATACAATACCATAAACAATAATAATCCCAAAAGGAGTGTGTGGGCGATTAACACATAAGAGCTGTATTTATATATCTGAAAACACAGATGGCTAAGACAAAGTTAGTTAAATATAAAACTCACAGTCTGCAGTTAAGAGGCACACCACAAAAAGAAATATTTTCTGTAATAAAGTTTTTAAAAGCTGCATTGTTAAACTTGCAACTTCATGACTAAAACTTAATTTTTTAAAGAAATTTCTTTGTTTCATAATTTTTTTATTTAAAAATTAAAACCAATGTTTTTTTAAACCTTCGAACTCTATATCATATTCTTTTCAAGCGATTTTGGGCGAATCAAGTTTACCTGCATTCACAATAGTTTATGTTAAAGTATCCCATACCTAATTTTTTGAATAAAAAAAGGACTATTTTTTATCATAATGATTTAGCCAAGTTATTTTGAATATTTTCAAACAATTTTGTGTAAAATTTCCTGAAGATTTTTTTCAGTTATAATTAGCAGTTAGCTATATTCCTAGTAAAATGTTCAATTAAGTATCCAACCTGCCTAGCACTACCTATAAAAAAAAATAATTGTTAAGCTTTTTAACTGTTAAATATTTACTAATTAGATTATATGATGCTCGTTTAGGAAAATTATGTTGTTGGATGTGGCCGTGACGGTAGTGTAGCTGTTTGGTTTAAAGATGGAAAATTATTAACCTATATGTCTGGAATTGATCAGTCATCTACTATTCTTTCTTTCCGCATTGATAAAGGTAAATATTTATTTTATTGCACACCAAAATATTTTTTATTGCACTTCTATATGTTGGGATTCAAAAATACATGTCATGCATTATTCTATATATTAGTTTAATCATGTAACCTGTATTAAATCAGCGTTTAATTAGGCAGACAAATTAAAATCTTTGAATTAAAGCTTTTTGTGCTTGGTCCCTTTTTACCAAATTTCATTGATCAGTGAATTTTATGAACTTCATTTTAGGTTTATTAAATTAAGTTTCATACTTTTATTAAATTTTATTGTACTGATATTCTTATAAACCAGTTATTATTTAATTATCTACACAAATTAAGTATTGTAACTGCTTTTGAAATTAGATCCTGTACGAAATTTTGACATAACTCTTGCTTTTGTGGACAAAGACGGAAGTGTAAAAATTAGGAAACCCATACAGGTATAAAATATTTAACAATATCAAATTCCTATAAATTATAATATGTCTACATAACACTGTAAAAAGTTAACCCCTCTTTCTCCATATCATACATGTGTCCCAGAATATATTCAGTCTAATTTATGAGTCTGAAGGAGCTCAGCTTGAATCTTGAAACCAATTCTAACTTTTAAAGTTAACTTTCAAATGGTAATAATTAAATGAATCTTAAAAATAAATTATCAGAAACCAGTGATTGAAGGTACTAAAATAACAAGACTAGGAGATTCATTGTAGTTAATAATTTGGCTTGCTTTGACTTGCTCTTTCATTTATTTTTACGTAACACTATTTGTGCCAATAATCCACCTGTACTGCAATTATCTTCCAATGATATTTTTTGCTTATTCTTCATAATGTGTTCATTAATAATTTTTTGAATGTTGTAATAAAATTCAAATAATCTTTTTAGCGATCATATTCTTATTCTCTGGAGGGTCACAGTAAAGGTATTACATCTTGCTCTATCAATCAGGATAGAGAAGTTATTTCTTGCTCACTTGATGGTACTGTTAATTTGTGGAAATTACCTATGGACTTCCAAGACCAAAACTTAAATCACTCAACCTCAGTAACCGATATCATTGCTTCTGAAAGTAATTCTGCCGTTTTGAGTTCAGATGCGGATGGAAACATAATTATTTGGGAACTAGATCAATCATCAGCATCACTTTCATTGGTATATGGTACTAAGAAGACAGTGAGTATATTTTAACTATCATAGAATCTTTAAAATTTAGTTACTGATTTAAAATTTAGTTATACAATTTTATGTTGTATTATAAGTGTGAAATTATATAATCAATCTATTTTGATTCATATTAAATCTAAATACAACTAAATTCTTATAATTTAATAATATAAGGTCTTAATTTTTGCAAGAAATATGAGTATATGTATCCTCCAACCAACTACTAGTTTCTCAAAACTGTAATATTATTTGAGGTTATTGTATATCATAAGTATTGTATTTATATCTAAACTTTAAAATAGTTTGGCAGCTTTGAAATTTTAAAAATTTTGGTTTGATACTTAATTAACAAGATAATGTGAAATTAAAGCTTAAAAAATACATTAAACCAGTCTTGAATACTGATTGGTATAAGTATGGTATCATATGATTAAAAGCTGTAACGATTAAGTTGTCATTATATTTTGTATAATTTTGTTATATATATTTTTTACAGTATATAGGTGGTTATGTTAAAGCATTGTCATGGTTAAAAGAAACAGATTTTGTTTGTGCTGTTACCCAGACAGTAGCTCAAACTGAAGTTTATTTTGTAGACATCATGACTTACAAATGCAATACGGTGGATGGTAATAAGTTATATAACTTGGGGTATGAATTTTTATTTCTTCTGAATATTTAAATAACTTAATTTTTTTAAAAATAGAGAATCATGTGTACTCAACTACTAAATAGTCACCACTTTGCTCATATTTCCTTTTTAGGGTCAAATTTACCCATTATTTTGAAAGTGAAGTATTGTGTCTCAATTCAAGTTCTTCTACTGAGACCGTTGTTGTTGCCTTGAAGTCAGGCGATTTTATTATAATAACACCAAATTTAAAGAAAAAGTTCAGAACGTAAGTTTTATTAACATTAGATTTATTGTTAATTGGAAATCGTTATCAATATATCATATATCCTAAAAAAACATCATTTAAAATTCTAAAAATTCATAGAAACATTACTTCTTGCAAAATAAATGTTTACTGATATTTAGAAATCTTCAAAAATTATTTACAACTGGGGGCAATATTTTTAATTTTCTATTCTCCTAGTGGCCAACTAAATTCTTTAGAGATTAACTTTCTTGAAAAAATGCATGGAAACAAGTTCATCATATGGAAATATTAATTAATTTTATTAAAATTTTTAAATACATTTATAAAGCTTTTTTTTAAAGTATATATTTTTATTAATTGTTTTTTAATTTAACAAAGAAAAAGACTAGATAACACCCTGAATTACTTTTTAAAAAATATAAATTGAATCAGTTGTTTGAATAAGGTAATTACTCCAAAAATTTTGATTTTTTTTCTTTCTTAAAATATCTTTACATGTGTACACATAATAGGGTTCAAATTAAGTCGCTTAAGGATTAAATTGACGTTGAAAAAAAATTCATAACTTTAAATTAAGAAATAACTCTTTGGAATCAATTTGGATTATAATTATTCAAAGTAACATCTGTTTGGGTTGCCGAAAAGGCTTATTAAAAAAGTACCAATTAGCAGGAAAAATGGAGATGTTTCAAAAATTTTATATTCCGGAAGAACTTAAACAATTTACTAAAAACATGTTATAAATACCTACAACAATGGCAGAAAGTACAGTTGCAGTGAGGTGGAAAATTAATTTCAGTTTCATCTTCACTGCAACTGAAATTATATTAACTTAATTAAGTATAAAAAGAACAATTTGTCATTACATGTCAAATAATGAATTGACTTGTTTCACGAGGGATCTGGCAACAGCTCAGCTGTCTTGTTTTCATTTTTCTTAAATTACTTTTGCCTTGATATTCCTAATTGAGTTTTCTAAGAATATTTTAGTTATTTTTTCGAAATTCCAACTTCTTTCAATGCAAGTTTTCCTTGATAAATAAATAAATATTTTAACAGCACCGCCAAGAAGTTGTAATTAAAAAAAAATAGCAACTAAAATAACTTATTCGAAAGTGAGTTTTCTAAGAACTATTAACAAAAGTAATTCAAGAAAAGTGAAAACAAGACAGCACACGTGAAACATGCCAATTGTTTAACTACTAACTATGAAAATGTAAACATATTAGTACTTCAAAATCGACTACTACTGTGTTTTAATGCTGCAAACTGTTGTTACTTTGAATAAGGAAATAACTTCATGACTTTTAAACAAATAATAATTACAAAAATTTAATAGTTAATGGAAAGTGAGTTAGTGTAAAGAGTGTCATTAAAAATTTTTTAAGAACATATATAGAAATACAGGGTTGAGAAAGTTTATTCTTTCTCAAAAATTGCCCTTTTGGATTTATTTTCTTATTTAAACAACTGATTCAATTATTTATTTACAATCCTTTCAATTATTACTCAGTTGTTTTGAAATAATATATTTCTAAAAATAGTACTGAAGATTGGATTTTGCAAGCCAAGTTACTGCAATATGAAAGGTGTGACGAACATGTATGCTGTTCTCTGTTAAATGGTTCAGTCAAGTGCTTTGCAGTAGAAGATCTCTTAAAATGTTCTGTAAGATACTTTTTTTTTTATTTCATAAATAATAATATTAAAGATGAATATTTTAAATATAAAAAAGTTTTTCTTCTATTAATTGTTTCTTTTTTTTAAAATAGGACTATTCAAAAGCTTCTTTTGACATGATTCATTCTGCTGTGATTGGAGATAATTATTTTTATACTAATACATTTTGCTCTGAAAGTAAAAATGCTATATTTTGTGGTGATAGTAAAGGATGGTTAAGGATGTATTCACTAAGGAACTCTCCAAGTATTTCAAAAAAGGTAGGCATTTTTTGAAAATTGTACAACTATTGTGGCCTTACTTATAAGACATCTAAATTGTTTTAAGTTCCACGATAATATTTCATTGACACATGATATGTTATATTTATTCTAAACATTAATCATCATTGCAAATAATTAATGTGCATCAGTTGTGTATATGAATGTATAATTTAATAATATTGAAACTATAAATGCTTTAAACCTTTAAGTACTACATGGAATACACTCAAACCAATTAGGCTTCTTCTAGTACTTAGTGTTAAATGTAAAAAATCTTGATTTAAAAAATTATCAACATTAAAAAATGCTTCTTTTTCTAGGTTCACGAGGAATCAATTTCAGGAATCGTGGTTTTAGAAAGCTATGTCTTTACCACTTCCTTAGATAAGTCATTAAAGGGTTGGAATGCAACAACTTTGGAACAGGTACGCTTCATTATTCAAGTTTTTGGGTTACAAATCCTATTTTTTAAATTTTAAAGAACTTTTGTTGTCCGAAAAGTCAGGCACTTTTGCCTTTTAAAGAATTTTATGTCTTAACAGTTTTTACCGATATATTTAATTGCAAATCAAAATACATAATCTTTAAGTATATAAGTTTTTTACTTAAAAAAATACTTTCATATTTTACAAAAAAATCTTAATATCAATGTTTCAAAAACTTTGATTTTGTCACCATTTCGGTAAATGTGTATTTGTATTTACTAATATTTACAGTTGATGTGCAAAAATTTTAAGTTTTTTTAAGTAAGGACACTTGAGAGAGAGTTTTTTTTTGTAAAGGGTTGGACAGCACTATCAATATAGTTAAATACAAAGAAGTAGGACGGTGTTGAAATACACATTAAGAATGGAATCATTTTGGGGAAGGTACCATGAGAACAGTGTCCTTCCCATAATCCTTCACTGCACCATGTACCACAGACGTACATTTAGACATATAAAGCAATAGTTTTACTTTTTTTGCAATATATCATAATATTTAAAATTAATTTTTGGGCATATTTAGTTTAACGCTTTTCATATAATCAGTGATGGTAGCAATGAATAAATAAAGATTTTTTTGAAATATTTTTCAAAGTAATCTGACCAAGTGAAGAATCAAATACTAGGGTTTATGCTGAAAAACAAAAATTGTGCAGTGAGATTATGCAACCATTAATAACAAAATAAGTTATGCTCAGAAAGTTGTATAACTTTTTAAAGATCTAACAAATTATCAATTTTTACCAGTGTTTTACAGGAAGTCGTAAACTGACTCTTTACATATAATTTTCACTCAAATTTTTTTTTACTCATTCTTAATATAAGCATATTTTCAGTTCAGTTCCCTGATATTTAACTATGTTTTTCAATGAATCCTAAATCATATTGTTTTGAGATTGATGTGCTCCTTGGCAAATGTTAATTTAGTGAAATTTGGAGCTGTAAAATTTATTTAAAAAATCTGTGCTATGTATAAACAGTCAGTTTTTTTTTATAATTAATAGTTTATTCTAACATTTGTGTTAAAGCACGATGTTTATAACTTTACAGCTGAAAAATTTGAGACTGTTCTAATCCCTGAATTAGAATATTGTATTAATTTGAGCAATAAAATATTTTTAAAAAACCTACTAAATCTTATTACTGGGATTTTGGCTACAATCAATGTAAGTTTAAAAACTATGCTGCTTAATTATTTTTTATTGAAGACTTTTGAATTGGATTTTTTGAAATAAAATCCACAGTTTACATATTAAAAGTATGAATTTCAGAAATCTCTTGCGAGATTAGGTGGCAAATTTTAGTTGCTTAATATTTTTCTTTAATAAAAAAAATTGATATTTGTAAAGACTTTAAATCAAATTTATTTTTAACTTAAAAGAAAGTACAAAAGAACTATTCAGGTTTTAATCCCTTAATTGTGCATAAAATAATTCAAATAATTATAATATTGAATTTTTCTATTTTTTAGGTTTGCCTTTATTATTCTCCGGTGTCAATAACTAGTCTTGCTGGCTTTACTACTGTCTCGGAAGCGTCTACTACCAGTTTCACTTTGGTTATTGGATTAAGTTCAGGAGCAGTACAGCTATTAAAATTCCACCTCAAGAAATAGAAAGTTAACATTTTAAGGAATATGCTATTTTCCCTAATTAAAACTTATTTTCACTGCACAAAATTTCAGCTCATTAATTTTGTTTTAGTAGGCAAAGGTTCTTAAAACTTTATATTTTAAAATGTAGTTAAAAAAAAAAAAACGGGTTCCTAGTGAAACTGACAGTTCCTATATGTTTGGATATAATTATTGATGTATCTGCTTGATATATTTTATGTATGAATATAATTAATGACATATATACTTAATGTTGTCTATTTTATGAGTGTTTCATATACTTTTTGTTGAATGTAAAAATATAAGCTCACTGTACAATAAAAAACGCTTTAAAATATGCACTCCTTGTATCATTTATCTTGAAGAGTACAGGGGAAGGACCTCTACATTCACCGGGAATCTGTCTGCACCAGATCTGCTTGGCGAAGATAGCGAGTCATCTCCTAACCTGGTGTGAAAAATCCAGCTATGTGCCTTGATTCTATTCGCATGGCACACAGGTTTACTATCTCTAGGATGGAGATTCACCCCAGGCACTAGTCTGACACTTGAAACACGGAAAAAGAATGAAGAAAACAGTTTCCCCTCGTCACTCTAACCAAGCAAAGACAATACAGATTCCCAGTCAATGAAGGTTTTTTTCCCTGTACTCATCATTTATGTTTCATGTATTAAAAAACTGTTTTTGGTACATGGTAAACCATCAGGTGCAAGATTGAAGTCCCTAATTTAAGTAGTTCAATACTATTGAGATAAATTATTTGGATTTATTAGAAATAACACTGGTGAACTTAATTACTAAATGTATAAAATGCGATTTTTAATAATTTTAATGTTTGCTGGTTGTAGGTCATCGCTCTATAAAGATGTTATTTTGAGAGTTGCAGGACTTAGTGTTACAAATGAATTAATATTGATTGTAGAAGAAAATGGTATTTGGAATTTTAAGTTAATTGTAAGGGAACAATTTTGGAGGTATTACCCATTAAGCAGACTAAATAGTTCCTCTTTATTTCTACCAAAAGTTAGGTATACAAAGTGAAAATGACCTGTTATATTTATCCAAAATGTACACGGAATATTGATTTCAATTGGATTTGGTTTGGAGGCTAAATAGTTTTGTAGTTATGTACTGAAAGATTATTTAATATACAAAATTTTTTCTTACTCAAAATAAACTATTCAAAAGGGGGAAATATATTAAATTATTTCACTAACTTTTATCTAAGTTATCTAGTTTACTATAGATACATGAAAAATTATCAAAATACATTTTTTAAAAAATATTTTAGCATTTTTTTAAAACAGAAATTTAGAATTTTTTTTATAAACATCAACATTATTACTTTTCTTATCGATATTTACAATATTTAGAATTTGAGATAAAAAAAAGCAAATTATAACTTTTCTTTGCTTTTTGAAATAGATGACAATCTATTATTTGTTTTGTCTCTTTATGTTTTAGAAAAAATTACATTCTTTGCTCTTAATACAGAATCAAGTTTTTAAGCTTACTAATTTTCTTATCTAGTTTACTATGGTTATATGAAAATATATTTAAAAAAAATAATCAAATATTTATCACTTTTAACATTTTTTTTTTATTTTTAAAAGGAAACTAGAAATAAAACCCCAGTTTTAAGAAACAAACATTTTATTCATCAATATTTACAACATTCAGAATGAGATACTGTTTATTTTTTGAAACAGCTGAAGATTCTGTTTTTCTTTCTTTGACCTTTCCATTTTTGAAAAGGTCATTCTTTGCTTTACAATAATTATTGGTAAAACATTAGAATTTAACTGACAAACATTTTTGAGCCAACATATCCTGATGACATACCACAGCAGGCGCGTAGCTACCGCCGTATCTGCCGTATCAGTTATACGGGGCCCCCGGGCTATGGGGGGCCCCCAACGTGCGTAAGAAAAAATTAATAAATTTTAGTACTAAATTTAATTTCGAAAAAATGTTTGAACTTGGAGAACGTAAAAATATGATTAATACTTTAGAGAGTTATGATTTCTTAGTGCTTGTCACATTTTATAAAATTAATGACTTGCACAGAAAACTAGACAATATTTTATAAAGTTACCTAACATTTGAATAGACTGTGCGAATTAAGGAATCAAAATATTTTCAATAGTTTACTAAATGAGTCCAAAGATTTAACAAAAAAGTAGAGGGTAAAATCTGTTTTTGAAAACAAAAGACGAAAGATAAAGAAGCGTTTTTTATGTATTATCATAAGATGAGAGAATTTCAGACCCAGAATCCTATTTCAAAGTAAATTGCTGTTTAGATATATTAATTTCTCAAACTAAACAAAGATTTCACAGCTTTTGCGACCAGAGTAGTATGTTCGAATTATTACAACCGGATAAAATCCTGTCTTCTTCAAACGAAGGTATATTAAACGCTTCCGGAAAACTGTTGGCTAAATACAGTAAAGACATCTTAGTTAATATTTATGACCAATTAAAGGCTCTAAAAACATGCTTAAAATATGACATTCAAAAAAATTCATTCCATTAAGGAACTCATTGATTTATTGCTGATAAAATTCAATAGATCTTGCATCCAGTTTTCCCGAGGTAATAACAGCTAGCATGCTTTATATTCTTGACCCTTACAGTTACAACCGCAAGTGCTGAAAGAAGTTATTCAAAATTAAAACTGATAAAAAAAATCCTAAGAACTTCGATGGGACAGTAATGCCTGTCAGACCTGTCACTATTGTCCAAGAGGCAGAAACTTTAGAAAAACTAAATAGTCATCATCAGCTGTAAATGATTTAATAAATCAGTTTGGCGAAAAAAGGCAAAGAGAGTGTATATTTAACTTGAATGGTTTGTCAAACTTTTGGTAAAAGGGACAGATAATTATGATGAATAAATATGTCGTTTAAATTTAGACAACTTTTTTCTTTTGTGAGAAGTCTTTACCCTTCCGAAGGGCCCCCAAACAAATTTTTATACAGGGCCCCACCAAGGCACGCTACGCTTCTGTACCACAGGTACACATTGTTGTAGTTATGATATGACAAAGAATATTTTTTCCCCCCCATCGTTATGCACTTTAAAGCTGTTTTCAGATCATTCTTTGAAAGATCTTATCTTCCTATTACTTCAAAAATATTACACGTTATCAACTATAGAATAAAGTTATTGTAAACGATTAAGGACATTTCAGGCCTCCCCTATCAATTAGATTATAAGTATTGAAAATCTTCATTATCTTCTGATGGTCTCTGCATTGGTGAACGTCACGAAAAACCTAACAAAAAAATGGGGATATGATTAAAAAATTTAAATTACATCTTTTCTACTCACAACCTATAATCTAACACAAAACAATAGAGCAATTTCACAGAATCAAACAAAAAAAAAATTGCTCCATGATTTCTTTCAAATGTAGGTACAGGGTGGCTTAAATAAAAGTGCCCCAGTGTAGATATATATTTTCTAGCTAAATAATTACTGCGCCAAATTAGCTAAAAGGTTTTAATTATGAGCCTGAATTTTAATTTAATATAAAACGGGTTTTATACTTCATAACTCACGGGAACAATAACGTAAGCTTATTATCCTATAACGAATTAAATGGTACAGGTACTTGGATAGATTTGAAATTTAATTAGTTCGTGCGGAGAACGGGTACTTATTTGCTAGTAGGAAATAAAGATACTTTTTATGGCACAATTACAAGATTATTTCATTTTTTTAAAAAATAGTTTTATTCACATTAAAAAATAATTTCTACAAGAGCATAGCCTACAGAATATATTTTACAATATTTACTAAATTTAATACTTAAGAAAAAAAGCAAGTAAAAGTTTTTAGTACAGGTTATCGAACAAAAAATCAGTTAAATGAAAACTGTTTGCATTTCTTCATGCATTTACATGAACAAAGGATTCTTTCCCTTACTTAGCAGTACGCAAAAGCTAAACAAGAAGTTCTAAAAGAACTAAAATAGCCACTACTTCCCTGTTACTTAAATACTTACTACACTTCTTATAGAAAAATAAGTAGATTTGAAACAAAAACTGTCACCTACAACAGCTTCTACACAAGATGGATAAACATTTGAAAAAATCGCCAAATACAACACTAGTTGTAATTTAAACTTAAATAATAACTAATATTTATTAATAAAAAAATTCCCACGAAACTATAGTAAATTTAATTCTTTCGAATTAAAAAAAAAGATAAGTATGCTAAAAAGAAGTCATTTTTTTTTGTCGTGTAAAATTTAAAACTTCGAAACATAAGTATAGTGCTGCCATCTAATTTTCGAAGAGTTGTAGATTATTTTCCTCAACATTAAATTTGGATCAGATTAAAGAATAAAAATGAAAAGGTTAATTAAAGATACTTTTAATTGCTAAAAGGTAATTTAAACTAGTTACATCCAACAAAGACAACTTTAATAGATGGCCGGGTGGATTTCTTTCTCAAATTCGGATAATCAGTGAGCAATGCTTTGGATAATTGGAGTTCTACGGTATAGCTTTTTGTAATATATATTTTTTAAATTCAATTTATGATGGAATGCTGCTTTAGTAAAAGTTTATATGCGGCAGATGAACTTTTATACCTGGCCTATTTGTTAGGTTAGGTTTGAATTATCGTCGCACTAGAGCTACACGAGGGCTATTGACGACGGGCGTCGTATTTTAGAACCACAGTCAGGTGACGAGCCAACACCTGAATAGGCACCCAACGCAACAGTTAAGGGCGACATCGTACGCAGCATTAGGACTTTGAAGGATATTTAACGTGCACTCCCTTGCACGGGGTATTATTCGTCGGACATTTTTGGCTGCACGGCCCGTTTATAGGTCGGCAGTTATTTTAGTGGTGCTCCAGACGACCCATATTAACGTGCACTCAATTACACAGACGAGCATTTCTGGCTGCACGAGAAATTTATAGGTCGGCAGTTATTTTGGCGATGCCGGGACCCGAACCTGGGACCTTCCGCATGCTAAGCGAGTGCTTAACCGACTGGGCTCCCCAGACCTCCTGGCCTATTTGTTAGCATGACATCCAATACAGAAGACTGGTTGGTATTTTTTTTTTGTCGGTTCAAACAAATTACTAATCAAGACAAACAGTAACTGATGGTAGCGTAGAATTTTGTTTCTAGTTTTCGGATAATCAGCAACGCTTCGCATGACTAGAGTTCTCTACTGTAATAGTAAAATACAGGTTGGGACAAGGTGAATAGTTAAGTTGACAAGCGAGCTTGCTACTTTCGACTACTTATACTTACTTATTCAAGGTATAAAAGTTATAATATTAGGTTAGGTTTGAATTATCGTCGCACTAGATCTACACGAGGGCTATCGGCGACGGGCGTCGTATTTTAGAACCACAGTCAGGTGACGAGCCAACACCTGAATAGGCACCCAACGCAACCGGTAAGGGCGACATCGTACGCAGCGTTAGGACTTTGAAGGATATTTTTGACGTGCACTCCTTTATACGGGGTATTATTCGTCGGACATTTTTGGCTGCACGGGCCGTTTATAGGTCGGCAGCTATTTTGGCGATGCCCGGACCCGAACCTGGGACCTTTCGCATGCTAGGCGAGTGCCTAAGCGACTGGGCTCCCCAGCCCGTTATGATATTACACTATAAAACTCCATAGGTCCCCTATCGCAGATGCTAAAAAGATAAACAAAACGGAAACAAGAAATGCAATTTAATCGTTTCCGGCTGCCTATTTCTAGGCTCCTTTAGGAGCTTTAACACAGCCATTAACGCCTCGTAATTTAGAACCCTGTTCAAGTGATGTTGTTCCACACCTGAGTGGTCGTCCAACGGAACTTCGAGCGACATCGTACGCTAACGCCCCGTCGGGACTCCACAGATTTAACGATCAAGTCTGTCCCAGTGTACTCGGGCCCATCCGTGATGAATTGAGGAATTTTCTACAATTTCCATCACAGATCCGATTTATAGGATGACTGGCAGTAGGTGGGATTCGAACCCCCGCCCTCCTGAGAAGGTTGAATCTCTAGGCTGATGCCCTAACCATTCGACCATGGACGAGTCAGTAACAAAGCTTTCTTGCAAGTTTTATATTAAGCCATATCCTGAAATGTGTATTTTCAAATAATACTTATAAATGGTGACGGCATAAAGGAGACTAACTGCCAATTGAATAGTCAGGGCTTAATAACCAACCTTTAGGGCTGTGAGGCGCCTTGTGGTCAGAGTAGCGATCTACGGATCGGAAGGTCCCGCGATCGAAACCTGGTCGCTGAAAACTCACAGGGTATATGCGGAGTACGTGCTCGTTAAATCTGTTGGGTCCGAAAGTCCTGTGGGCGGTCATTGCGCAGTTTCCCACGGGTACAGGTTCCTGGAGACTATTTCCCTCCCCTTCAGGGACATGTCTAAATTGTGGAGGTGGCGCGTGATAGATGGCATCATCTGTCAGGTATATGTGTGCATGTGAGTGTCTGTGTGTGTTGTGACTGTCTTACTTGACGAAGGTTTATAAGCGGCTCTCTGAGCAAGCACACAAGCCTGAAAATATATGTATAACAACCAACAACCAACCTTTATCCAACATTCTCTAACTTTGAAACTATTGAGCTATTCAAAATCCCAGACACAATCCTGGAAAAGATCAATAAATTGAAGCAAACATTAAATTTTAACCCTTTCAGTCCCAGTGATGCCATTTGGCATCTGATGCCAAATGGCATCATGCTCATCTTTCTGATCATAATTAAAAAAAAATAATAGGGCTGACCCGTCTATTAGGATTAATAAAAAATATTTTCTAATAGAAAATGTTTGAAGAATCGAATGTTGGGCTTTTTGATATCATAAATAGCTATAGACGATCCGAATTTTTTTTTTCCTAAAACGATGATGGAAATTTGTCATTAGGAAAAAGGGTAAAATGTAAGTAATGTAAATGCCGAAAAATGCTAGAATATCATCTGAAGTATCAAAGAAAGTTTTTTGGCGATATATTTTTAGTTTCTCCCAATTCCTTCTTCAATTTCTCCCAACTTCATCTGGGTCTACAAACGATCGTAAAAATGCGCAAGTGTTAAAATTCCCGACCCTTCTATTGGAATAAAGACAAAAACTCCCGTAACCATAAAATTACACAAATGCTCATATTCTCTACATTTTGATTTAAGTAGCTCTACAGCTTTCGGGTAGATTTATTAAGAAAGTTTTGTCCAGTTTCAATTATCGTCGCACTATAGCTATTGGTGTCGAGCGTCAGGATTTCGAACCACATCTTTAGAAAGTGGAAATCCATCAACTAAAGTGTCCTCTTAAGAAATAGTTTTATTTAAGTGGATATTTGAAAATTAACCATAAAACCAGTAAAAACTCTTCAGTTTTATTTTGTCACCCTTTTCGTCTTCCTTTTTTAATAGTGGTGGTAAAGTTAGAGAGTAAAAGGTTTTACATTTGTGGTTCTAGAGAGTTTATATGCTTGTATTTATCTACAATCGTTATCAAAATTTTCCAAAACACTGATGTCAACATTTAGAAACGCTGACATATGTTGACAAAAACTAAAAATTACCTAAATCGGCATGCTTTTTGGAATGTTTTAAATAATTCCAAACGGCCTACTGTAAATAAACGAAAACGTATGGTATGGTAAACATATTTTCCAGCTTGTGTGCTTGTTCAGAGAACCTAATCTTATAAGCTTTCGTCAAGTGGGACAGACACAGAAAGAATTTTTGCAGTCACAAAGAAAGGAATAACATATCGACAAATAACAAAATTTATTGACGGTCACAAACATCCATGCCTGACCGGGATTCGAACCCGACCCCAGCAGCTCCAAAGGACAACGTCTTAACCACCGGGATTGAGCCACCGGGGCGGCGTATGGTTGGTTTCTATAGGCATATATTTTAAAATCAATATTTTGAAATCTAATATATGTCTAGAAAATCAGAATTGCTCATTTTTTTGAAGAGGTGGCATCAAAATCATTTGCAAACAAAAAGATTGGAATATAAATAAAAATCCACTGTTTATAAAATTCTGAAATTTATTCCACAAAATAGATCCAATGCAAAAAATTAATTTCAATTTCTAGTACTTAATTTGGATACAGTTAAGTTATTTTAAAATTAAGATTCATATCTTCTTTGGAATTGAATTAATTCTCATCATCTCTTTATTTGTAGAAAATAAAATTGACAAATGACAATGATTGCGCCCTCTAGAAGGGAGAGTGTAGGCTTTATAGCCCATTACCCAGCTCGCCAGAAGAGACAGTCACAAGAGACACACAAAGAACGACGACACAAACACGTAGACAAATAACATTTATTGACGGTCGCAAACATCCATGCCTGACCGGGATTTGAACCCGACCCCAGCATCTCCAAAGGCCAGCATCGTAACGATTGAGCCACCGGGGCGGCAGAAAATATAATTACTTGTATTTTCAAAATTATGCAAATTACTGCATGAAAACTACTTTTGATTCTTTAAAATATCAACTAAAACCTTAAAAAAAGTTTTTTTTTTACGATAAATAAAACTGAAAAAGAGATGAGGTCACTCGAATATAAATCAAACTTTATTTTTAGAAAATCAAAAAACACATTTTAACCACCACAGTTGGAGAAACATAACCCATCCTATTAGTTGGTTTTACAGCATACTATGTATCAGCGTTGCAAAACGACTTCTACAGAATTTTAGAACACATTAGAATTGATTGATTTATTGTGAATATCATATGTACTTATAAACGTTGAGACTTCCGAGTTCATTTTTTCGGTTTAGTTAGTTTTTTTTAAAAAAATCATTTACTGTACTTTTTTGTAGTTTGCACTTGTGATGATAGCCCTGTCTATATTTGACATAAATAGTTTTCAGATTCAAAGATAGGTGGCGCCGCGAGATCTGCAATTTGCGATTCGCCGTTCAAAGATATGTGTTGTTTCCACTTTGTCTCGCAATAGTAATAATATTTATTATGCATTTTTCGCAAGAATAATTTTACAAACGTACTTTTGTTTTTCTTTCAATTCGAAAGATTTCACGATATATTTAGACGCTAAGAGTGTCAGAAAATTAATGTTTTTGAATAAAAATGTAATACAAAAATTCATTGTCGTTAAATATAACTACACTGGTGTCAATGTTGTTTGATTCAATATAAATATACTTTATACATATAAGCAAAACTATAAGGTCAAGGTATCGCTTAAGTTTTTTTACGTATTTAATATCCATTGCGAATATTGTGTTTGTTAAAAAGCTGCTATGTAACGGCACACACACTTTGTTTCGAAAATAATTTCATTTTGTATTGAAGAAAAATTTAACTGAATAGAATTATCAAATTTAAATTGCTAAATATTTTATTTTTGGTAAAAGAGAATGAGGAGAGGAAGATGTGAAAATTAAGATAATATATAAAAAAACACATTTTGTTTTTGTGAATCTAACGTCACACTAGCACACTAGTTTTTTTTTTTTAATTAACGTGTTTAAGCAATGCGACGTATTTATTAACTAATTGACGCTTCCCTAATATCAAATTTAATTTGATGACGCATTCGTCCAATCATTCATTCAATTAAATTTCGGCCAAACATTTGTAATGAGATACAAACAAATATTCTATTTAAAACGTGATATTCTAAATATTTTTTTATGTTTAATTGCACACAAAGCTATAAAAACCGAAAGGGTTTTTATAAAAAACAATAGTTGCCATCACTTTGCTCTTCGATGATAGGTAAAGACTTTTAATTCCGTATGATCCCCCACTTTCGATTCTATCCGCGTGCTGGAGAAAGCAAATGTTGAAACTCTATAGCCATTATTTTGAGATAATGTAGCAAATAAAAGCGTTTTTCTTAAAAAAATTTTTTTTATTCCTCTAAGTATACAAAAGATGCGTTTTGTAAAATCTCGTTTTATAGATGAATTTTATGCATTTAGGCACTCGGTGCAACTGTTAAGGGCGACATCGTACACAGCGTTGGGTTAGGTTTTGAATTATCGTCGCACTAGAGCTACGCGAGGGCTATTGGCGACGGGAGTCGTATTTTAGAACCCCAGTCAAGTGACTAGCCGACACCTGAATAGGCACCCAACGCAACCGTTAAGGGCGACATCGTACGCAGCGTTAGGACTTTGAAGGATATTTAACGTGCACTCCCTTACACGGGGTATAATTCGTCTTACATTTTTGGCTGCATGGGCCACTTATAGGTCGGCAGTTATTTTGGCGTTACCCGGATCCGAACCTGGGACCTTTCGCATGCTAGGCGAGTGCCTAACCGACTGGGCTCCCCAGCCCCACACAGCGTTATGACTTTGAAGCATATTCAACGTGCACTTCAACGAGGCATTATTCGTCGGGCATTTTTGGCTTTATAGGTCAACAGTTATTTCTGCGGTTCCTGGACTCGAACCTGGGGCCTACCGCATGCAAGGCGAACGCCTAAACCAATTATGCTCCCCATTCTTCGGAATTTGAATGCGAAATTGAATCGTGTATACTTGTCTTGGTACTTTTAATTTTTTTTTGGCATCTTTTCGATTGCACCTTAAGAAATATGTCCAGATTAAAGTTAAGAAGTAAATTCCTGTGTACTTTCTAAATTTTTAATTTTAAGTTTCAATTACTATAACTTTTCTTTTTGAATAATCAAGTTTTTAATAAATAAATATACATTAATGAGGATAAATTCTAGTGTATTTATTTATATGGGTATTGAGTACGAAGTTTATTTGGTTATAAATATAATCAGAGTTTTTAAGTAATATTTAAAATGTAACTCGGCTTCTTAATTATATACAACTAGAAGAATCACACTTGTCTCCTAGAATTTGTGCTTTGTACTGTGAAAGTGAATGATAAAAAAGCTACAGACGAATACATTAAACTGCAGTAACACAGCAAGGAATTGAATATTTTTGGCCCTGGAGTAATCAGTCATATTGTAGTTTCTTTTAGGTTAACGTTAATGAGTTCTTACAACAATGGTCCAAGTCATTAGTTTAGACACTTCAGTTTACGCCACCCACGACAGTACAGACCTTTCAAATTTGATGAAATTTTAAAAAATACCACTTAATAGTGTAGACTGACCAGTGAATGAACAGGCCCCAGGGAATGAACAGTTGGTAAATACATTTAAAAAGGAAGGATTAAAAATCATTCCACTGGATGGATTGGCAAAACTGACTTCCGCGCATCTAGTAGGAAGCTATTTGATTGGTTGTCCTGGTCATTAATTAGAATCCAATATGTTTATTGACTGGGCATTTTTGTGTTCATCCACTGGTGAAAGTACTGTTCATTCACTCGGCTTTTGTACCACTTTGTATTTGGGTCCCCAAAAGACCCAAAGCAATGCAATACAAAGTCACCTCCTTTTTTGTAGCATTTACATATAATGACAGATGTGTTCACATTGTCATAAACCCACAAGCTATATTTTCTTAAAATGTATGAATTTTCTTAAAGCGAATCGTGCTTAAGCGTTCATTCACTGGTTATTCTACCTTAATAGACTACTTTTTAACCCTCTTATGCATACTGTTACCGTTTGGTAACAAGTAACATAATCCACTTTATTCTATTAAATTCGAGCTTCTCCTAGAAAAATCTGTGTTTTTTTCAACTATTACATTTCATTTTAAAGTTTTAGTTACCGTCAAAGCGGGTATCTTTGGCCACGGAGGGTAACTTTGGCCACGCGTCGGAAAAATATTTGTTTCTTAATTTCTCTTCATAAAATGATCTCATCTTAAATTGTTTTACATTTTTGGAAAGGTGGAAATATCGCCTTTCATTTCATGTAAAAAAAATCTCATTCTAAATCTGGCAATACTACAAATGCTGTTTTCATTCTTACGAGCATAAAATGACAAAAATCTATCTCTTCCAACTTTTGTCTGGAACACTTAAAAAAACATTGAAGATATTTAAACAAAACACTCTATTCGATTCTTTTATTAATGAGGAAGAATATTACACCATTTGTTTTATTCTAAGTTGACTACTTTTTATGCTGTATCTAAATATTTGTAATTGGGAAGCTTTTGCTGATGAATGCGGGTAACTTTGGCCATAGATATAAATATTTCTTCATGGAACTTTGCACTTTAAAAAATGCATGTAAAAGTGTATTAAGTTTAACTATTTTTGAAAAAATTCTTACTTTTATGATTACTCATTTTTTAGATATTTTTTTTAAATCTCATGATTTTAAACATTAAAAAGATAAAGATAGAATGCAAGATACGTATTCCACTCAAAATCGCAAAAGTCGAAAGGTAAACATTTTCAAATTCCTAATTTTAAATATAATATTTTTCACCTTTTATAATAAAATCGTTTGCTTTTTACAAATATATTTGTTATTAAATCTTGCTTCAAAAAAGTTCTTTTTCCTTATTAAAATAGAAGTTTATTTTTCTTTCTTTTAAGCGACAAACAATACTAGTATTCAACGTGTAATGCCATTCCACGATGCACTGCAATGTAAATGTTAAGTTATATACCTTTTAAATAACTATATGTCTTATAACTTTGTTGTTTTTGGGTTTAAAGTTTTAATATTGCTATTTAAATCGTTAACGCAGCTTTTAAGGATGTTAAAAAGTATGTTTCTTATGTATTTCTTGGGTGGCCAAAGTTACCCGCCCGGCTCCTAACAGTGTCTTATTTTTTAAAATTAATACCAATTTTTTATTAATTTATAAAATGTAACAAAAAAGCCTGAAAATTATTCCTAAATGTACAATACTTGGAATGCATAAGGATTTTTAAGTGTTTAAATCGTTTTTGAAGTTAAATTTTTCTTCTTTTATGAAAAAAACTATGATTTTGGCCAAAGTTACCCGCACTGACGGTACTAATAATCCTCATAGACGACAGTAGTAAAAGTGTATTCAAAATTAAAGAGTGAGGTTATTAACTTTTGTGAAATTACGTTTTTGGCAGAATTCAAAGACTAATAATATTAGTACTAATTACTAATAAATTGTTTTGAAAAATTAATCATAGTTAAAAAGGGTTATTTTGAAGTATTTTTAGTAGTTTTCTAGTCATTATTATCAAAATTGGAATTTGGCAGGTGGTTTTCGTCATATGAAAAAATTTAAAAATTGAAATTATTTTAATTCTAATGCAGTTAAATTTTTTTAAAGTATTTTTCCCATAATGTGTGAGTATTAAAGACACATATGTATATATATTTGGGATGAAAATAAAAATTCATGCACTAGAGGGTTAATGTTAAGCGTAATATTAAAACTAACCAATATCTATAGTTTGTAAACGAACCTTCCAATTCTTCCTGCATTTCTACAAATCTCGATTTCTACCAACAGAACCTTTCAAAATAGGCCCCGCTGAATGTCCGTTCGATTATCGCAGAGCGTAATTCAGCATAACCGGTGAAATCGGTTTTCCGCTTTCTCAGAAGCTAACTTCGTCCGCTCCATTAGCCTCAAAAAGCAGTAAACGGCCGTTAAAGAAACTCTTCAGTCATAATTCCATTAAGCCCTTTCAACAAAAGAATGTCTTGAAAACTAGATACGAAAAGTTTGGAGTGATACTCGTTCTCGTTGCACCATATATATATATATATAATATATCACAATGTGGAGTGCTTGATTTTGAACAGTTTTTGGATGACAGCTTTATTAACATCTTAAGATCCGAGAAAAATCCTACACGTATATCTTTAATCTAAACATACTTTTCATACAAATATATGCTAAAAAGTATGTTTTGCAAAGAAAAAAAAATATGTTGAATAGTTACTTAGGGACAAGCCTTTAACTCTATAATTACACATTTTTTGTGCTATAAATGCAACAAAAAAAGGTCGTATCACTCATTTGTAGTTAACAGATCATTTTAACATTGTTTTTAATGCAATATTCAGTTAAAATTAACTGCTAAAAGAACTTTTTGAAAAGTTTGAAAAAAATTAAATATTTTTTATGAACTATGATATCGTATTGACCCACGTTAATTTTTTATAGAAATAAATGACTGATAACCCACGTTAATTTTTTATAGAAATAAATGACTGATACCTGTAATCAAAGGCTGAAAACTGATATTTTTATCTTCTATCGGACCACGTCAATTTCGGGACTAATTAACATGTTAATTGTTTGTGGGGCTGTTTTAAAAAATGTCCCTTTATGAGGACGCCAGGTCGCAAGAGGTTTCATCTAGGGATTTGAAACGATACACGACTTTCAATTGCCACTCAATGCAAATCAATGAATTTAAAA
The DNA here is from genome assembly GCA_023701765.1 of Hylyphantes graminicola. Classification (NCBI taxonomy): domain Eukaryota; kingdom Metazoa; phylum Arthropoda; class Arachnida; order Araneae; family Linyphiidae; genus Hylyphantes; species Hylyphantes graminicola. Next base: position 17,185,908 of record CM043122.1, read on the forward strand.
GTTTTTATGTACCCTACAAGGTAAAAGAAGAACTTTATTTGAGCACATGATGTTGGCCGTCCAGGGGCCCCAAGGCCCGTCAGGACGACTCAAAAAATACATTAATTGTGGAAATACAAAATTTTAAACATAAAACAAAGAAGCACTGCACTTGCGTGGCAACAAAATATAAAACAGTATAATTGTGACAAACAGAAAGAGGTCGGTCAAACTTGTAGAAATTTAAAACAAAAGGCACACAGCAGCTGTATTAAATAGAAACTAATTAAAGAAAACAAAGTTTTAACATTTTGCATTATTTACAAAAATTAAAACAATTTATAACAATGTAACTGACAATAATTAGTTTAGTTTAAATTAGAGTTTAACAAAGATTCTTCATCGGAGTTTAAAATGTACATTTTAAGGTTTCGTTTAAAATTTGTTAAATTGACTGCATTTTGTATATTTTCTGGTAATGAATTAAAAATTTTGGTTGCTAAATATGAAAAGCTTTTCCGAAATATTTCTTTATTTAATTTTGGAATGTCATAAATAGGTTTATTCTTGAAACTGTAATTTACTGGGTCTTCTATTTTACAAACAGATCTATTTTTATATAAGTAAAGAAGTATATTATAAATGTACATTTTTCTAACACTTAAAAAGAGATTTCCGTTTATTTCAGTTCCGAAAGTTATCATTTTGATCAGTCTATTTTGAATATTCAATAAAGGCTTAATATTATTAAAATAGTCACCTCCCCATGAAAGTATACCATATTGAATTATTGACTGAATCCAAGAAAAATATAATTATTTCAAAAAAGATATACTAAGAACTCTTTTCAAATGATAGAAAGCATAAACAAAGAATCTTAATTTGTCATTAACTTTTTTTACATGATGATTCCATTTAAAAGATTGGTGTACAACTAAACCAAGATATTTTATAGTTCGAACTTTAGAAATGACAGGGCAGTTACAGGTAGGATCAGTTTCATTACAAAAAATATGGTACTTGATAATGTAGTCATTTGCATAATCAGGCATCAGATTAAAATTTATATATTTTGTCTTGTCACTATTTATGACCAAGTCATTCTCTAAAAACCAATTTTTGATTTTAGTTAAATCAGATTTTATCATTTCATTTACTAAATTATGAGTTTTGGCAGAGTAAATTAAGACCGTATCATCGGCGTAGGTTATTATCTTTCCAAAAAGAGGTAAATTGCATAAATCATTTATAAAAATTATAAATAATAATGGACCTAAAATTGCTCCTTGTGGCACGCCTTTTTGAGTAATTAAACTATTGCTATCAAAGTCGTTTATTCTTACGAATTGTTTTCTGTTGCTCAGGTAGGATTTAAACCAATCGTGTTGTTTACCTCTAACTCCTGCTAAATACAATTTGCGCAATAAAATATTATGATTAACTGAGTCAAAAGCCTTTGAAATATCAATGAATATTGCAATCGTTTTTAGATTATCGTTTAAGGTATTATAAATTAAAGTAGTAAATCTTAAAAGAGCATCTTCAGTTCCCTAGGGTACTTAAGGGTAGTTAAGGGTACTTAATAAATCCAAATTGGTTATCGGAAAAAAAAAATTGTTTTTTGTTAAAAAAGAATAAAGTCTTTTTTTCATTGCTATTTCAATTACCTTTGAGAAAGTTGATAAAAGGTAATTTCAGTAAGATTGAAAATCTAAATAGTTCCATGGCGTTAACTTGCGTATGCGTAATTTTCTCGAAAACTTTAGTATAATGATCTCATGTACCAAATTTGAAATCCGTAGCTCTTCTAGTTCGGGCTGTAGAGGGATTTGAACCTGACCGATGGGGCCTGGTTATTGTTAAGGTCGTGGAGTGGCATCCCTAAGGTTGCGAGTTCGAGCCCCGCTGCCCTCCGAAAACCCCCGTGCACGCTAACGGTGACTGGTGCACGTTAAATTCCGTCGTGGTCAAAGTCCTCGAAGTTCCCATACCAAATCAATACCTCTGCGGGTGACAAGTTAATTCCGGGGATTCTTTAGTTGGCCTCTGTCTCTAAAAATTAGATGGATCAACTTACGTGTCTGTTGCGTCTGTCTTACTTGACGAAGGTTTATAAGCGGGTCTCTGACCAAGCACACAAACCTGAATATATATGTCTACCAACCAACTGACAGACAGACAGACGATCCTATGTTGAAAAACTATTTCTTCGCAGAATCCTCCAAAACCTGTAAAAAACACAAAATCTCCTTCAATCCCATTGCGATACTTTCATTACCTTATATTTCATATTAGGGAATAGAAAAACATTTTTGAAATGGTTACTTTATCCTCCTGCCATACAAGGATTAATGCTAAAAGCGGGATTAGAATCCACATACTATGGTACTGGGAGAAATCAATCTGTCTTTCATAAGGTAGAACTGGTTAAAGTTTTATAGATATTGATGCATTTTATCTGTGTAATTACATGAAATGCATTTAATTCTAAAAATATAATTGCATTACATAATTATTGTTGATAAATGTCCCTTTCTGTATTAATTTTAAAATTAACAATGTGAAACTTATGAGGTGGTTATTGATTGTATGTATTTTAAAAATAGCAATTGAAATGATAATTTTAAAATTAAGAAAAAGGTGTGACCCTTATCTTTTTAAAACATTCATCCAACTTCATTGTGACTTCTAATTTGTCTGCTAAAAATACTGATAGTATTTAAATTTAAAAAATACTTTTGTACTCACCAAACTAAAATTACATAATGTGTGAAAGTGTTAGAATTACAATAACCAAGCTTCATTAAGTTGTTCTTCTAAACCGTGGTTCAGCATTGATTATGATAAAGATTAGTATGGGTTCAAGTGGCAATGCACTTGCACCATTGTTATAACACACTCAAAAGAACTTAGGCAATATTTTTGTCGTTAATGCTTGCATTACATTTGAATGATAGAATTTTGCGCAAAGTGCTTACATATAAATTTAAGATTTTTTTACGAGTCCTGTTAGAGTACCCCGAATTTCGTTTTGCCCTAGGCCCTAAACTTCTAAGCTCATCCAAAATTGCATCAATCCCCCAATATAAGCCATCGAAGCAATCTCTACCTTCTACCTTTAAAGAATTTATTTTGGCCTCCCCGAAATAAAGTTTTGGCAAGTATAAATATTACTGTCAATTTCTTCCCCATCCATTTCTAGGGAGCTTTCGAATCCGAAGCACGTACTATTATAACAGCTCTCTTACACGTATATTTTCCTAGACAAGCTGCAATGCTATTTTAGAGGACACGCTGAGGTTTGGTAATAGTGGACGCGTTAGCTTGCTTTGCTGGATGCCGAAAGACGCGTCGTAAATTGTTCAAACGACTCCGGAGACGGTATACGAGTAAAAGCGAGGAAACTGGGGTTATTAAGATGAACTTTTAGCCTTCTTTTTAGTTTGGTATCCTTTTATCTCGCCGACCAGGCAGCGCAATGGTTAGGGAGCTAGCCTTTGGAGCTTCTGGGTCCGAATCCCGGTAAGGGAATGGGTGTTTGGGTTTGTCGAGTATACCCTCTCAGAAATAACACTTTCATTTTTGACGATTCATGAATCCTCAAGCCTCATTTCGTTAATTTTGAGGATTGTTTCGTCAAACTATCACGTGACTTGAGTGAACGCGAATTCTCACTTTTACGATCTTGATTTGACGATTCTGTGTCTTGATTTTGAGGAAACTGAATCTCATTGTTGAACTCACATGCTCAAAAATGACGAAATATTTCTTTAGATTAGACGACATTCAAATCCTCAAAAAAATGAGGATTCAAATTTCCTCACTTTGAGGAAACGAAAACTCGGAGCATTGGCCAGTAACGGAATCGTCAAAATTAAGAAAAATTTCAGAATACGGAGACGTATATTCAGACGTATATTTTCCTAGACAAGCTGCAATGCTATTTTAGAGGACACGCTGAGGTTTGGTAATAGTGGACGCGTTAGCTTGGCTTGCTGGATGCCGAAAGACGCGTTGTAAAATGCTTCAAACGACTCCGGAGACGGTATACGAGTAAAAGCGAGGAAACTGGGGTTATTAAGATGAACTTTTAGCCTTCCTTTTAGTTTGGTATCCTTTTATCTCGCCGACTCGGCAACGCAATGGTTAGGGAGCTAGCCGTTGGAGCTTCTGGGTCCTGGTTCGAATCCCGGTAAGCAGGGCCAGCCATAGGAAAACTCGGATTACAGGCACAGCCGATTTTTGGGGCCCCTTTACGGAAAATGTTGTATAATATTTCCAGTAATGATAGTGCTATATGACCCATGTATCAAATTTTTGTTCAATTTGATTGGCTTTCTTATAAACATCGAGCAAAATAATCACGTTTGGTCAATTTCTCGGTCAAATTCGAGCAATAAACAAAGAGGGGTATAAGATTTTTTTTAAACTTTCAAAATATTTTGGGGATTTACAGCATTTCGCATAATAGAACCTGAAATTTAGGGGCCCCTAAAATTTGAGGGCCCTAGGTCCGGGCCTAACGGGTCTTATGGAAGAACAGGCCCTGTCGGTAAGGCATGCATGTTTGGGTTTGTCGAGTATATGCGAAGTACGTGCTCGTTAAACCTGTAGGGTACGAAAGTCCTGTGGGTGGTCATTGCTCTGTTTCCCACGGGTACAGGTTCCTGGAGACTATTTCCATCCCCTTCAGCGGCATGTCTAAATTGTGGAGGTGGAGCGCGATAGATCTGGCAGCATCTGCCACGTATGTGTGCGAGTGTGAGTGTGTTGTGTCTGTCTTACTTGAAGGTTTATAAGCGGTTCTTTGACCAAGCACAGAAGCCAGAAAATATAAGTCTACCAACCAACCTTTTATCGCTGGAGATGCATCACCGGGCAACTCCGGAGCAGAGGATTTTGTTCAAAATATTCTCGCATCTCCAGGCGAAATGACAGTAGCAAATTGGAAATAGGTTACGGTGTATTAGCCTGTTGGGATATATTTACAGAACTGCACAATATTTTAAAAATACCCTTGTATGTATATTGAAAATATGTATTAGAAACAGATGTATCCCTTAAAAAATTTGACTATGGAAGAAGTTTTCAATTGATTATTGAAAATTAATAAAATTAAGTTTAATGCTTTGTATTGATTAAATATTTTTAAAAACTTTGTTTAGTTACCAAGTATTTTCAGATTCCAAGCGGACAGAGACCGTGAAACAGAACTTTAAAATTTGAAAAATTTTGGAACTGGCATTGTTTCCCATTTAAAGATTTTGGTCTCAATTTACAAAAAAAAAAAAAATGCAATCAAGTTATAATAATTAAAAAAACGAAGTTATATTATTCGATTATTTTAAAGTCGTGGTGATAAGATAATTTTACGAGATTATATTTTTATACGAGAAGTTGAATAGCCCTCGTGTAGCTCTAGTGCGACGATAATTCAAAAACCTAACCTAACCATACGAGAAGTTGAACAGGAGCGACGACTTTCTCAAAAGAAACTCATGAACCAACATTGCTGCTAGCCTGTTGTTGGTTAATTTTTGTATTTGAATTTGAAATAGTCATTTATGTCATGGATCGTTAAACAATGTTATAGTTTACTGCGCGATTGAAACCTTGAAACACTATTAAATTGTAATATAATTTGCTTTTTAAGTAAAACATACAACCGAATGTTTAAATTTATTGATAGCCTTTTTAGGCAAGACATTTTTGGATTTGTTTTCAAGTTCGTAAGTATTTGGTTGCTCTCGGTATAATTTAAAACTTAAATAGGTAAAATAACATTGTTTTATATTTTTTTAAAAAAGAAAATAAAGCTGAAAACCCGTAAATTTTAAATTCTAAACTATGATCAAGAAAAACCGAAATTGTGAAAGTGTTGCCAATAAAACATACAGTAATTATATTTGACAAAATGCAGTTAGGCACAAGTTTTTTAAAAATTTCTGCTATACATTTCATTCCTCTTTCTTCTTTGTAGTTCTCTCTCACGCATATCTCAAAATTGTTTAACAATCCATTCAATCTAATTGGTAAACGAGTCCCCTTAAAAGTTTTACTTCTTCTGCTCTTGTCTTATTATTCAAAACTACTTCTTCGCAGTGAGACATAACTGACTCGCCATTGACAGTTCTAATGAGAGTTCTATTCCATTCGAACGGGCTGCTAAATGTGTTTCAAGTTTCGTGCTAACGATCTTCGGTTGTCTGAGGCGTACCTTTTGCAAGCGGCAGAAAGTATAACTCATTCCTCGAAAACGAAATGTTTCGCTTTATTATTCTAATTTTTATTCCGTTTTAATACAAGCAGTCACGGAAGGGACTCATTATTCTATTCTACAACAATGACCAGAATGTTTTAAAGGAATTATTGCGACGGTATATATGGCACATATTTTATTTTCCCGATTATTACGTCACGGTGGTTTGCTGTCGTAAAAAGAGCAGTTAATAAAGGCCTTGTTTCATGCCATTCCAGTTTTATTTTGAGTAGATTTTGTATGTTAAAAGCCATTTTTAGAAATGTTATATCGTTCATGAAATTTTCCACGAATGCAAATCAGCGATTTTTGGAAACATTAGGCGTGTCATTATCTTCTTTCAGTGTTCAATTTACTAAAAAGACATGATATTACTTTGGTTTTATGATCTGTGACATCTTTTAGAATAGATTATGTTATTGTTCGTCGTGAATCCTCAAATTGTATGTTAAGAAATTTTTCTCGCATAAATTCATTTTTAGAATACAATGCCATAAAAATTACCAAATTAATTTGGTTTGGTTTGGTTTGAATTATCATCGCACTAGAGCTACACGAGGGCTATTGGCGACGGGCGTCGTATTTTAGAACCACAGTCAGGTGACGAGCCACACCTGAATCGGCACCCAACGCAACCGATAAGGGCGACATCGTACGCAGCGTTAGGACTTTGAAGGATATTTAACGTGCACTCCCTTACACGGGGTATTATTCGTCGGACATTTTTGGCTGCACGGACCGTTTATAGGTCGGCAGCTATTTTGGCGATGCCCGGACCCGAACCTGGGACCTTCCGCATGCTAAGCGAGTGCTTAACCGACTGGGCTCCCCAGCCCCCCAAATTAATTTCAAAATTTTATTAGTCTCTAATTTCATATGTGCTTGTAACGTATCAAATAACAAGTGTCATGATTTCTTAATCTATTTAGAAAGTACGATTAAAGAAACAATGACTTATCTAACCAAATTTATGTTAAATTTAAGTAATATCTGCAACTTAAGTTAATTAAACGAAACAACAATCAGCACTTTCTAGAAGGCCAAAAATGGAGGTTATTTCAAAACAAATATTGCTTTATTTAATTATTGTGATAAGCGTTTTCAAATGCATGCATCAAATTTCAAATTTTAAGCATAATTAGTATTGAAATTGCTAATTTTATTACACTTTTGCAAACAGAGTGGACATTGAACATATTTTTAGAAAGTCCTCATAAAATTTGTGAAAGTGCGCCAAACTTTTTATTTTCAATTTATACCTTATAAAAAATTTAACATACAAAATATTAGCACGTACAACGAATGAAATATTTTTTTTAAATATTATTTTTTATACTAATTTTTTTAAAGTTAAATATTTAATACTACACATTACTTAAAAACTTTCGGAGACTTGTGGTGTTTAATAGATGGCACTTTTTTATGGTTAGTGAAGAATTTTGAATTAGGTGAAGTAGCACAAAATTAGTACTCCATATTACTAAATATTTAATAAATCTATTCGATTTGTCAAATATTTAACAACGTTCGTTGTTTTGTAGGAATAATATTAATAATATTTAAGATTATAGATTGTGGGAAAGTAGTTAGAAACATATTTTTGAACGATTTAGAACTCGATAAGTTCATGCTTGTCAGAATATATCCCTTTAAGACCGGCCCTCAGATTGCGCTGGTTTAAGCTTATGAGCTTAATTTTAGTGTTTTTTTTTTAAAAAGCCTTGAACAGCCTTAATGCCAGCAACTCCTTAAAAACAAAGTTATTTTTATACAAATAACGAATGGTACAAGTCAGCAGCTTCAGTATCGATATTTTTGAAAAGCTTGAACATTCTCATTTGAAGAGTACACGGGAAAAACCGATTGATTTCTGTAGAGTCTTTCCGTAACTGTCTTTGCTTGGTGGACATTGGCGACCGGAAACCGGTTTTTCGATTGGTTCTTCATTTGCGGTACAAACGTGGGACTCGTTCCACTCAACTCTGGTGTGAATCAGGGTTTCCGCGAAAGATAAACAAAGCGAGTAACTGGTTTCTTTACACCAGTTTAAGCGATTTCTCGATATCATCCCCAAAGAGCTATTAAGGAAAGCCTTGTACGAAATCGATCGGTTCTTCCCGTGTACTCTTCATTTATACTAGCACGATCGTGATAGCTCGGTCTTAAAGGGATACACTAGTGAGAAGATTCATAAAGTAAACAACGCAGATTACATGCTCCAATATAACTTGCGTTGTTTACTTCACGAATATTCTTATGGATCATGCGAAGATATACTCTGAATACACACTAATGATATTGTTTTCTATTTACCTGTTACTCAGTTGCAAGAGGTGTCCATAAATATCGCGATGTTTCAAGCGGGAAAAGGTCTTGAGCCCAATCTCACAATAAATATCAGTATAAACTTGAGAGTAAAAAATTAGTTTAATTCAAATTACGTATGAAGAGCTTAATGGAAGAACGTGCTAAGTGACATTTAAAAAAAATGAGATTTTTGTGTCAATGAACATAATAACTTCTTTGACGATAACAAGTTTATCTTTTTTTAAATAAAATTTAAGTTTAGTATATTTTTTGTTCTTTACAAGTTACGTTTTCAACAGATACGATTGTAAACTAAAAGTTCATTTTCTCGTTTTCAACTTTTTGTCACTTAGCATGTTCTTCCACTAAGCTCTTTATATGTTTCTTAACTTAAATGCGACAAAATCCAACATATTTATCGTGTCGATTCAAAACATAGAACCTAGTTAAGAGTAGACGCGAAAAGCTTTTTTAAACTTTGAGTAAAAATAAGAAAATTGTGTTTTATGAAATAAATCCAACGCATTTACAGAAAACGTACGATTTTTAAAAAGATACCAACTATTTAAAAAATGCACGTTAAAAATAACAAAATGTTGAATTAATATAAACTATTTTTATTAAAATAAAACAAGGAATTAAATCAATTTTTAAATTGATAAATAAAAATTTTGCGATTTGAATTGTCTCCCTTCACAAGTCCCCAATATAAACGCATGTTAATATATAATCCTTATTTATGACGGGATTATTATCAGCAAACACTTTAATCCCTAAAAATAAAACAGGCTTCATTAGACCAAACATTATTTAAACTCCTCCCCCTCCCCTTCATTCCTCTTTACCACATCCTAATAGATCCTTCCACAATTTCCATTACACACAAGCCGCAACCACCAGCGAAATTCCTCCTCATTTAAAAACTTCACAAACTTCCCCAGCGAAAAAAAACAAGACATGGATTAAACGCGAGATAACTTTCTTCTATCACAAACAAGAGTAACTAGTTTAAAACCGATGACCTGACACTTAAGAAAAGTTTCCTAAACCTTGGAAACAGGCAATTACCTTGTTTCCGGAGCAGTTTTTTTCCTTGGCCCATCTCTATCCCTCGCTGCCTCTCATTTTTTCCGGGTAATAAAACCCGCCTTCGTGAAACAAGGCACCCTACGCCCATTACCGTCGCCCGCCGGTAATAGAGTTATATTTTGGCATCAGCCCTCCTGTGTCTTGACATCCATGTAGAATGGACATCTATTGGGAAGCCAGGGCGCAGGTCCCGTTCAGCATGACATGGAACGCGTGGTTTTAATAGTGGTATAGTGGCGATGTGTTAAAAAAAGAAGTTATTAACTTTTTCATTTTAACGGTCTTCAGCAACAGACCATCAATTTACCGCGTCTTGTGACTTTATAGGATAAGTAACGAGTCTCCTATTACGATTGCACTTTTTTAGGTATACGTAGTGCGATATAATTAAATTTAAGTTCTACAAAATGGCTGTAAAATAAGAGCTCCTGGTCAGAATAGTGTGAAATAGGATGGAATGATGGATGAATAATTATAAGATGAAGATAAAATAAAGAAGAAATGAAATTGTAAAAATCAGCTGATAATGTTGTGTTGTACACATTGGACAACAAAGAATTGTTTTCTGCGAGACACAATTTTTGTGTTTCAGGCCAGGAACTATTTTTGCATTTTTGGATTTATATTGATTGCTTTATCTTTAATTGCTAAATTGCTTTGTAACTGCTCTTTCCCGTAATTTTAACATTATGCAGACTAGTTGTTTTCATTTTAAAACCATTTTAAATCACATCTTTAAACATAATCCTTCGATAAGTAGATATGGGTATATACCAGATTGTTTATAACTTAATTGAGAATGATTTAACACATTAAGATTGCATAGTAAATAGATTTGTAACTCAGCAAAGAAATAGTTTATCAAAAGAATGTAAATAACGTGACCAATCACTTAAACATGGGAACCATCAGCTAGATTTACTGCAATTATTCACAATAGAGTTTCACAACACTGCAACCCTTAACATTACTGATACAGAAATTTAAAAAGTTGATATGGACCACTATTAATGTGAGGCCCCCAAGTAATGCGATAGATAAAATATTGGGATAGGCTCTAGAGTTCGATAAAATAGTCAATTTGTAGCCTTACTCGTGTCACATTGTTTCAAGATGGGTTTTAGTGTTAGACATCATATGATTGGTTGAATTAAGGTTTACTAGAAACTGGTTTAGTGTCCCTCCGAAGTAAAGATTAGGCAACAGTTCTCATTACTTTTAAACTAAGGTAATACGACGTGAAGATATATTGTGACACATTATATATCGTCGGTCTACAGGAACAAAACCATGAATGTACAAAAAAAGCAAGGAAGGAAAGTGAAAAAACTGTTGAACTTACAGTTTTCAAAACCGCCAACACCTAGAATTAGATACAGTCGTGAGTTTGTATTTATTATTATTATTTAGCTTCACATACATAGTCCATCACTGGACGGACTTAATTTTCGCAAACTGTTGATCTGACATCATATGTAGCTTTTCCATTTCGTAGCAGTTAGTCTTTTCATTGTGTTTAGACTGACCCTTTTCTGATGAGTCAGCAATGTGGGTGCTTCAGTAGAGCTTTCTTTCAAGGTTAACTCCAAGGTATTTAGATAAAGATACTCGTTTAAGAGGGAGTCCCTTGCAATCCAGATTGAAAAGATGCTGTTTTGTAGACATAGTGAAGAGCTGAGGTACTGTCTTCTCAAAGCTTATGTCTAATTTGTTTATGTCGGTGGTTTAGTTATTAGAGAAACGACGATCCAACCGTGCACGGAAAAGTGACTCATCTCCTATGTTAACTCAATAGCAAATAGATCCCTTTTCCGCGCGCAGTGTGCAATATAACGGTGATTTTTTCGATAAGGCTCACATACAAAAAATTCTTAGTTGCGATAAATGAAAAAATAATTCAAACTATGTATAATGTATATTTGAAATAGTTTAGGAAATAAGCAAAATTGGTAGTAGTAAACGCAAAAAGAAGCGTACTTTAGAATTGAGTTCTGTAAAATGTTTTAATGTTATAGAAAACGTTAAATGCAAAAATAAGCCGTATTGCACTGTTCACGGAGTAGTGATGTCACTTTTGTTGATTAAACAGGCAAAAAAGTCACTTTTCAGCTTAAGGTTTCGATATTAGATTTATTCTCCAGTTTAAATTAAAAAATTCCCATGACAATGCATTTAAAATTGTTTATGAAAACATTACATACATAAGTAAACAGTTTTCTTCTTGTTTCTATCAAAGTAAGAAAATTTTGACTAGCTGTTTCATCTTGTAGAGATTATATTTTGAAAAGTCTTGCATTACTTTGATTTGTTATTTTAATTAAAAATCTATGAAGGTTTTCTAAATTTTTAAGTTACTTTCTTGAAAATATTTGAGAAATGAAACGAGAATTTATTCTGAATACAAATGCCGAAGTATCCCAATTTTTTTTTAATTAACGTTTTAACAGCAGGGGTAAATCATAAACAAAGTAGTGGAGCATTTGAATGTTGAAATTTTTCGTATGTACTACAACGAAACCGTGATTCTAAGTCAATGCTTTGTAGTCTTCTTTTTAACCCTTTCAGTGCCAAAAATTTACTACACTACAAAAACTTCTGATATTCACAAAATAGGCTTATTTTAGGTCAAATATACGAGTTCCATAAGAAAAAAAATAATTTTAATTTTTTATATGGTTTTTTAAATAATGCCAAAATTGTTAATTTGTGGAAAACAACAAAATAAAAAATATATATTACCTAAAAACACTTCGAGTTATATATTTTAAGGTATCTGACCATATTATTAAAAAAATTAGTTATTTTAACCGAAATAGTTTTAATTGTGTTTTAAATATGTGGAACTGAAGTGAACTTATCAAAAATCAGGTGAAGCGCTTGTTGGCTATTTTCTGAATAAAAAAAATAGTAGTTCTGACTTCTATTGAGATTAATGTAAAATATTGTCTAATAGAAGAAAGTGTGAAGAGTCGAATGATGTGTGTTTGTATGTCATAACGGGACATAAACATTTAGAAAAAAATATTGAAAGTGATGATGCCAAATGGCATCACTGGGACTGAAAGGGTAAAACAGTGAGCCAATTTTTCCCCTTTACCAATAATGTATATCTCCTCCCAGACCATACTATTTATTGTTCCAAAATTTTCGCTTTGTACGTTTTTTCTAACCAATATACAGATTCTGTTGTTTGTTTACACCCTGTCCCAACTGCGACCATGCTCTTTTTCACAATTTGTCTTAAATAGACACCATACAGCCAGATTTTTTCAGTAATTTTTTTTTCACGTATGTCCTCCAAGTACGTTTGTTTTCCTCAAGCTTAGAAACAATATAAGACCGGGGATTTCATGTGCTGTTTATTCATATTAGAAAATGCAAATTAAGATTTAACTATCAATAAATGGCATTAATATGTAAAAGTTAATTACTTCAAGATTCCTTTCTGTACAATGAAGAAAATATCTGGTTAAATTATTTCTCGAATCAAATGTTTTATAAACATAATAACTTTAGCCTCGCATTCAAGCACCGAAAAATATTTTATTTCGGCCAGCAAAAAGATGGCGACTCTGCCCATTTTGGATATCCAATATCGGTATAATCATGAAGAACCCCCACCCACAAGTCCAATACCCAGGATTCATTTCCTCCAAGAAAATAAAGTATAGTAATCGAAAAAGAACTTTGAAAAGAGTGGGATATCAAGAAAGTTTCCCCAAGTGTGTTCGAAGCGTACGGTTATTTACGACCCAAGTTACAGCGCGCAAAGTGCCTTAATGCCTACAAGTGTTGTTTAGTTGGCAGGCGTGAAATCTCAGCCGAACTAGGTCATCAACCAGCCTGGTTTTATCACGGGTCCGTAGCTTTGATATTTGTTGCTTGCATGAAACAGTCATTGCCTTTGGCCAGCTGGCTGGGCCACGAGTTTATGACTCTTCGACTATTTCGGAGCACAAAAATCGATACGACTCACCTCAGAGCCTGGAAGATAGTTCAATATATCCTCGTTGAAAAAGGCTTTCATGGTTTTTACGGAGGGAAACTTTTGTACCGTCAATTGGGGCAACTTTGGTTCGTAAATGGTAACTTGGGTCCAAGCTGTCCAAACTACTGCTAACTTTCGGCTCGTAAATCAAGGCTTGGTCAACACTTATTTAAAAAATGCTCCTTTTTTCCAATAAGTTTATTTCGTGAAAAGCAATAACGAAACAACGAGATGGATAAAGTTTACTATAAACCCCAGATAAATCTTACTTAGAGGAATTTTATATTAAGATTGTCTTCTCTCTTATATGTACATTTTTATATATTTCAAGGAGGTTTATAAGTTTTCCTAACTTCTACTAGTAAATAAATGTATGCACGGAATTGTTTTAAACTAACCCTCCATAATTTAGCAATTTAGCAAATCTTTAACAAACATGGCTAGAAAAAAAATCCACTTTTTATTTATTGGTTAAAGTCAAAATGGCTATTAAATGTAGTACATACTTCGAAGCAAACATGACATTAGTTTAAAGTGCAACTTACTCTGTAATCCTTCCACCCTCACAAACATGCGCAACTAACCATTACCCTACCATCAAAGAAGGGAAACGTTTTGCTTTTTCAGCAAAATATTTTTCGAAATTATGGCAATTCATTAAATAATGGAGCAGTGCCACTCTCGGAAAAAACCTTCGTCAGTAGGTAGTAAATTAATAATTATGCACCGTAAAGAAAAACAAGCTACTAAAGTTTTTAAGGCTACACTTTTATTTGAAAAGGTTTATGCGCCATTCAGGTTTTGTTTGGCTAAAAAGATAATTTTTTTATTGTATTTCTTATCAGTTGGCGTAATAATGACAAAGCAATAATTGTGACAATTTCCCCTTTAAATTGTCAAGGGTAAAAATTAAAAAAAAATATATGCAGTATACCGGGTGGCCCAAAGGTAGGCTTACGGTTAGTTATGCATACAGTTATTTATACAGCAACAGTTATTTTTGGAAAGCAGATCTGGTTATTGCATATTACTTACATAACTGTAATCAGCGGCAAGGAACGTACTCAAGAAGACCATGCTGTCACATGGTCTTGGGCAGTTTGGCACAAGGTTCGGCTGTTGCATCTGGCGCTGTAATGACAACCTCGGAATAATCAGTTCCCGGGACGATAGTCACCACCAACAAATTGTTTCACAAGCATTAATAATTTTCTAGGATAACTGGCAGTTGGCAGTATTTAAAGTTACGTGTACTCTGGAAACATTATTTGCTTATTTATCAAGCATCAAATAAATAAACCGGAGTGATCTCGAAACTAAACCAAACAATGTCCACAAATCGCTTCTCTTTGGACACGATACGCTGTTGTACGCGGTTTAAGCTTAGTCAACCCACAAAACTAAACAAAACCTGCCAAATAAATGTTCTAAATAACCCTAAGTTCTTACAAATGGTACATTTAAACCGACATTAACTGTAAGCCTGCTTTTGGGCCATCCTATATTTGAATTTCGTTTGTCAAAACTACCCAGGGGCCGTCTAAGAAAATGTAGTGCTGTTTGTTTGGTACGTGGTCACCTAATAAATATTGGGTACATTATCTTTAGAGCATGTAAATGAATGAAATTCTTGCTTGATCATATTTTCATTTAAAGTATAAGTAGGAGATTCCACTGCTAAGCTTTCTAGTTTAAATTTTTTTCATTCGTCTCGGCTTCATATGGAAAATTGAACCATATAAAAAAATTAAGTTTTCGACATTCAACTATTGTCTTTAGACAAAAAAAACCCTTTGTTCTAGCTATAAAATAAAAAATGAGTCATTGTAGCTATTGTCAGGCCAATTAAAACTTTTGACAATTGAAAATTTTCTAATAATTCACGAAGAAAGAAAGGAAGCCAGAATCGAGTTACAGGAACTCAACTGAGAAATGAGAATTGAAGTAGTTCTGCTTCATTTTTTTATTTACGGGTTGCTTAATTATTTGAAGTTGAAGGGGAAAAAAGGCCGGATAAATTGGTAACGACAGACTTTTTATGAATCACTTGCACCGCTGCAGTGTAGCCGGGAGTAAATGAATTAACGATTGAGGATCGTTAGCCGAGGAGGTTAAATGGAAGCGAAATATAACTTTTTTTTATGCGGTAATCCATTTTATTGACTCGGTTAATGAATAGGTTTTGTCCTAATACTGTAAGAAGAGAAGAATTAACAAGTTCATTGGATTGGGGGAGGCAACAATAAATTTATTTTTCGTATATAAATCGCATGTTTATAATACAATTAGAGTTATTAAACTTATAATTTTGAATTACTTTATAACAACAAATAACTCTTTTAAAAATTTATTATGCATTACTACGTACATATTATGATATGGGATTCTTTGAATGTATATTTTTAGCCTTGTGATTATCTTACGGTCCATTTCTATCAAAACACTAACGTTTACTTCTATCTAGCAAATATTTTAAAAAAGTATTATTATTAAAAAAATCTTCCCGATTAATACATTGTAACTTTAAATACGTGTTTTGAACCTTAACGTAGATATAACATTTAAGTTCTATTACTTATTTTTTATAATTATTCTCTTAGGTGTTAAGTTTTGTTTCACAGAGCCTCATTTCTTATTAGATACAATTTTGAAAATACAAACAATGTAATTCACAGAGCTCCAACTAGGAGTTTCGTTTGTTGCTAGTCGAATTAAAAAAAATAACTAAAAACTACTACTTTCATTCAATCATACTTTTGATTTATTTATGAATAAAACTACTTTAAAACACAAAATGCAATACAATGCACTAAAATTTTTGCTTGGGTGAATATAGGTTCTTACTAGATGAATATCCCCAAGCAAGGGGTAAAACGCTAAGTGATTGAGATGGGTTTTAAATCTCTTGTGAATCATTCAGTAGTTTGAATATTCCACTAGCTTCTTTTCATGATATATATCTTCATTCACGAATTTTCCTAAAGCCCATACGTCTCCTAACGGCCGGGTGGATCACAGGGTGTAGTCTTTCTTTTGCTATTTGTCATTTCTGCTACATAAAACAATTGCACTCCGACTCAAAAATGCTTCAGTTTTCCATTCCTTTTCAGGGAGTTGACATCCTGGCTTTCAAACTGGCCTGGGGTATCGAATTGAAATTCTTATGTTCGGTTGTCTATTCGGAAACCCTTTTTCGAGGACTTTTTTGTTGCATTGATTGTGTCAAATGTTAGACGGCTCTTATAAAACATGGATTAGATGCGCTAAAAGTAATAAAATAATAATGCTGTTTCAGATTACTAGAAGACAGTTCTCTCACAACATTAAGTTTTTACTGCGGCAAAATGAATAGTATGCAAAAAATGGACTTTAGCCAATTTCGATCAAGTTTTTGAGGGAACTAAGAGGCATAATACGGCCGAAATTCACAACTTCTGAATAAACAAATTATTAATCTTATTATACTTAACACATATTATTGATCCCATTTTAAATAAATATTAAAATGTATGACTTATTAATTGCATTTTACATTATTAGATTAAAATATTGTTCAAGCATCAGGTTTTTAAAGGTTTCAAAAATACTTAGTTAAAAATTTGTAGTATACTAATATAATGTAATAACAATGCGGTTTATACAAAAAAAAAACCCATCTCAGTGGTGCAACAGCCCATTCTTAAAATATGCATAGCAGACCATGACTCACTATCTTAAGAACAATATCTAGGGTGCAAAGTAAAGGTCTTGGTCAAAAGGTCAACCCGGAGTTTTTGGTTTTCATTTGTTTGAACCATGTTCGGTTCCATTTGTTTTTGAACATTCTAGATTTTGTTATTGGACCGACGATATCAATCATTATCTCAATTTCAGATGTTTTCAATAGACTACAAGATGAAACCGATTCTGATTCAAATAATCTAAGTATTTTTCATAAGTAAACAGGTGAAAAGCGTGAATATCCACCAAGCATGTTATACGCATACTTTGTATGTAATACGTAAATTATGATTTTGTTTCCAAATACTTGATATTCAAATAAACTTGTTTAACTCAAAAACATTTTCTTTAATTAATCTTTCGGTATCTTGAACATTAAAATATCCATACTTTCCTTATAGCTTTTACTAAACATTTTGCCAAACCAAATTTGAATGTTGTAAAAAAAAACCTAATATGAATGATAAGTATTCTCAGTTAAAATAAGAATAAAATGTAGAAAATAATAGAGGATTAACTTAAAAAGTATACAAAAGCCACATTTTTTTTTACTTGAAGGGTTTTAAAGTTGTCTTTATCAAAGAAAATGAGGGTAAAAAATGATGCCTGCACGATCCAATTATATGTTATTTTATTAGCACACTGAAGAGTCTACAGTGAATAAAAATAAGAATAATAGAATTTTTCTGAATTAAATATGACTCTTTATTCATTGAGATAGCAGAAAAACAGGAAAGAAATAGGAGAGCTCTGGATAGAACAATTATATTTGTTTCCTTTTATGTAGCTCGTAGAAGTTATGAGTTTCGGAAATTGAGTTAGAAATATCAAAAGAATTATCCTTCCTCTTATCTTTTTCGGCTTTTAGGTCAATAAAGCAAAAAAAAAAAGGATTAATACAAAAAATTGCAAACACACGCTTTTTCATACATAGGGAGCGTTCTATTTTATTAGTTGTATTTCAATTATAAATACCCAGTTAAGGGGAAGCATTACCAAAAATTTAGGGCTGACAGAAAATATTTAAACACGCTCGAATGCTGTGAACTAAGGGTATTGCAAAAAAAGAAACTCTTTATAATGGTGGAGGTTTATTGAAAATGATATATAGTGGTTTTTTAAAATGTTTTTTTTGAAATTTTACGTAGATTTTTTAATTTTTTGAATTTTTCAGTTGTGAATGGTCAAAACCTTAAGGCTTTTAGGTAAATGATAAAATAGAGTAATGAAAGCTGGAAGCAAGTAGGGTAGAGTGTTGTACCTTGGGACAATGTTTACATTTTAATTTTTTTCTTCGATAATTATAGTAAAAATTAAAATTTCAAAGCGGCATTTCAACACACCAATATATTCCTCTATAATATATTTTTTTTGAATTCTGGCATCTTGAAATTAAAAAAATGCCACTCATTTAAAGTAGAGAGGATAAATTGTCCCAAGGTACAACATGATGTTGTACCTAGGGACACACTTTATAATTCAGTCAATAGTCATACACTTGAACTAATTTGTGTCAGGAAACAAACTTTATTGTTTTTTCAAGGAAATACACAAATAAAACTTCATAATTTAAGAATAATTTAAATTATACAGCAAAATTGCAAGTCCAAATTATTTAACATTATATGATGATACAATATGCTTTACTGTCCCAAGGTACAACACACTACATGGTTTAAATAAAAGCAAGATAGTGGCCAATCTAAATGCATTATCATTATTTTTTCATAACCAAAACATTTTAAAATCTTCTCTTTCATGAAGAAAATAAAATGCAGTTGACTTTTTGTAAAAGTACAAAGGTAAAAAATTATATTAGAATGAGAAAAATATTTACTTTGTGGTAATGAAATATTATTTTTTGTCACCAATTCATCAATTCAATGATGCTAGTGTTACATTTTATTTTGATGATGTCTGTTGGTTAAGGCTACTATTAGAAATAAACAATGAATGAATATTGCCAATAGATTCTTAAAAATTGTCAATGTCCCAAGGTACAAGCGTCCCAAGGTACAACACTCTCCCCTACGTCACGTGAAACAAGCCAATTACTTTGCAGATTCCTTATAGATTAATGATTTTAAAATAACGAAAAATGGTTGTAACATAATAATAATATCAGTAATAATATAATTAAATGTAGTTTTTAGAGCCTAATTGCTCTAAAATTTACCGTGTGTACCATCAATTCAATGTTGTAAGAGAAGATTTAGCTAAAGTAGTTCTAATCATAAAGTAGTTTTGATTATGTTAGTAATTTTTCAGGAACGTTATTTGATCAAGAATACCCTTACTGCTTACGCGCTCTGTGTGTAAGCTTCAGCCACACAAACTGTTTAATTTTTTGAATAAAGAAGTTTGGTTTTTTGGCCAGTTTATGTTTAGACTGCTATATTTTTAAAGTGCTGTCATTAAGGAGCTATCTAGTTTTTTTAATAACGATTTATCTCTTTCCAGTCCTTTTATTTACATTAAATTAATATTCTATTTTTATTGAAATAATACATTATTTTTATTTTGTCCTATATGGTATTCTAACACACACTTTTGGTCAGACACGACACAATGTGACGTGTGTGACTAAAATTAAAAAGAAAAAAAAATTCCCGAAAAAAAATCTCTGCTTTTTTAAGCATGTTTTTTTAGGTTAAATAAGCCTACGAAAATGAGAATCAACATTGTGAAAATTATTTTTGAGCTTTTAGATTAAAAAAATATAAGTTTGTGTGCCGTGCGTGACATTGGAAATCCATACCTGGTCCTTTTAGCATGATTAAAATTTATAGAAAGTCTGAAAAATAAAATTTCATATATTTTTGGTTAGCGAAAATATACTTGTTATAGTACATGTTAATAATTTATTATTGCTTCTGTTTATTAGAATTGAAATGTTTTAACTTCTTATAAAGATGAAGTTTGCGCGGCTACCCTGAAACGCTTTTACTGAGAGAATAACCAAGGGAAAAACCGTTTTCCTGCAGCCAATGCCGGCAATCTGACTTGAATACGAGAAGATTCCTAGTCAATCAAGGGTTGCCTCTCATGTACTCTTCAGATACAGAAAAAATTACTTACTGAACCTTTTATCAGACTTTGGAAATTAAAACAAGAAAAATGGTTTAATGGCCACTAGAAAGCATTATTTTAGTGAAACTATATAAGCCATAGTTTTGCCAAATTCTTTACAGTGTTTTAAAACAGCCCAGATATGAAATATCTGCGAAAGTCATTATCAAATGTTCACATATTTATATTCATTTCGACTCCCCGCAAAATTCCTTTTTTAAGTGATAAATGTAACAAGCCGAATTTCAACGTTCCAATCGCCGCCGCATTAGTTGGTGTTCATTTCCATTTCCTATTCTATTTGATACTTAAATTAAATGTCGATACGAAAGCGAGACCCATTAACGCAACCAAAGAAGAACAAAAGTGGCGAAATCTTTCGTTCTCAAATAGCTGGCGGTGGTCATAAATGACTCGCTGTATCGAATAGAGTTTCATGGTGTCTCAGCTAATTTCATTTAGCCTTCAATTAATAGGCTTTTAACTGCACACAAGCGGCGAAATTGCAGTGCATTAGCAAGACAAATTTCGATGGGCATAGCAACCCATAGAATGTGTAATTGTTGTATCAAAAAGCTACCGTCTGATGTTAGTGTGGCGTGATGGTTTTAAATGCATTCTCTTTGATCTAGGCACCTAAAGATATTAGGCATAGAAAGGGAGAGAGGTAATTGTGTTAAGCGTTTAGTCAGGACAGAAAGTAGCGAGGCCTCAGAACGTAAGGGCTAAAACATTTTCGGGACAACGACTTACAGTCTTAATCATCTCAAAGTGCGGAATTCCCTGGCGCTTTTGAAGGAGAGTTTTCGGCGCTAAGTTCCGAAAACTACTTTGGCAAAGAGCGCGTTTTAAATTATCAGAGCAAATTGCAGCCTCATCGATATACGTGGACAGAAAGGAAAGCCGAGACTGATGTAAGGATTACCTAAGTAATTGAGATGCACAAGAACAACACTTAAAGACTTAGTTTGAATAGTGGTGCAATTCTTTTACTAAAAATATTTACAATTATATTTTTCGTCATTGAAATAAAAGGACAGGGAACAAAAGACGTTTGGTTTATGTTTAGTTTGAATTATCGTCGCACTAAAGCTACACGAGGGCTATTGGCGACGGTCGTCGTATTTTAGAACCACAGTCAAGTGACGAGCCGACACCTGAATAGGCACCCAACGCAACCATTAAGGGCGACATTGTACGCAGGTTTAGGACTTTGAAGAATATATTTAATGTGCACTCCCTTACACGGGGTATTATTCGTCGGACATTTTGGCTGCACGGGCCGTTTATAAGGTCGGCAGTTATTTTGGCGTTGCCCGGACCCGAACCTGGGACCTTTTGCATTCTAGGCAGATGCCTAATCGACTGGGCTTAACGACCCCCCCCCCCCCCGAAAGAGGTTTGGAATTTAATAAGGTGAAATATTTTACAATTATACGACATATCCGAATAGAAGTTTACTTTTAGATCTCTATCCTTAACAACGCCATATACTGACAGCAATAATTCTTGACAAAACATTTTCCTAACTAACTAAAAAAGTACATTTTATTTAATTTAAACACATGTTTTTTTTGTTATTTTATCGGTCTTAAAGCTGAAATGCATCTTGTCTTATAATTTTTCTTATTGAATCGCATATTTTGCTTTTCTTTAATTAAACAGTATTACTAAAATTATGCATCCATACTTAATCTTAGCTACCAAAAAGCACCACAGAGTTGATTTTACTCAAATAATTAAATCAAATAAAACCTTTAACTTTAAAAAAAAGTTTTTTGGTTATTGCGTAAGCTTTTTTACTGTGTTTTTTGTTTGCAAAGTTTACTTTTAAATCATTTTTGTCAATACATTTTCGCAATAAATTTTTGATGTTGTCCAATCAAACAAACTTTTAAATAACTTTATGATTTACAAGCTAATATTTTATGCAATACCTACATATGTTTCGTGCTTATTTCACATTAAAACTTTTTCAGCCGAACTTATAATGGTTGTTTTTTATCGATCATTAGATCTCTAGTTTTATTCAAACAATAACAATCACTAATTTATAAAGAAAACGTATTATTAAAATTGTACTTACTGAAACAATAAGTTATTAAAGTCTAAATCGTCGAAATTCTAAATATCTAGTTATAAGACTTAAATCGAAAAATCAAGATATAGGATTACCAAAGGTAATTGGAATGTTGAAATTGTATTGTTGGACAAAACAGTCTTAAAGTTTATTTGTGGTTTCCTTATTTCTGAATTTTGATTTTTTGGTATAATATAATAATTGCTTGTTCAAGAATGGAAAATAAGTTAAAAAAATAAATGCGAAAATAACTATCTGATTTCCCTAATGAGATGAATTTAGTAAATAACTGAACAACATTCAAGTAAAAATAAGCGATTTTGAATTCTATTTTAATCTCTTTATACGATCTGTAATATAAAATACTTTTCATCTTTGAAAATACATGGTTTAAAACTTATTTTTAGAAATTCGGTTTCTATATTTTTATATCCAATTATAGAAATTTAATACATTTCTAAGAAAGTCACTTAGTTTGTTGCTATAAATGGAAACTTAATATTTTTTTAGGACATTTATCTATACTTAGCTAGTTATACAAAAGAATACCACACATTTATGCTTTATAAAGTTTTGAACACTGAATCTCTTTATTAGAGTCCTTCGTGCCCCAACTAATATTCATGTATACTCAAGAACATTTTTTAAAAATAAAACTTCCTCCGACGTTAAACGATTCCGTAACGGCCAGGCAATGTTAAATTCATATCTTGTACATTGTTCCCATGCTTCATTATATAAAAAATCTAATCCAAAACATCGATTTTACGTTTGAAACCGAAATTAGATTTGGCCAGCTACACTACGCCAAGGAAGAATTCCAGTCCGG
Source organism: Hylyphantes graminicola (assembly GCA_023701765.1). Lineage (NCBI taxonomy): Eukaryota > Metazoa > Arthropoda > Arachnida > Araneae > Linyphiidae > Hylyphantes > Hylyphantes graminicola. The sequence goes on from CM043122.1 coordinate 17,209,228, forward strand.
ATTTGAATCGATTTCCAATGGAAGTTAAAACAAAGCACTGGCATAACAAAGAACCCGCCGAGTTACTAAGTCGGTTAAGGCACGCAATCCCTAGAAATCTCTCAAACAAAGATTACCTCGATTTTTTCCTTTGCCGATCCCAGCTTTTTTTTACTTCTAGAAGTCAAGTTCCTTGAAATCTAAAGGAAAAAATAGGGGAGATTTATTGTAATTTATAAATAAAGTAGAATGTTAGTAAAGGATCATACTGTATACGATAGTGGGGCTTATTTTCATTTAAAAAGAGAGGTTTTTCTTCAGTACAAGTTTTAAGTATTTTTCAGAAGTAATCGATATTTTTTTCTATGTGTAACAATTCATTCTATGAATAGAATAAGCGAAGATAAATGAAGGGTATGAATTTATTTTTTTAAAAGTCTTCTAGATAATATTTTTCATCAAAAATGTTCAAAGATTGTTTCATCAAATGAAAAGAATTATTAACCATTTTGCACTCTGATTTACTTTTTGATTAAGACATTTGTATGAAATAGATTTTCAGATATTGTATTTTTAATAAGATACTTACTTATCAAACTATTCTAGTATTATGTTATTTGAATGAAAATGTTAAAAAGTATTTCTCTTTACAAGGAAGAGTGGTGGATCGCCCATGTTAAATTAAATGGAGATCAGTACATTTTTCATGCGTGGTGAAATATATGTAAAATAAGTCACCAGGAAACTTGGATAAAATTTGGTCTTTTATTGAGTTAGTTCCGTATCCAGAGAGGGTCGAGTTATCGTCTGAAGTGGACGATGAATGATGACGGAATGCCCACAAAAATGGCGAAAAGTATACAGCGCTGTCAGACTGACCAATCAGAAATTAGGAATTTGTTACAAGAAAAGTTTTAAAAGGTCAACGTGTAGGCGGATAAACCAGGAAAGTTGTGTCGGAACGAATTCTTGAGGCGATTGTTTGTCGCCGACAGGGTGGTTGGGATGTTAAAGTACTAAGTGATATTAAGGATGTGAAAAGGTAATTAAGTTATAATAATGAAAAGGTAATTAAGTTATATTTTAACCCCAATTAAACGTAATGAGTGTTTGAGAGGTTTAAGTCAGGATATGTCATATATCTGTTAACCTTACTATAAAAGAGCATTGTTAACCTTACTATAAAAGAGCAGATATGCTATGATTTAATATTGGATGATGGCTTTTTCTACTAAGGAGAAAATAAACAGTTTACGCTTGCTAAACTGAAGTTAGAGTTTTTAATAACAAGTCGGATTGTCGAAGGTTTCCGATAATCAAATGTGGTTTGGTTGGCTTTGAAATACGTTGCACTACAGCGTACCTGTTCGGTGTCAGTGGGTTTTTTTTTGTCTTCGTCGAGGGTGTTAGTAGAGAATGCATAAGAATGCTAATAGTCACTCGAAATCCTTCCTAGAGTTTTTTTTTCTATTTTAGACAGCTCAGTTTTTTTATTATTCAAAAATGCGTTTATCAAAATATTTATATAATGCTAAAATTGTATTATTCAAAATGCGTTTTGCAAAATATTAATATCATAATGTTAAAAAACATTTAAAAGTGGTTTTTCCGCAGTTCAAAGTATCCCCTTTCCAGAATCGCGATTGTATCCTCACAAATAGCCCTGAACCATAGCTCGGACATCAAACGTTCGAGTTCGTGAATAAAATATTAACTAAGCCCCGTCGGTGTATCGACGAAGAATTCGAATTAACACCGTTCGGTGAAGCAAGCATGGAATGTAATGCTTTGTCCGTTACAAATGTTTCTAGGATGATTCTATCTCGCCCATGTTGATTTTCCTAGCTTTAGGATTTTTTTTCTCAGAAACTATATGAGATATCATTATGATTCTTTTTATATGTCGTCCTTTAAGTATAACTTATTGATTTAAATTAAGAATATTGCAAATTATAAAATACTTTTACAGTGATTTTTGAAAATATGTATTAAAAAATAATAAATAACAAAATATACAGTTTCAGAATTTTTTTGAGTAGAGATATTTAAAATTCATCAGTTTAAATATAAAAGCTATATGTAAGGAACAATATGTAAGGGAAAAGTTCATAATGATATCTCATAAAGTTCCCGAGAAAAATGTTCCTAAAGTTAGAAAAATTAACATGGCCGATATAAAACCTTCCTACTCCCCCTAATACAACCCATTTTGATATGGTGCCATTTATCCCAACAACAATGTCAAATAATATGTACGTGGAAAAATAAAGCATGAGCTATGTAGGCTTTAGCTGGAGAATCTACACTTTTTTGAGCACTGTTCTCAGAGAAGTGTGAGTATTTTGCTTAAGAAATTAAAAATAAATGTTTCTGTACATTAGAGTTATGCGAAACAATGCTAAAGTGTAACTATTTTTATTCGCTTAATGGAGTATTCCCCCTTTACATTCAGAGCCCATATTCAGTATGTTTCATAGTGCGCTAAAAATGAGTGTTTTTAAACAAAAATACGTTTGTCATCCGATTTCTAAATCGATTATTATATTTTAGGGTATGTTTCAGATTTTATGGAAAATATATTTTTTGAAAATAATTATATTCAAATGTTTTTTTTAATTTATGATCAAAAACTGAAAAATAATAAGTTTGCGATTTGAAAGCGATGTGATTTGAATAAGTTTGCGAAACATCATAGTTCGTAAAAATAAATGTCGCTTCCAAAATATATTTAAATTTATAATCAATAACTTCAAATTATTTTTTGTTATTTGAAAATCATTTTTATAAACCTCCCATCAAAGGTCAATAAAAATACTAAAAAAATGGCTACAATGTTTTCACTTTTGCAAAAACTATCTTAAATAAATCTAAAAATCTTAATTAAAAGTTGAAGTTGTTTTACCATCTGTGGATTTTCAAATTTGGAATATCACTGAAAATGATGTCTGACTCCAGTAACGTCCACTGTTCATATAAAAATGATTAATATTCATAAAAACATTTCTAAAATTTTTGTTTTAAAAGTTGTAAACATTTACCGTTATTACAAAATAATAAATTATTGCACTGTAAATTTTTTGGAAAATTTATTATTGCATTTTCACCATAAATATACAAAAACAAACTTAATATTACAAACTTTATCAGCTTGTTAGCAAAATATATTTATTAAAATTATAGAGCAATTGAAGTGAAAGTGTTACTTCGTGTTAATTTATTTTTATAATAAATTTTTTATGATAAGAAATTTTTTTTTGGCTTTATTTTATTCAAATAAAATAGTTTTAATAACATTTGAAAACTAAAATTATGATTTCCATACTTCAAGATAAAAAAAAATTATAAAGTCTGGATAATAACTAGTTTTCATGAATCAGTTAACTTTCTCCTCTCAACTTCATGTCTACGAAGTTTATCTTTTGGCGAAATATTAAAATTAAACACAGAACTTGTACACAAACACCAAACTTATGCATAAACCTTTCCTTTGAGTCACATAAAAAAAACGAAATTTAATAAATCATATTCGATTTCTAAATACATCTCATTACTCAAACAAAATGCAAATTACGCCTTTGTAAAATATTTATTTCATCTCGCGTGTCTCAGCGAAACTAAATAATTAAATGCTAATGCTGAGATACTGCGAATATTTTAAGCCGAAAATAGCGGACTATAGTGCCTAGGGCCCCCCAAGCTCCTATCCTTTGAATTGAAACCCAAAGAGAATCAATACAATTTATCCGCTCACTACCCTGAGATCTTCGGGACGGTTGGTGGTACCCTAGGGACAGTATCCGATAGTAGAGGCGCAATTCTTTTAGCGGAAGTAGGGAATACAATACAGGTATTTTCGAGTTCTTTTTCTCCTGTTCTTGAATTGGAAGCGAGTTGTCTGTTGGAAGTAAAGAATAGTTTTATCTTCAATTTTGAAAATGTTTTATTATGTCAAATCATTCTTTTCAATATGCATCGGTTCTTTTACGATATTGTTAGTTTAGAATACATTTTTCGATATAAAGTTGTATATGGTTTAACCCATAAGCGACACATTTGGGAATACCACCAATAACTCTTTTACCAAATATAAAACCGTTCTTTAAGTTTTTAAAATTCGTTTTCGTGTAACTTAATTTTTTCTACATAAATTGTTTCAGTAAAATGGTCTTCAATTGTCTAAGTTTTGTTTAATATTTATTTTCTATAAATGCCGTTTTTGTTTTCATTTGTTATTTTTCATAATTAGGAAATCTATTGGTTAATTTAATGTATGTTCTATTAATATTATTTATCGAAGCATTTAAAGTTTCGTTTTGTAGAAATAATAAATTGAAAAATTAGTTGAGAAAAGGTTTATGCAGTTAAAAAAATACTTCACAAGTTTTTCTTATATTTACTTAAGGAATACTGCATAGATTGATAAAAAACACTAACTTCTGTGCTTAGATGCCTATTAAGCTAAAAGTGACGTGCGTATGGAGCTAGCTCACATTAACTCTTTTTGGTGAAATCAAGATGCCTCTTTAAGTTGAGTTGAATGCTGCTGAGTTTTTATCTCGTCACATGAACGTAGCTTAAAAATGTGAAGTGTATATATCTTGACTGTTTAAAAGCACTTTTCAGAAGCTCGAAATAGTAATCTAGAATTATAACTAAATACTTAACTTTTTAACTCTTTCCCCTTTAAAAACGACTCAGGCGGCAGTACAACTAAGAAATAGATAATGATATTCCTATCACATATTACGCGGAAACAAAAATCCTGCTTAACGAAAGCGTTAATGAAGAAAGGGCATTAAATTTTTTTTAAAGAACGGGAATAAGAAACAACTGTTATTCAAAAGGAACAGAGGGGTCACACCCCTAAGCAAAAGATCTCGAGGATTGCATTTGTTTTGCTAAGAATTCACACCAAATCCATCTGCTGAGAAGTTCTTATTACACGACCTGTTTATGTTTGTTTAGGGAGAATGAGTTTTTTTTTACCCTTTAAATGAATATAACCATAAACATGTCATGATCAGAATTATGGTAAACATGATTGAGAGACGAAATTCACTAAAAATGAGATTTTATAGGGAATTACTTAGATAATGGAATGTAAATATTTTCAAAAATAAGCTCTGCTGACTTGATCTTGTTTGGTATTTTTTTGCTGAAAATGTATTTTACATAAATAGCATGGTATAATATGAATATTTGACTTAAAATCTTTTTATGGAAAATTAACGTGGCAAATGATTATTAATTTATTCATACTTTAATGATATTTTGCTATAAATTTGATTAGCTCATTGTGGAAATTTTTATATGAGACTTGTATAGGGGTTAAAATTTTGCTTAAATAGTCAATTCATATAAAAACAAGAATCTATAAAAGAAGAAAAACAGCCTACTTTCTTGTGACCAATACTTTCCGATTAAAAAGCAAGTAAGTTTGTAACAATAACTGTCACCGAGAACCACTTCCACACAGTATTTATACACCTTAGAAAAAATCCGTCAAACATTACCATTTAGTTATTTGAACTTTTAAAAACGGTAATTATCTAAATTCATTAATTTTCTTTTCGAAAATTTCATTAATATTCTTTCTCGCTAGTCAAATTTGTTTGCATTTCAAAGACAAATTATGTAAAATTACTTGCTTTAAAAATGGAAGCAAAGTTTACAAATACCCATTCCGGCGTTATTTGACGTGTTTGAAACTGTTGCCAACGCCTTGATGCCGCGATCTTTTTATACTTAAATAAGTATAAATATATATTTTTTTAAAAACGATATTTTTAAATATTTAGAAATAAAAACGAAAAGAAAAAACTACACAATGCAAAATTTAACTGCCTTCAAAATTTTCGTCTAATGGTGCCGAAACAAATACTAGGCTTTATTTTTTTGAATAATGATTTTTAATTTTCGAAAAAAACAACAACAACAACAACCTCTTATACAACATGCAAGAAATACATCAACTTCAAATATCAGTGGTATGATTTTTATATGCCTTCTGAGTAGCAAAAACCACAAAAATGTGCATTAGGGTGAATAATTTGCATTCTAACGGCCTTATAGAACTAAACATTAATAAACGAATATACGTAAATTAAAACTTACCCTCTTTTTATATAAAAATGAAACACTGGGTGCCGCTTTATCATTGTAAATAAAGATACGCGTTGTGCTTTTCTTTGATTCATATTAAGACGTCATCCTAAACTGATTATTATACTAAAAATAGTTTTTCTTTCAAAAAAACATTACAGAAATAAAGTTTATCATGCTATATTTGATATGGCTACAGCGATCTAAAAGAATAAAAATTAAGTTAAATGCAAATTGGAAGACAGTAGACATACAGGTAGGTAAAACGCAAAAAGTATAAAAGAAAGATATGACATCAAAGGCGGAACAAAAAAATAATTTTCAAGATCCGAAATGAAAGTATATTTAGTTTTTGGCGTTATTTCTTTTAGCATTTTTGCAACCTCGTAAAATATTCAATCGAAAGTAATTTTACGTTAGATTAAACACAATAATTATCTTTACAACTTTCATTATTGTTATCAAAATGACACTCAAGTTTCAAGTTAATTTTTTTCGACTAGTAACTTTTATATGCGAAATTTGCTGAGAAACCTTGAATGTTTTCAATTAAAGGAGTTTGAGGATTTCATTATAAAATATTATAAACGTAAGATGAAAGAGGCATAAATATTAGCTGGAAAAAATGCATTGTCTTAAGCAAATTTGCATTTCATACGAGTTTTTTTTTTAACAAGGTAGCATTGTGTGTTTTTTTGTAGATAAATTTAACAGTCAACATTTATGAAATAAATTAAATAAAAAAGATAGTAAAAGAGAGAGAGAGAAAGCGTGCGTCTGTTTTAGCTTTACAAAAGCATGCAGCTTAAATTATTTTTGTTTAAAAACATGTTTTATTTTTGTTATAAAAATAAGTTGTAAATTTATTCAAAAAATAATTACGATCATAAAGTAAAATGAAGTTTTTATTGACGCGTATGAAAATTTCCTTGCTTCTTTGTAATAATTTTATGTCACGATATATACCTTATTTTTGCAAAATATTTTATTATGTCCATTTTCATCAATCTATTTTTTTGTTATCGATATCGTTTTTTTTATGATTACTTGTTACTGCCGTATCCCTTTTAAAAAGATATAAGCTAAAGATAAAAGATAAGATTAAGCATATTTTATACTAAAATATTGCTTAAATGGTAATGAGGGGGAACTTACTTTAAAAATGGAGTATAAAACTTTTGCTTACTGCTTCTACACTAAATGAAATGGTAGTGTGGAAGTTTTGCATGTTTGATTACAATGTTATGAACCTGAGTCGTATAGGATTTGGATGCTTTGTAAACAGTGAATGTAATTTATTACTAAGCCCTTTATATTTCCTTTACCAATCTTTATTCCCTGAACATTTACCCTCCAATGCATACTGTTGCCACATGGCAACAAGTAACACACAATCCACTTTATTCTATTAATTCTTTAATTTATTCTATTAATTATTATTATTATTCTAAGTAGAGCTCCTTCTCGACAAATCGACGACAAAATTGGAATATCTCGACAAAATTGGAATTTTGTAGTTAGTTTTTGCCATAGGACAAAAATGTTAAAAATTGAAATTATTTAAACTCCCATGCAGTTAACTTTTTCGGAATTTTTCCCATAATATATTTGTATCTTTAATACTCAAACATTTTTTCGTGATGAAAAAAAAATCACGCATTACAGGGTTTATTTGTAACAATTTCTGACTCAATCCTAAGAAATGGAGGCGACTACCCTAATATGGGTCTACTGACCTAATCAGAATTTAATAAATACATTTAATGATTAAAAACGTCTCATTGAATAACCTAAAAAACATTACAAATCATAAGTAGATTTATTATTTCTTGAAACTTTTGCTCCATTCCAAATCAACGCCTTTCTTAATAAATCTCCCAACACTCTTTTTAATGGATGAAATATCAGATTCAAATATTCGCAAAATAAAGCCATTAATAACGTCGTTAAGGCTAATACAATTCCTGCTGACAAGCCTAGTATCCGAGTCATCAAGCGCGGCCATTTCTTCCACAGATGAGGTGGCCAGGGAATTGCGAAACAAGCACTTAATTCAACACTTATGAATATACATTTATTCATGAGCCAGCGTCGAAGAATTTTAACCTTCGTGGAAAGTGCTTCGTAATTGAAAATCTTTTGTGACGCTTCTGACCTGGGATGGTTCATCAGCCTTAAATAATCAGCGAAAGTCCTGGCTTTCATTGTAGGAATCGGATACAAGATTTTTGGCAGAAAACAGTTGGACTTATTCCTGTTGTTTTATGAACCCTCTGAGGGATAAGCAAATTGGAGATAGAAATGTTGTGCGAGATGGACCTTCCAGTAAAACGTATGTCATGCTGATGAGCAAAATTCGGACTTCCTCCCTTGTGGAACTCAATGAAAATGGAAGCCGCCCCTCTTCGCCTTAAAATGGGACAGTTCCCTACTCCAGGATAGCTTATCGAGTGGCATTAGAAATAACACCACAACAACTGTGTAAACTTGTTTTCACTGCAAGACTTAAATTATTTTTTATTAAAATTTTTTATGCGTCTTTATTTCTATAGCAGATAATAAATGACTCCTTCATACTTACATTTTAAAATTTAATTACATTTAATGATATAAAAAAGGTTTAAAAGTCTTGTGTTGCTGGGAAACTTCGAATATTTTTATGCTTTTCAAACCCATCCCCCCAAAAAAAACCCTTTGGTCTATAATACTTATTCCTAGAGTAGCTTTCCATGCAATTCTTCTGAGTGACATAATGTACAATTGAAGTAAATTTTAATAATAATCTAAAACAACAACATTATCTTTTTAAGTTCCTTAATGAACGCAAGGAAATCAAATAATATATTTTATACTATATTCAACATTACTCTAGCACGTATATAAACTATATGTTTAAACTTACCTAACGCTTTAATTCTAAAAACCCTTTACTGTTTTTGCTAACAGGTTACACTCCTTGTCAACCTAAGAAGGGTAAATAGAAATATGCCATGGAGAAAATCCTTCCGCGGATGTAAAGAGTTCCATAGATTATTTGTGAATCCATCCATAAAACATTAATTTCATTTAAGGTCTAACAGATTTGAATATTATGAGGAAATTTCGCAATTTTATCAGAATGAAGTGTATTTTGGTTAAATTGTGTCAAGATCATTTTGTATGTAAATATTGCCTTACAAGAGTTCTCAACTTACTTACCAATCGTGCTTTTCCCCCTGCCTTTTTACTATTTGTTTTTACCCAAGTTAGGTTGGCACGGTAGGTAGGTTTGAATTATCGTCGCACTAGAGCTACACGAGGGCTATTGGCGACGGGCGTAGTATTTTAGAACCACAGTCGGGTGACGAGCCAACACCTGAATAGGCACCCAACGCAACCGTTGAGGGTGACATCGTACGCAGCGTTAGGACTTTGGAGCATATTTAAAGTGCACTCCCCTACACGGGGTATTACTCGTCGGACATTTTTAGGCTGCACGGGCCGTTTATAGGTAGGCAGTTATTTTGGCGATGCCCGGACCCGAACCTGGGACCTTCCGCATGCTAAGCGAATGCTTAACCGACTGGGCTCCCCAGCCCAAAAGTTAGGTTGGCACGGAGTGCAGGTGAAAACGATCACAGTCGTACTTCTTCCACATCACTCTTGTCTTCCATTGCCAATTAAACGCCAGCCCAGTCCATTTAACGTAACTGATCGAATGCTTACGGGACATCAGTTATGGAAATGAGAGCACTCGTTGACAGTTGGCTTTGTGTGACATTGGGCACATTGGATTCACCGGACAAAACTTCCTTGGCGATTATTAATTTGGAGGAGTTCCCAAGTTCCAGAGGGACTCTGCAATTGAGACAAGTCGGGGAATGAGTTGTCATTCAAAGCTTATCTGGCCCGGAATCAGTTAAATATGCCAGCTTTTAGGATAGGAGAGCTCCAAATAATTCCTATCAATTGAAAACAATGTGGGATTTAAATTGAACTGATGAATATATATCATTATTTTTGATAGAAAAGATTAAGTGTATTATGTTTTTCAATTAAGATACTGACTTTTGTAAAATTATAATTATAAGTTTTGTATATAAATGATATAAATTAAAATAAACGTTATATTATTAAGAACCCACTATAAAAGTAGGTTCAATTGTTTAGGGAGTTGTCATTCAAAGCTTATCTGGCCCGGAATCAGTTAAATATGCCAGCTTTTAGGATAGAGAACTCCAAATAATTCCTATCAATTGAAAAAAATGCGGGATTTAAATTGTAATGATGGATATATCATTATTTTTGGAAATTTATCATTATAAAAGGTGAAGTGTATTATGTTTTTCAATTAAGATACTGATTTTGGTAAAATTATAAGTTTTGTATATAAATGATATAAATTAAAATAAACGTTATATTATTAAGAGGGGCTGTTAGTCCCATAGAGCAAAAGCATTAGTATTGAAATCACAACTTTTGCAAAACAATTGCTTTGTCATGTTATCCCATTTTCACTATCATGGAATCATCTTACCATCAATTTAGAACAAAATGAAAAGAAAATAGTAAAACTTCAAAAATTTATAATTAAATAACTAGAGAACTCCTTCGTTTCATTTCAATGTTATGTGAATTCCCATAACTGGGGAAAACGAGCTAACATGGTAAAGCAATACTTCTGAGAAATTACAGGAAGAAGCGTCAAATGTTAAGTCCAATCAAAATTTGTTTATTGGACTTAAATTGATTTGACTTGTGTCAGCAGCTACTTCTCCTGTATGTTTTTTTAAACATAAGTAGCAGGGTTTCGTTTTATAAGATTTGTTGAATTTTAAAATAAATGAAACTGTAAAGTTTAAAAACACAATGCTTGTGCAATTTCATATAGTTTTTTTAAATAGTATAATGTATTCTGTAGCGTTGTTAGAAACTTTATTTTTTATTCGTTAAAGTTAATTTTCCAGTTCCGTTTGATGAGGGTATACAAATGCATATTTTTTTCTGTAAAAACAATTATAACTTTTTTTATTATATTTTTGTTCTTGTGCGACTTGTTCGTTACGAAGTTGAAAACGAATAATTCTCAGAGTGTAACATTTGGCTGTGAACTACTATTCAGCTCCGCATTTGAACAATAACTTTTTTTTGTACTTTCGCAATAACTAACTCATTAGTCAAATTGAAAATGGACATTCAAATATTTCCTTTGTAAATCAAGAAAATCTTGTTCAAAATGCGACTCATCGAAATAACTTTTCTTTTGCCGAACTCGCAAACCACTCGTAAATCGAAATAAGAAATGATAACTCATTTTCATAACTCAAAAGTATTTGAATCCTTGAATCGCTAAATGCTAAAAAAGGGTCAAGTCTCTTGGAGAATTACCCATTGCGCTCTTCCTTTCCCTTTACAGCGTACAAATAAGCTTGTACGGAAACTCCCCAGTCATATTGCACCATTTTTTAATTCAGCTATTCATTTTCTTCCGTCTTTTTGAAAATCTTCGCAAAGAAAGTAAGGATTGCATTTTTCATCAGCTGTTGTCGGGCGAAAATATTCGTTGCCCCCAATCCAAGTTATTGTTTTTATTCCCAGTCTCGGATATCAAACTATTAATTATTCGCAAAATGAGTTTCTTTGATTCAATAAAATGTATTTCTCCTCTTGAAATTTTATTTCCTGTTTTAAGATCGAAGTTAGAGGGCTTGAGATTTTTTTTAAGCAGGAAGGGTAGATGAAATTAATTAACTTATCCTGTAGTGTGTTACATTTCAAAATCGAAAAAGTAACACAATTTTCTGACTTTCTGTTTCGGTATTAAGATGCGCATATTTGCTCTTGAAATACTTATCGCCTGAACTATATAAATAATCGATTCTCACCCCCGTGTTCAGAAAAAACTCCTTTAAATTGACAGGAAACTATTTCTTTAGTTCATTTTCTAATAAGATTCTATGAAGTTTATAACGTCGTCTTGATTTCGTCAGTATAGAGTCTTTAAAGTTGAATAAAATAGACGCTCATCAGATTTGAATACATTTTTTAAGGTTTTTGAGTGTGAAAACTTTAGTCTTGAAATTAAAAGAAGTTAGTGAATTTTAAATTTACGTTTTCCCTGGAGTTATGCATACGAGCTGGAAATGTTAAATAATTTCTTAAACACCCCACAGCAAATTAAAAATTGCAATCAAGAGGGTAAAATGGACAATATTAAAAACTATAGAACATATTTTAACGACAGCATAAAAAAATCTTATGTGTTGTGATTTTCAAAATGTACTTTCTAAAAAATGAATTTCAGAAACAATTTAATTCAAACTTTTTGCAAAATTGATTTTCTCTTCCAAGAAAAACAAAAAAATTTTCGAATCGCATTACTGATAGCCTACATTCACTTTCACAAAATTTCCATTTTTACAGAAATCCAATAGTAAACGATTCGGTTTCATTGATTTTCTAACATCCACCCTCCGTTGGGGGTTTAGAAACAAATTATTCTTCGTTTCTTTAGGGCCTACCTTTCTTTTATTAATGGTGAGTATCTTTTAATGGATGTTTAATATTTATGATATCTTTAGCACATTGAATCGCATTACTATCACATTTTCCTATCACACCCTACTGATTTTTCTCTATCATAAGTTTTATGGATAAACAATTCCACAAAACAATTTTTAATCATTTAAATTTTTTTGTATGACATTGGTTTTAAGATGTGTTTTTTGTGGTCTTTAATAAATAATATCTTGTCTATTTGTTTAGATTGCTCTCAGATCTTTAATGTTACACAATCTGATTACTTGTATATCATTACTTATATAACACTTGGGTAGACTAACCAGTGAGTGAACGTTTAAGGAGCTGCGTCGGCCAGTGAATAAACACCAGGACATAATGAGCAGGACAACAAACCATATGTCAGATAGCTTCCTACTACATGGGAGGAAGTCAGTGTTGCCAATCCATCTAGTGGAATGATTTTCAATATTTATTTTTTAATTATATTTACCAAATGTTCATTCACTGAGGCTTGTTCACTCACTGGTCAGTCTACCCTACTTATAAATCATTGCTTATAAATCATTGCTTATAAATCATTGCTTATAAATCATTGCTTATAAATCATTGCTTATAAATCATTGCTTATAAATCATTGCTTATAAATCATTGCTTATAAATCATTGCTTATAAATCATTGCTTATAAATCATTGCTTATAAATCATTGCTTATAAATCATTGCTTATAAATCATTGCTTATAAATCATTACTTATAAATCATTACTTATAAATCATTACTTATAAATCATTACTTATAAATCATTACTTATAAATCATTACTTATAAATCATTACTTATAAATCATTACTTATTAGGGGTATACCTATGAAATGACCTTTTATGAACAGATGGCACTGCACCCGGGTTAATAAAAGTGTGGAATCGTCCTACTAGCATTTTGTCAGACTACTTTTAAACTTTCACCTGCCAGGGGCATTAGTTACTGCTGTGTTTTTTTCATAGCCATTCTAGGCTTTAAAGATGTCATGTTTCGTGACAACAAAGGGTCATTTGCGGGAAATTTTAATCCATTACTTTATTTTGAAAAAAACTGCTGCTAAAGCTTTTCAAATGCTTCAAAAAGCTTATGGAAACAATTATCCATCTGAATCATTTTGAAAATGATGGTTTATTTGATTTAAAAAAGCTGATTTTGATGTGATAGACAAAGATAATTAAAAACTACCAAAAAAAAAATTGAAGATGAAGAATTGCAAACAATTTTGGATAAAGATTCAAAAATGACGCGGGTACATATTTCAGAAATGTTAAATGTAACTCAGAAATGTACTAGTGAACGTTTTCATGCATTGGGAATAATTTGCAAGGAATGAAAATGGGTACCACATGCTTTAACAGAGTTACAGATGGAGAACAAAAAAGTCATTTGCGAACAACTTTTGAATCGACATCAAAGAAAGTGTTTCCTGCATCGAATTGCCGCAGATGATGAAAAATGGTTATATTTTGACAATCCTGAACGAAAAAAATGTTGGTTGATTCCAGGCCAACCCTCAACATTGACTCTAAAGAGAAAATCGCTTTGAAAGAGACAATTCTTTGTGTTTGGTAGGATCAAAAAGGCCTTCTTAAGTATGAGCTGCTTAAACCTGGTGAAATAGTTACTTCTGATCAATATCAACAACAATTAACCGATGTAAACCGGGAATTTATCAAAAAACGGCCATAATGGGCTCGCAAACACGGAACAGTTATTTTGCTCCATTGCAATGCGCGGCCTCACACCACAAATAACGTTAAAAACACCTTAAAAAACCTAACATGGGATGTTTTATTGCCCCCGCTATATTCTCCAGATATTGGTCTTTCAGACTATCACTTGCTCTGATCCATGGAACATGGTCTGGCTGAGCAGCACTTCGCTACTTTTGATGAAGTTGAAAAATAAGAATATTCGCTTTTTACCTCCCAGGACGCAAAGTTCTATCACGAAGGAATCCATAATTTACCAAAAAGATAAGCAAAAGTTACTGATTTTAATGGTACATACTTCGATTTATTACCCTCATCCAGTGATGCAAAATTCACCGGTGAGTTTTCTTAAAAAAAGGGTCATTTCATAGGTATACCCCTAATATATATCATTACTTATATATCATTACTTATATATCATTACTTATATATCATTACTTATATATCATTACTTATATATCATTACTTATATATCATTACTTATAAATCATTACTTATATATCATTACTTATATATCATTACTTATATATCATTACTTACATATTATTACTTATAGATTATACTTTATCCGGATGATACTTTAAAGGTAAAGTCAAATGCATACCGTTTTTGCAAACCTCCCGAAATCTGCTTGGTCCTCTTTTGCAACGTCAATATTTTCCACAGTTAATAAATCAGCTGCTTTGGTATCTATAATTTTTAGAAGCTTGAACATTCTAGTTTGCAATAGAAATATTAGTATTGGGAAATATTCTAAATTGAAGTTGTCAAGGGAATTTTACAAAGGTCCACGTAAGTGTACCACAACAAGGTTAAATGTTCATGCATTGGAACCACCATCGCAAGTGTTTTTCACTGACCCATACGCCAGGGCCTTTCTTCCATAAGGCCCGTAAGGCCTAGGACCCCCCTATTTTAAGGGCCCCTAAATTTCAGTTTCTGTTATGCCAAATGCTGTAAATCCGCAAAATATCACTAAACTAAAAAAAATTCTGATACTCCACTTTGTTTTTTTGCTTAATTTGACTAAAAAATTGACCCAACTTGATTGTTTTGATCAATGTTTTTAAGGAAGCCCATGAAATTGTAACGAAAATTTGATACCTAGGTCATATAGCATTACTGGAAACCATACATAACATTTACCCTAAAGGGGCCCCCAAAATAGGTTGTACTTACAGTCTGAGATTTCCTGGAACAGGCCCTACCCATACCACTTTCAAATACGAACGTCGAAATTATTAGTAATTTTAGCTGCAAAGTACATTAAATGCATCATGCATCTTAAGCGATATCCTGAAACGGGCAGAATTAATGGAAAACTTCAAAGCCGGAAACGCGAGTGTTTGAAAAATGATTTCTTTCCGCGTGCGAAAAAGTCGCCTTTCAAAATCGTGTTCGTTCTGTCTTTCTCACCCAAAGATCAGGCCACCTACTAATTACACTATAAATCTTTAGGGCTAAAGACAAGGGTTTGCAACAACTTAGGAAATCAGGTCACATCAGTGTGAAAAGAAAAATGACCTTGAAAAATAATGGTGAAAGCGTTGAAGTTAAACAAAATTGAACTGCTGTGGAAGTTGACTTTTTTTGGTAACGATATTTTATTTTGTTTAAGTAATAAAGGTATTTATATAACTAATTGTGTAAATTTGTAAGTTTGAGTAAGGCTGAAAAAAAAGTTATTAAACTATTATATAAAAATATGCTATATTTTGGTAAGCGTGTATATATTTGCAATTCCCTGCATGGGGAGTGACTTCAAATTTTTAATATATATTGGAGCCTTGTGGGTAATTAATAATCACGGAGTACATTTTATCCTACAAATAGTAACTTCCAGATAACCTTTCTGTATATTTAAAAACCACACTTATTAATCGAACATATGAAATATTAATCTGGTAATACAGTGAAATTAATACACAACCAAAAATAATATAATTTGTTTTTATAAAAAACTGAATTTATGTTTCCTATAACAATATCTAATTAGATTTTTACATTATAAACCAATTACATGAATCACGTATTTAATACGTATATAATTCAGCTTATTAAAAAAAAAGAAATCGGATAAATAAGATCACGAAAAGTGTGACAAAGTTCGCTAAATCCTCTGGATTCCTCCGTGATTTACCATCGCAATTTTTGTCACGGATTTGGTCTCGTAAATTGGTATTGTTCCAGTTTCATCTTATCGTGGCTTTGCTTTTATAAAGCAATAAAACACGAGATTCTTCGGACTCTTTTACGCTTTATAATCTCAAATAAAATGTCTATTGACACATTTTTTGACAGATAAAGTTTCCAATTATGGAATGATAATATAATTTTAAGTTTTATTTCTTTTTTCACAAAAATTGTTAGATATTCGAAAACTTAAATACTATTTGGAAATAATTGTTTTTGTGTATTTTAGAAACATCAATGATACGGATGCCACTACACAGCCACATGATTTTTTTAAAAATTTCTTGAAAAGATGATTCTCTAACTGATCTATATTTGATAAAAATTAACTTATAACTTTTCTAATGAAAGGTAAAAACATTAATCAACACACATGCATAATAAACTTAAAACTAAAGCCAAACGTATGCTTTCCTTGCAAATGGCATTAAAAGCTTTTAGTATCTTTTCAAGTTACAATGTAATTTTAGCTTCCTTAGTACACTTATAACGTTAAAAGTGGAATGTATTTTATTCGTTTAGTCCGTCTGTTGGTCCGCCTGTCACCCATAATCTAAACCATAAATTCTACAGACAAGAGTATAACTTCAAATTGAAGCAAACATTATTCTAGTCAACTCTCCATACTTCATTCACAAATTCGAAATCGAAGTATATTTAAAATTTAAAAACTAAAACAGTTAAGGTCATTTAAATAAAAAGACAATTATGTTTGAATCATAGAGTTAGTAATTAGGAGTAGAGGGGTCTATCAGTTAAAATGGTTTGAAGCAGGGATGTCAGGTTTTTCGAGCTACTATGCATAACATACCGGCACTGAGGTATCCCCAGATGCACCGCTTTAGCAGTTTTTTGAGCTACTGCACATAACATAGTAGCTGAAAGTATGGAAACTGGCACTGAGGTATACCAAGATGCACCGCTCTAGCCTGCTTCTTTTGTTCGTTACTGCGCACATACATGTGGACCGCTCTATTACCTTTCCTAACTCTATGGTTTGGGTAGGTTGTCTTCACTTTGACAAACATAAGAGAAGCTTTTTCAAAATGAAATTATAATATATATATATATTATTTTTTGACATAAATTATTTTGGAATGACGTCATAATCTATATAACAATTGAAGATCTTAGTGGAAGAAAGTGTTAAGCGACATTTTTGAAAAGATTGGAATTTTTGTATCAATGAACATATTATTAACTGCTCTGTGATAACAAGATTCTTTTTCATAAACTTTAACCTTATTAAGTTTTTTACGATTTGCAAGTAACGTGTTCAACAGCTCTGAGTGTAAACGAAAAACTTGTTTTCACCTTTTTGTAACTTTCTTCCTCTATATTCTTCAATTAAGTTCTTTTAAATATTCATTATATTTGTACTTAGAATGTGGCAGAGAAAGTTCTAATTTCCTTTTTGAGAAAAAAATAGGGTAATTTTTTTGCACTTTAGCGTTTATTAATATATCATTGTATAAATGCTGCAAAATACAAATTTTTAACTGTTAAAATAGTATAAATCTAAAAATATATAAAGTGATAGTAAAAAGACACACAATGATGATATGATAAGCTTTTCTTTCATATTTACACTAAGTTTTATTTTTTGCAATTTTGAAAATAAAGAATATTAATTGAATTTACCTCATGCTGTGTTTGACGATATTGTTTCTGAAGTCTATATATCGTGTGGAAGCGGTTCTTGGTCTTGGTGACAGTTACTGTAACAAACCTACTCATTTTATTTTGAAATCAAAACGGAAACTAAAGCGCAAAAAATTAGATTTTTGTTTAAGAATTTATCAACTAGATGGCGCTGAACCAAAGCCCTACGAACTTGGTGCACAAATAATTAGAACATATTTGAATTAATTACGGCAGGTTTTTTTTCAATTGCATACACATCACGATGCATGATATTTTAATGAGGCTCTTTTGTGACTCAAGATATAAAATAATTGATTCTCAGTTTCAACAGATACCAGTGGTAACACTAATTGCTTTATAGTGTTGAATTGTTGTGCGAACTTGACACATTGTATAACTACTTACTGTATCAACATGTTTCAAATTTTTAAAGAATAAGGAGAAATTAATTCATAGATTAGCAATTAATTTATATTAAATTACGTTTTAAATAAAAATTTAAATTAAATTCGATGATTTATGTATCAATAATAATAATAAAATAAAGAGTCTGTCTGTGGATCGTGAAAGACCTACTTGTACTACTCGAAAAAGTTCGAAATTTTTAATTTAGATCGCCTGTAATACCAACGTGTGCACCCGAGTTTTGTCATATTTGATTACGATTTTTAATTAATATAAATATTTTCAAAAATACGTCATCCACCTGAGAGTGAGAGACCGGAAGTGGAGCTTGA
Source organism: Hylyphantes graminicola (assembly GCA_023701765.1). NCBI lineage: Eukaryota > Metazoa > Arthropoda > Arachnida > Araneae > Linyphiidae > Hylyphantes > Hylyphantes graminicola. Next base: position 17,228,137 of record CM043122.1, read on the forward strand.
TATCACATGGGCCGGGCCGAAACAGGGACTTGAAGTCATGCATGAAAATCCAGTAAAAAAAAAAGCCCTTACAAATGAACACGAATTCGATTTCTACTTTTAATTTTCAATTTGAAACCTAATCGTGAGCGAAAATCAAGTATAAACATGAAAAATCTAGAGGGTTTAATTTGCATGATTGTTATTTTAATACAATTTTATTTCATTTATTGATTGTAGAATGATTACCACATTTGGATTGTTAAATTTCAAAGATCGCCAATGAACAGACCAGTGATTTTATTATAGCTATATCAAAAACAAATCAGCGTTATTAAAAATTAATCGTGCGACGCCGGGTTTAGAAAGCTAGTTTCTATTATAAAGCTAATCTAGTGAAATTTTTGTGGTAATAGAAAAATGGAAACGAACAGTAACTTTGCATCATAAGAGAAATATTTTTCTTCTGTAACAAAAATATTCTTTAGGAGCGTTCCGATAGGAGAAAAATCCATTTTTGGTTTTATCCCAAAGTATTGATTGAATGAATGGGAATTTATTAAATATGGCAATCCTCCTTCAGTGTTTCTCACTTGGAATGAATTGTATTCTTATCGCTTCCTGAACATACAGACGTGATTATTTCATTATCTTTTGTTGCCTTTGCTTGCCGAAGAGAAGCCAGACGTTTCAAATTTCAAAATCAATATTCATAACAGCACGTGCAAAGGCTTTTCTTTCATATTCAGAATCAATACTTTCCATTGTTCCTGCAGAGAAGATTAAAAATGTTTCTTGCCGAAAATTCAACGTGTCGTGATAAAACATGCATTCCAACAATAAATGGAAAACATGGGAGGTTCGGGTAAAAATTCTTTGAAATATTTCGGAAGCTTCATTTTCAATGTTAATTTTTGGAGCCCTTGGTCGGAGGCAGTTTGGAGTTTTCGGTTGGATCTCAAGGCTTGTAATTTTAAATTATAGATTCAAAAGTAGTAACTAAACAGCAAGAATGTATTTTCTCCGTGCTAGAGATAAAATAGTTTGTTTTAGACGCTTTTGCTCACCCAGATTTATGATAGTCAATATTAATGTAAAACATGCTGTTTACTCCATTGCATATTATACAGGGTGTCTGTAAAAGAATGCCCGAGTTTCAAATTGCAATAGTATCAGCTGTAATCGTTCGACAGCAGTGGTTGAAGGTGACGAACAAAGAATAACTAATAGTTTCAGATAAGCGATACCCCACGATTTACCAAAATAAAAAATAAATTTTATAAAGGTAGAATTGCACAGGATGTTGCTTCTATTACTCCGGACTTGCTGCAGACAGTATGGGAAGAATTGCATTTTCGTTTAGATGCGTGCCGTATCACTAAAGGCATACACATTGAGCACTTATAGAAAAAAAACTAGGTTAGTTTTCCTTCAATTTCATGTATGATTTGTTATATTTAGTATAAAATAAACTCCTGTAATGTACCATTAAAACTCAGACATTCTCTTACGGACACCCTGTATAAAGGCAACCCAAGCGTAGTATTCATTGCGTTAAATTAATTAAAATTTCAACAAATTCGCTACTCTTAGGAGACAATTCCGCCTTTTGAAATTAAACGCAGTTAATGGGAATCACATTAAAAACTATAAATTTTTAATAAAATTTCATTCCTGTGTTTTACCTGCATTAAAATAGTTACTGAGAAAATTCTTCCGAGTTAGAAGAGAAACATTTAACTGCGAAAAGTTTTCCTTTGCGGGGAAAAAATTCCCTAGTTCTCTAACGCTATTTTGCTTATTTATTGCCGTCCAAAACTGCCACCAAATTCAACGAATGGCCAAGCCCTAATCCCACTGCGTCCTTATAACCAACTAACGACCTCGAGAGAGTAAGTCCTTTTTCGTTTTCTTCTGCCAACTCTGTGTTTTGATATAAATCCAGGGAAACAATTTTCCCGCGATTAAGATAAAAGCAGCTAAATGTGTTTCTAAAACGAACGTACTTAGAAGAATGATAATGGCAACACTTTTTCCGTGTCTGAAGCATCGCTCAAGCAAAATGCGATGTTGACGGTACAAAAGAGATTTCTTCCATTTTGTTTTTTAATTTACGTATCTTACTTCGGAGAATGGAATTAGTTAAGTAGACTGTAGCACGAACGTTTCTTAATGAGTTGTCACATTTCAACGAGTCCCCCATTAAGATTAGCTGATAATTTAGTCCCCTCTTTTAGGCAGTCTTCGTGTTGGAGTCGCTGTTCTCTGAGTGAGACGAATATTTCATGTCACTTTGCGACTAAAAGCGCAAAGAATTTGGCCCAGAATGGAAAGGCAGATAAATATCTTTATTATTCAGGAGATAAATAGGCCTTTTTGTCTTGATTGCTAACTTAAATTTGACGGCAAATTGAATTTCTTAGAACAAAACGTCTGTGTTAATTTGGTCAGGGAGTTTCGGCACAACAAAAATATATGTCGTTTTGAATTGTAACGTATCTCAATTATGCGTCATTTACGTTTATTTAAAAGTTTATGATATGTTTATTATGCAAACTAAAGTTTTGTGCTAATGACTTAATTTATAACAATAAGGGTCATTTTTCAAAGACTTTGCCAATCACTGTCAACTCTATAATGACACTGTCAACTCTAAAGTAGACCTTCTTACTGACTCCTAAACTGAAGTCCTTTATATAATTTGGAGAAATGCTTTAATGCTGCAATTAACGTTACGCTAGAGGCTTTCCAGAGGTCTCATCGGGAAACCCTACACTCTCAGAAATAACACTTTCATTTTTGACGATTCATGAATCCTCAAGCCTCATTTCGTTAATTTTGAGGACAGTTTCGTCAAACTATCACATGACCTTTGAGTAAACGCGAATCCTCACTTTTACGATCGTGATTTGACGATTCTGTATCTTGATTTTGAGGAAACTGAATCTCATTGTTGTACTCGCATGCTCAAAAACGACGAAATATTTCTTTATATTAGACGAAATTCAAATCCTCATGAAAATGACGATTCAAATTACCTCACTTTGAGGAAACGAAAACTCGGAGCATTTGCCCGTAAACGAATCATCAAAATTAAGGAAAATTTCGTCGTTTTTGAGCATTCATTTTTAAGAGTGTAGTCTATTGGTGACATGAAATACGTAGCATTTTGATTGTAATTAGCAACACAATAACATCAATACTATGGGTTATAATTAACAATAGTTTAGGTTCTAAAACTTAAATTTATTCCTATCTGCCCTGCGCTTAGTGATTAAATGATACATAGATTTGAAGCAGATTATGTTTTACATTACTTAAAGTATATTGTGATATTATTAAAACAGCAACCGGATATTTGCTAATGCGTTTATAATGTGGGCACCTAATATGTTTATATATCTTCTTTTAAGTATCCGGAAACTATAAACTCAAGCAATTTTTCTATATACATGTTTTTTGCACTTAGTAGCTTTACAGCATTCCATAGATTCTATTATGAGAAATAAAAATCGCGAAATTTCTCTTCCAGGAAAAAATAGCCGTAATCATTGCCGGCATTCTATCCCCCCTAATTTGTATTGCAATACCTTTTTTCTGCTGAGATAGGTATAGATTAGATTTCGCTAGTAAAAAGGAATGGAAATTGAGATTGATGGCCGTTTTGTGTATCCCCCTAAACAAGAACATTTGTATTAAGGAGTTCTGGAAGTAAATTTAGTACAAATGAAAGCTTTTTGTTGGTAAAGTCGGTCTAGTGATAGAAAATTCCAGTAAAGTAACTATTTACACATTTGTAGCGAAGTGTATATCTTTAAACATCCATTTTAAAAGGGGATATGTTTTAGCCAATGTTAAAAATACCGACATTTATTACTTCCTTTTTACTTTTAATTGTTAATGTCATTATCCTAAATTACTAGTCTCTAAATGATTAGGATATATTATTTCTTGAAAATGTAACATTTATGTTAAGTTTGAATTATAGTCGCACTAGAGCTACACGAGGGCTATTGGCGACGGACGTCTCATTTTAGAACCACAGTCAAGTGACGAACCGATACCTGAATAGGCACTCAACGCAACCGTAAAGGGCGACATAGTAAGCAGCGTTACGATTTTGAAGGATATTTAATGTGCACTCCCTTACACGGGGTATTATTCGTCGGATATTTTTGAATGCACGGGCAGTTTATAGGTCTGCAGTTATTTAGGCGATCCCCGGACCCGAGCATTTAGAAAAGCGAAGTTAATTATCAAGCTTTATATAAGCAAGATTTAGTAAGAATCGAAAATTTATGGGTAAATATGAAATTTCGTTGTATTTACTGAAATGATTTTGTTTACTCATTCAAATTTGTTTAAATATAAAATAAAAAAATAAATATTAGCGAATCCCAATGCAATATACTTTAATACTAGTTCAACAATGTTTTTTTTTGTTAGATTTAATTGAGGTTTTCATTGAAATAATTCAACAAAGCAATTTCTAGTGTATCGCCATTTTTAAGCAAAATACTAATTGGTAACATCTGTCTTTTAAACTAAAAGCCAATGGATTATTTTAGTGTTTTTTTCACCAAAGTACAACCATTGTATTTTTTAAAACTACCAATGATTCATCATTAAAAAAAATCATTAAATTTTAATTGCAAAAAATAAAAAGTCTTCATTACGATGACATTTTAACCTGGTGTATGCGAATATCCCCTGGAGAGGGGGAAAACGTATTTCCTTTTTTACATAACTTTTTGTATCGGTTTTTTTAGTCTCTCTGAGGAATAACAGGATACTATTTTTTGGTACTCAAAAATGCATATTTTTTTATTTGGTAGCTTTAGAATTTCAGTTAACTTTTAATACATTTTTTTTTATAATACGCAAAATAATCATATTTTACGGAGTAAATTTTCATTAACCATTTTTGCTTGAGAGAGTTTGTTAATTTATTTTCTAAAAAAAACTAGTATTCATTCTCAGTAGAATTAAAAAAATTGAAGGTACAAGTAAAAATTCACGGGCTTTGGAGATATTAACCAGCATACATTGACGAAGAAATGTACACATAAATTGTGGAAGAGAGTGGCCATTGAATTGGAAAGTTTTTGTAAGGGGAAGGAAACTGAAAATAATTTCTATATCTTATACTATAATACAAGGAATTGGACCCAAGTCGAAAATCGCCCCAGAATTAATAAACTCCGGTAAACTTAGGGGTCTGGGGTTTTTTGGCACGACGAATTGATTGGCACAGGTTTTGAAGCGCTACGGTCAAGCAGTTCGGAGTTACAGATAGGATATTTTCAAACTTCATTAGTTCGCCATAATGGCTACTTTCGTGATGCCATCTGCTAAAGCTATAAGCCTCTGCTTAAGCTATAAATGTTTAGTTAAGATTTTAATTTTTCAAATTTAAATAAATTCAACCTTGCTTTAAACTTTATTGAGTTTTACAGAAATGGTAACATGAATATTTTTTTAGTTCCAATCAGCAGACGATTTCAGTTCTATTCTGTTCATTGGCGATTTTTGGCGATCTTGAAAATTTAACGTATGGTTGCTATACCTATCGAGTTGAATGAAGTATGAAATAGAATGTTTACCACATTTCGACATTTTCGTTGCTTTTCAGCGAAACGCCAATTATCAATTACATTTCATGATTTCATTTCCTATGACTTTTAAAACTTTACCTTTGTATAGAATAGTTCCCTTTCCAAACTCTATATCTTATACTATAATACGAGGAATTGGTGCCAAGTCGAAAATCGCCCCAGAATTAATAAACTCCGGTAAACTTGGGGGTCTGTGGTTTTTGGCCACGACGAATCGATTGGCACAGGTTTTGAAGCGCTACGGTCAAGCAATTCGGAGTTACAGATAGGATATTTTCAAACTTCATTAGTTCGCCATAATGGCTATTTTCCTAATGCCATCTGCTAAAGCTATAAGCCTCTGCTTAAGCTATAACTGTTTAGTTAAGATTTTAATTTTTCAAATTTAAATAAATTCAACCTTGCTTTAAACTTTATTGAGTTTTACAGAAATGGTAGCATGAATATTTTTTTAGTACCAATCAGCAGACTATTTTAGTTCTATTCTGTTCATTGGCGATTTTTGGCGTTTGGCGATCTTGAAAATTTAACGTATGGTTCTATACCTATTGAGTTGAATGAAGTATGAAATGGAATGTTTACCACATTTCGACATTTTCGTTGCTTTTCAACGAAACGCCAATAATCAATTACATTTAATTTCCTATGACTTCTAAAACTTTACCTTTGTATAGAATAGTTCCCTTTCCAAACTCTAACTTTGTTTACAATGGTGCACTTTAACTAATGTGACCAGACGTCCCGCTTTTGGCGGGACAGTCCCGCCTTTTGTGTTACTGTCCCGCGGGCCGAATGTCCCGCTTTTTTGTAAAAGTCCCGCAATGTCCCGAAAAACGAGGAAATTGTAAATAAAATATACCTTTTTTTATGAATAATCGTTGTAAAACGCTATGACGTCTTTAGAAATTGTTAAATGAAGTTAAAGTCATCAACAAATTGGCGGAGTATGGTTTCTGTTTGCCTAGAACCACTGCTGTTGTTAAAAGCGCCTTCCTTATACCAAGTGTGAAATTGTGTGAATGTGAAGGGACTATTATGTGCATAAAAAAAATACTTAAAAAATACACCGAGAGGGGGGGGGGGGTGATGGAGTGTCCCACTTTTTGATTTTGAAAATCTGGTCACATTAACTTTAACCGGTTATCTTTTCACCAATGGCTTCACAAATTTTCTTATGGTATGTATTGTTTTGATAAATCATAATTGAAAATATAAATCTTCGAGTTAGCTTCGATACCTGTTTTCTCCGAGCAGAGCTCGGTCACCCGCTGGTCCTATAAGTTCAATATCTCACTTAACTATTCTAATGAATTGTACAAGCCTTTCACAAAAGAAAATACTTCCATTCAAACAACTATTTCAAAATTTCTATCTTGAATGGTTAAACTACTTGGAATACTAAAATTTAGTAGGATGGCTTTTGATGACAAACATTCCTTTGCATGGATAAATCTAATAAATCTTTGAATTTATGTGCTGCGATTTTTTTTTTAAATTTTTTCCTCAATACCATCTTGATTTCCGTTATATTCTTTATGTGGCATTTCAGTTTAAATGTAAGGAATTCTAGGTAGGTAGGTAGGTTTGAATTATCGTAGCACTAGAGCTACACGAGGGCTATTGGCGAGTAAACACCCAACGCAACCGTTAACAGCGACATCGTACGCAGCGTTGGGACTTTGGAGCATATGTAACGTACATTCCCCAGAATGTGGCATTATTCGTCAGTTTTTGAGAAAAAGGGGCCATTTATAGGTCGGCAAATATTTTGGCGATGCCCGGACTCAAACCTGGGACCTTTCGCATTGCTAGGCGAATGCCTAACCGACTGGGCTCCCCAGCCACGTAATAATTTCTAGAACGATGAATAAACGTCATTTTTTCCACGGAACCAACATATTAACTTAACGGAAAATATCACAAATGACTCTCCAATCGACGGATTACATAAATCCTCAAGCAAAACTTAATAGAGTTCAGCGAATGGCCATTTCAATAAGTTCCAGTGCACATCGGGGTAGAAAGTGACTATCGAAGTCAAGTGCTCTTGGCAAGGAAACGAAATTGAATAATTTCCAATATCCGCCTCTAACGCAATTTAAATCTGTGCTCAAATACCCAGAAGAAAGGTTCGGGCCACATACCTTTCGGATAGGGGAATACTTCCTTTCAGATAACAATTCCAAAATTCCTAGCATGACAGGGTGGTACTTGGATGAATGGAATTAAATCAATGCCTTCCGATGCCACCTACGACTGGATGATTAGCGACGGATTTCTTTTGTGTAGGATGCAGCCTGCTGGAAAATCGGCCACTGATTTTTGTGTAGGGGATCACAATCTGTAGGAAGATAGTTCACCAGGATTGCGCTATTTTGTGCCTCGTTACTTCCAATTTATTCTTAATTGTTATCGGCGCAGAGGATGCCTCACATTCTTTCTGTTTTGAATTCATTTTGTTAAGTTCTTTGAACCTTGGGGCACGATTCTAGAAAGAAACCCGGACAAAATGTAGTTTTTTGTTATTCCAATGCAAACAAGTACATGCAGTTCTGAAAACAAATTAGGTTTTCAGATGGAAAAAACGTCCCTTGAGAGTATGATACGCATGTCTGATTCCTCTTTGAGTTCATAGGTTTGTTTTAATATGTACATAGACCTAACATTCTTGTCTTGTATTGTGAGGCGTTCTGTCGAATTTAATTTGCGATATAAGTAGAGCGTGGTATGTTGAACCATGGAAAAAATACGAACTTTATTGCATTGCGATGAATTTAAGAAAAAATGTAGTTTTTATAGAAGCAGAGTAGTTTTCAGTGATATAACAATAAATCTCTTTTTGATGTTTGAAGTCAATGTCGAGATGAATATCTTTTACAACCTGTTTTGTCACTAATAACCAATAAACATAATTTACGTTTCATTAATTTATTAATCAAATGAATTAACTGGTCAAGAATTTAACAGGCCACCCATCAAAGTTATCGAATAAATTTCGGTTGTTGAAGTGGTTTACCCATTGAAAGATAAGAATTTTGGAATCGTTGCTTGAATGGAAGTATTTTCCATTGTAAAAGGTATGTGCTGAGGCTTGAACAATTCTTCCGAATAGCTGAGCAGCGCCTTATATTAAATTTATAGGGATTAGAAATTATTCATTTCCGTATCCTGACTAAGGCAGTTTAGTTCAATGGTCCTTTTCTTCCACAACTTTTGAGTGCACTTATGCATTAATGCATCTTGGTTAATTTCTCCGAAGTCCATAAAGTTTCACTTGTACTTTATTTTCTGAATGATATTGGAGGTTTTAAAAATAAAATGGTTGTTACTGTGGTTATACCACCCACTAAACTAATATATTAGCTTCTAGTTTAAAATGCATAGTTGTAACCGATTCGTGAATGTATTCAAAAATATAACGATATACTACAAATTTCTATGTTTATTTCAATGAAAACCTAAACTAAAGCGTCCTTGGTTAGTTAATTTCTGTACAAAATGCTTCAAAGTTAGTTAATTTAGTGTTTTTTAAATGTATCTATGTATATAAACTTTTAGATTAACTTTATGAGGCCCTGAAATAATTGACTTGACTAATTATTTTCATCATAAATTAATATTATCTTTGGAAATTACTTATAAGTGGATGGTTAAAATTTCTTTAACTATTTATTGTACTATATATGATAATAGAAATCGAAATAAGTACCAAATAAACATTGCTTGGCTTTCAAATTTTATCACGAGTATAATTATTTTAATTCTAAAAAGAGACAATGTTTTGGGTGGGGTTAGAGTAAAGTCTAGAAAGAAGTCCTTTTAAATGAATTAACACGCCTTTAATTATTATTAGAATACTTTTTGACAAACTCAAATCAATCACAATGTTAAAATTGGAATATGCATAATGGTTTATTAATATTTGAGACATTCTTTGAGAGTCTTTGAAAACAACGATATGTCTTTGGTTGGCAAATGTTCAAATTTTTACTTTTAATTTGGAAGCATAAAATGCTGTTAAAATACGTTATCTTTTTAGCATTCTTAGCATCAGGTAATCAAATTTTCAAATTCAGTTCTCTCACCAAGGGGCATCAGTTGTCCTGCTGGTATAACATTAGACACTACCATCGGCCATGATTGGAGCATACGTTGGCCTAATAATTATTCCCGGTTACCCACACTGCAATACTATAAAACAGAAACTGCATCGTACTATAATACTCCGAGTACACTTTGACACACCTGCTCATTAAATCCGTGGAGTTCGAAGTCCTGAAGCCGCGTACGATGTTGCCCCTATCGTTAAGAGTTCGATTCTAGCTCGGATGTCGGTATCGTTTTCTGTAATGTTTTTCCAAATTGCGAGGTCAATCAAGGCCTACTCTACTTACAAGGCCGGAGAATCTCTCACAAACATTGCAAGAACGGAAACTTCGACGTCACTGCTCCGAGTGCCGATAATGAATGAACCTGTTCTGAACTACTCTCAAGCCTACAAATACAATCAGCCGTAAACGAGTAGTTCCGAACAGGTTTACAGATCATGTTTGGAACAAACGACACTCGGAATAGTGACGTCAAAATTTCCGTCTAGGCACGTGCTTCGAAGAGTTTCTCTGGAGTAGTAAATCGAGTACACTGTTAAAGCCAAAGAGTTATCTATAGTAGAGGGTAGAGACTGAATATGGCAACATCCCCATGGACCTACACGGAGACAATATAGGGTGCCAAGTGGGGCCCGATGGCCGAGTGGTTTGGATCGCAGGCCATAACGCTAGCAGTCCTCGCCCTGTAACGGGCGCGGATTCGATTCCCACCTTTGCCCTGGGTGTACTTTCTTTTTCAGTATCAAAATTATAAATTAACTAGCACTTTCGCCACTCTATTCGGGATCCGTAGTGATCCATGGCTGGCGATGGCAACTCAGTACGAGTCGTTTCTCTATTCTACTATAGAACTCTTTGGGACAATCTCTAACAAACATGGCATAAACGGAAACTTTGAAGTCACTGTTCCGAGTGCCGATAATGAATAAACCTGTTCTGAACCACTCTGAAGCCTAAAATTACAATCAGACGTAAACGAAGAAGTTCCGAACAGGTTCCAGATGATGTTCGGAACAACGACACTCGGAAAAGTGACGTCAAACTTTCTGTCTAGGCAAGTGTTTCGAAGAGCTTCTCTGAAGTTGTGAAATGAGTACACTGTTAAAGCTGAAGGAGACAAATGGGGGTCAATTTTCATCCCGGGGTGAAAAGATGGTCTCATTTGGCACCTCAAGACTTTGAATCACCTTGGGTCAATGAATCTTGGGCTCGTGAATCCTCTAGGATTGCAAATTCTTGTACCCCAAGGGGTCCCACTGATGGGAAAACAATTCACCTCTGGGGGCACAAAGTGTCACCTTCATTTCACCAATAGGCGCGTTTACATGAGCCTTCGAATCCATGGAATGCCAAAATTCCCATCAGGGGAAAAAGGGATCGAGCAGGATTTCTAACCATAATGATAGTTTGTGGCCCAATCCATGGTACAGTGGTGGAAATTGATTTATGAACTAACATTCTTTTCGCCAGATATCGCTTTGAATTAAGTGCTAACAATTCAAATTTTGTGTGTTGGATATTCTGAGCACAATAAAGGAATTTCCCACATAATTTTTTTTCAAGAAATGATATTAAATAAAAATATATCTAATTTCATTTTTTAAGCATGTCAAATGTTGGAAATTGATTTATGAACTCAAATTTATTTTGAACCCAGGTACCAAATATTTTAATTAGTTCTTCATTTGAACTTCAGGGGAGCTTACTATCAGTGTTTATAAATAAGATTAAGGCCAAATTTGTTGAAATTTATCTGTTTTATTCCCATTTTACTAAATAGGAAAGCTTGCGGGACTGTCTGAAGCCAAAAAGGTAAAAAATGACCCTTATATAATATTGTAACAAATCTGTAAGAGAAATTAGCATATTAATTAAAAGATCAATGAATATAATTCATAAATATTTGAAGAATCATTCTGACTTCGGCAAAAACCATCATTAAAAAAGGTGTAACCCTCGTGTGACGAGGGACAAAGGCAGGATTATTGCACTTGTATCCCAAAAAGTTACCATTTGTGTCAGCATTTGTGCATTACAGGGCGAATTTGTTATGAACAATCACTTCCTGTAACTCCCAGAAGAGTAGGACAAATATTGATACCGTCGTCGAACTTGAAATGTTCCAAAATGAAGGCTGGTCTAAAGCTTTACTCTTTACCACAAGAACAGGCTATTAAAATATAGTCGTAACTACATGAAAATGGATTGGGTGGGGGTAGAGGGAGAGAAATGTGAAAAAAGTGACATTTGCTGATGAAAAAAGTTCAATTTGGATGGACGTGATGATTTAAAATGTTATTGAAAGGATCTTCGGAAATCACTAAGATCTGTCTTCAGCAGATATGTTAGTGGTGGAAGTTTGATGGTTTGGGCCCCGATATCTTATGATTGAAGAAACAAGGTTATGTTTCTGAAGGGCTGACAAACATCACTTTATTGCAGATTAGTTCTAGAAAATTCTTTAGTTCCTTTTTGCATGTCAAAACTATGCTTTTGATTAGATTTTTATGCATGATAATGCAAGTATCTACATTTCAAACGAAATGAAAGACTGGTTAAATGAACTAAGTGTTGTTCATTTAGATCATCCTGCCAAAAGCCATGACTTAAACCCCAAGAATAATGTCTGAGATCAATTGGTTTGAATAATTTACTCAAATGGTGTATGGTTTTAATGAAGTGTGCATCAGTTATGGAATAGAAGGACTTAATCATTAAAAACTGCAAATTGCTTGACCAAAACTTGACCCAAAGTTTTGTGTTGTCTATGAAAAACAAAATCAAGGAAGCATTAGCGACAAAAAATAGTTTTAGCAATTATTAATTGAGATTGAATGCATAAGTTCATAAATCAATTTCCCTATGCTAAAAGTAAAATATCAACAAAATAAATTGTGTACGAATTTATACAAAATTTTATTTGCGATTATAATTTATAATGCAAAGCCTGTATAGTATCTAAAATTTAAATCGATAAAAATGCATTTAATAAAGAAATACTGTTAAAAAACTGTCAGTTCATAAATCAATTTCCACCACTGTATGAAACATCAAACTCTCCTTCATTGGAGGGTTTTCAAAACCCCCAATGAAACCCTGCGATTCCGGTTCTGTCTGTGAGAAAATCCCCAAGAGGGAAAAATTGCTTAGTTTTCTCTTCAATCCATGGATTCGATGGCTCATGTAAACGCGCCTAGTGACAGTTCGGGGGTCAATAGCCTTCGTGTATCTCTAGTGCAACGCTAACTCAACCAAACCAAACAATCAAAACCGCACCAAACCAAACGACACCAATATTGTTTCGCCCTCAAATCCAATCACCACCCCGACCCTCCAGCAAAGAACACCAATAAAGGGACCTTCCTTATCGAATATTCGACAATGGTTCCGCATATATGAAAGGCTATCTGTTTATTCTGTGGATAGCAGAATGTGTCAATAGCTTCATGTAGCTCTAGTGCAACGCCAATTCAACCAAACCAAACAATCAAAACCGCACCAAACCAAACGACACCAATATATTGTTTCGCCCTCAAATCCAATCACCACCCCGACCCTCCAGCAAAGAACACCAATAAAGGGACCTTCCTTATCGAATTTTCGACAATGGTTCCGCATATATGAAAGGCTATCTGTTTATTCTGTGGATAGCAGAATGTGTCAATAGCTTCATGTAGCTCTAGTGCAACGCCAATTCAACCAAACCAAACAATCAAAACCGCACCAAACCAAACGACACCAATATATTGTTTCGCCCTCAAATCCAATCACCACCCCGACCCTCCAGCAAAGAACACCAATAAAGGGACCTTCCTTATCGAATATTCGACAATGGTTCCGCATATATGAAAGGCTATCTGTTTATTCTGTGGATAGCAGAATGTGTCAATAGCTTCATGTAGCTCTAGTGCAACGCCAATTCAACCAAACCAAACAATCAAAACCGCACCAAACCAAACGACACCAATATATTGTTTCGCCCTCAAATCCAATCACCACCCCGACCCTCCAGCAAAGAACACCAATAAAGGGACCTTCCTTATCGAATTTTCGACAATGGTTCCGCATATATGAAAGGCTATCTGTTTATTCTGTGGATAGCAGAAGGAAACTCATGAAGGATCTCGAGGGCGGGTAATGACTAACCAGCAATATCGTTCATCCTATTATCAGCCAGATTTAATGGTCCTCTAATGGGCATCGATCCTCGCAAAATGGAAACACCCACCGCTAAAGAGTCAATAGTGAAAAATCTCCTTTATGTATTAGGCGTCATCGCCACACGAATTAAAAACGCGTCTTTTTTTATGGGCTTTGAAGTTCTGACAACAAACATGTATTTCTTAACTTGTAAACCAATTTCCTATGAATTAGGCGATAAATTATTTGTTTCCGTAAAAGGATTTGAAGGGGTTTTCGTCGATTCGATTATGAGAGAGTTTAAAAATACAAAGGAGTAATATGTTTATTTCCTATGTAGTTATGTGTACTTAATTAACTTATGAGGTTTAGAAAATTATTTGATATATTTTTTAATAAATATGTTCCAACCAATTGGATTAAGAATGAACATACTACAGCTTCTTTTATTAATTAACGTAAGTATTGTTCAGTTCTAAAGCTTACTGCACAGCAGTTTTCCCTATTTATAAAGATATTATTCATTTTCGTCACAAGTTATAACTTAATTTGTATTTATTTTACAAATAAGTTCTTTAAGGTGTTACAATAACAGTTTAAATTTAATATATTTAAACATAATGTACCTAATTGAAACATTATAAAAAATTGTCTTTAATTTTATGAGAATTGCCAATTTTAATTAATCATGAATTAATGTAGGTGTTTAATTGATATTATATAAATATACTTTTGTTATTATAACCAAGTGAAGTAACTATTTAATTTGATATATGAAGGGACTAAACCTTTATTAATCTTGTTTACTTAACTCTTAAGTATCGTATTTGAACTAATCGACACGCGATATTTAAGTATAACTAAGATATAGGGCCCAGTCCCCTTATTGGCGACTTTTGATAACGGTAAATTCAATTGAACATAATAGCCAATGAAGTGGCCGGACACTATATCCAAGTTACAACTTAGCGAAGTTTTGCAACTACACTTTATTGTAAAACAATGTTATGTAATGTGGTAGAACACTTCTAACACATTTAAGACCCATTTATGAATACCATTAAAGTTTTTATTAGATAAGGAAAACGTTAAGGTTTTAAAAATTCATTTTTCATGACACTTAAATTGTATTATATAAATACAATAGTCGTCTTCATTTGTCTTATATTTGGTTCAGTTAGATAAACTTTAGCAGAGAGCTTATTTCCACATCGTAAATTTTCATCATTAATGAGTTAACAAAGTCGGGAAAGTTTTGTAATATATAAGTACAGATTAGTTAGAACTTATTTGCAAAGTTGAATTATATAAATATATAATGAAAATTAATTATACTAATTATCTAAAGTTGTTAAATTGTATCTTGCATAATACTGACACATTACTATGCATAGACATGTTGAAACCCTGCATAAACTATGAAATATACTAATTTAGATAGAAATGAAGATTGTAATAAGATAAAGAAACTTTTTAATTAGTAACGAAAGTATTAACTGAAAAGAAAACAAAAGAATTAAAAAAATATACTCTAAGCTGGCTAGCATTCAGAATTATTTGTCGGGTAAGGATCCCATGTAAATTAGATAAGGATCTTAATTTAATGCTCATAAAGTTTAAATGAGATTGATTTCAGAATTTAAGCGGACATTAATTTACACTGGACATACATAGTTGTAAAGTATGCAAAGTTTAAAGTTTAGTATCACAGGGCTAAGTTAATTACTTTACCCCAAAATTATTTAACACCATCTCTCTTGGATAGACGCTAAGATTAAACTTTTCTGAAGCCATTCCTTAATATTTCTTCCACATTCATTAGAATATTTCAATTAAACTTTTCGATTCACATTTTTACTTTGGATGAAAGTTCTTTAAAGTATTTTACGATTGTAAAGGGAATTACTATACTTGTTGGAAGAGAAGTATTTGAAGATCTTTAAATGTGCCGTTCTTTTAATTTTTATACTTTTAAAATAATGAGAGTTGGGGGCTGAAAAAATATTCTACAGTTGTAATAAATTAAAAAAAATTCCACATAAGTTCTTTTGTACTTAAATTTGTTGGGCTAAGAAGAAAACTAAGCTTGAACTTAAAACCCATTAGCCGATTTCTTGTAACTTAAAAATAAAAGAAATTAGATTTGTAAGTACTGCCTTGTGCCTCAATTGGTTATGTAATAGCAATAATTAATAATTGAAAAGTGCTCGAAGTTATTGAGTAAAATATATGATATTATGGTTTTTATTTTAAACATATGTTATAATTTCGAGCACTTATTCATGGATGTTCACATTTTCTAACCAAATAATTCGAGGAATAGAAACCGAATCCTTTTACGTTTGTTAAAATGTTTCTTTTAACTAAAGTAAAAAGACTCTTTCCATTGCATTTTTCTTTCATCTTATTTCTTTTATGCGTTTGGTTTTTGTAAAGGATTTAATTTAAAATATTTCTTTAAAACATTGAAATTTTTTTATACAAGAACCCTTTCAGTCCCAATGGCAATTTGGCATCATCATTTTAGATTTTTTTTCCTGATCGTCCATAGCCATTTATGATATCAAAAAGCACATCATTCGATTCTTCAAACTTTTTTCTATTAGAAAATGTTTTTTATTAATCCCAATGGATGTCCTATTAGTTTTTTTAATTATGTTCAGAAACATGATGATGCCAAATGGCATCACTGGGACTGAAAGGCTAGGCTAGGTTTGAATTATCGTCGCACTAGAGCCTACAAGAGGGCTATTGGCGAAAGGCGTCATACTTTAGAACCATCTGAGACTGAAAGGGTTGAATATAAGTAAATTTTTTTTAAATGGCTTGAGAAGCAAAAGTACAGAAAATAAAACTGCACAACATTTGATTTGTTGCTTTCGATGTTAAAACCAAAGCATGATCATATGATTCCAACATTCTTTTAGATATGAAACTTAACACATTCCACATATAAATTTATAGTTTTATTGGTTATAGATGGCTTAAGTATTTTGGAATCGTGGAAAAAATATCCTGTTCACTTTCTCTTATTAAAGTAATCGAAGCAAAAAAAGATAATAATAAACTAAAAAAAAATCAATGGTTTTTCTTATGCAAACCATTTTTGCCTATTATATTTTATTTATGTTATGCTTGACTATTATATAGTAAACATTACGTAAAAAAACTGTTTGATAAGAATATCAGACGATATTTATTTTTGATAAACATAAAATCTTAAGGTAAGAACAAAAAAGAAAATTAATTTCAGCTTGAATAGTGAGTACGGAACATTATAAAACATAAAACGCAACTTTTATATTTTTTAAACACAAGAAAAAAAATTAGGTACCCGATTCTACATACATTTATTGAAAGCCTTTTTATCTGCAAAATATGCAAGATTATTTTACTGAGTGTTGCGGATGTAAAATTTCTGGAGGCCAGGAAGTTACGTAAAATCCTTGATACAAGAGAACAAAAAGCAGACCCGAGAAAAACCATTGCTTTTATTTAAGTTATTGACTAGTTTTCGTATTTGGGATGGAATTGAAATCTATAGGAATGCTTTTCGGAAATTGTATATCGCCTGGAGGAAAACGATTTTGCATTCCTGAACTCCTTCGTGCTTCTTTAGAGAAAAGTTTCGGTTGTCGTGGAACTCTTATTATCCTAAAAAAGTATTTTTTACTCACATTTTCGTAAAGGATACAAAGCGCGTACTTCGCGAACGTAATTGGAGCTCGAATATCTTGAAATGTTATATTCAGTTAAAGTTTTAGTTTGTAATTAGATTTGTTTGATTTTCAATAAACGGGAAAAGTTAGATTTTCTACTCGCATTACAATACTTCTTACTAACAACGTAAAGGAAGAAAAGATGGATGTGAATTGAATTTAAGTTTAGCTAACAAGTTATTATGCTAAGAATGTAACAGACGCATGGTATACGTTAAAAACTATTAATAAAATTATACAAACAGCGGATAAACATGTGGAAGTACAAGGGCATAAAAAGATTAAATAATCATGCGAAAAATACTAACTGTAAATAAGTATGCGAAAATTAGGATACAATATATATAATTTCACGATATTAATTGTTATAATAAACAATCTATGCATTTACAGTTTTTCATTTTACTGTTAATTACTTTGCCAAACATAAATTATTTAAGTGCCAACTGTAATTTGTTTTGAAGTACTTTATTCGAATTCATATATTTTCTAAAAAACGTTTTTATATTTACCGAAATAATGAATAGCTCTCCTCCATAATTCATTTCTTTACATTTATTAAAATAATTAAAAATATTTCAACCAATATAACCCATAAATATCATTTTATCCCCTGCCTACCCACTCCGTTTTATAGTTTTAAGAGCCTCCCCCAAACACTGAAAGACAGCAGTATAATTAACCACAATTCACCCTCCTAATTTAATTCCCAGGAGAAAACGGGGCTTTAAACCCTTCAAACTTCAGAATGAGGGGTGTTTATATCCTGCGGGCAAATTCCAAAACATATTGAATATTCCTATCTTGTTTTTACACACTGAGGATAAACAACGTATTGGTCATCTATATGTGTAGACTTTATAAAGTTAATTTTGAGTATATTTTAAATTTATTTGTCCTATATACTTTCCTAGAATAGCATTTAAAAAATAGTCCGATTCAAAATTCACATACTCTGTCGTTTGGTCATATTTTTATTTGACAAACTAAAAACAATCAGCACATGACCATTAAAGTGATAATTTTGAATTTCATTAAAATAAACAATTTTCCTTCAAAATTTTCTAAAATTATTAATTTTTAAAAATGGTCATTTTGTATTTACAATTCAACCACCATCAAAATTAATCGAAATTGCCTTTTTCTATGGGTATTTACAAAAATATTCTTTTATTTCTAGACTATCTAATCCGTCATATAGTTCAGTTCTTCAACTACAGATTGAGTTGGTTAAAAGCAGTCAAATTCCAAAGGAATTCAAAATATATTATATGCATAATTCACCCACATAATTTCCAAGAAGTATTAAAACTACCTTTACCTATAGGTATACTTTGCTAAATATCATTTCATTCCCCGACTCCCCACTTTGTTTTATAGTGGCGAGACCGTCTACCCCAAACACTAAAAGGCAGCAGCAACTAACCACATTTCACTCATCTGATCTCATTCCCGAGAGGAAGACAGTCTGTGTACAACACAGGGGATAAAAGAAGCAGGCCCCGAACCTGGGCCTTTCCACATGATAGGCGACTGCCAAACCGACCGAGCTCCCCAGACCCTGGAGCTCCCCCCTCAAAGATTACATAAGGAGAGATCAAATACAGTGAGGATTCCAAGGAACATTGACTCCTCCGTTTTGGTATTATAAATTGAAAAGATTAATTAGCTTGACTACTTATTGATAAATTAAAAACATACATCCTATATTGGCCAACCCATATTGAGTCAACAAGGAAATTATTTTAAACTGGATAAATGGTGTTTTTGTTTTCTGAATCAGCAATTTTCAAAAAGTATTGCATGCATAATTCACCCACATAATTTCTAAGAGACATTAAAACTACCTTTACCTAAAGGTATACTTCGCTAAATATCATTTCATTCCCCGACTCCCCACTTTGTTTTATAGTGGCGAGACCGTCTACCCCAAACACTAAAAGGCAGCAGCAACTAACCACATTTCACTCATCTGATCTCATTCCCGAGAGGAAGACGGTCTTTGTACAACACAAGGGCGAGGGATAAAAGAAGCAGGCCTCGAACCTGGGACTTTCCACATGATAGGCGAGTGCCAAACCGATAGAGCTCCCTAGACCCTGGAACTCCCCCCCCCCCAAAGATTACATAAGGAGAGATCAAATACAGTGCAATTCCAAGGAACATTGACTCCTCCGTTTTGGTATTATAAATTGAAAACATTACTTAGCTTGTCCACTTATTTTAATTTGATAAATTAAAAACATACATCCTATTGACCAACCCATATTGAAATTATTTTAAACTGGATAAACGGTGTTTTTGTTTTCTAAAACAGCAATTTTCAAAAAATATTGTATGCATAATTCACCCACATAATTTCCAAGAAGTATTAAAATTACCTTTACCTATAGGTATACTTCGCTAAATATCATTTTAATCCCCGACTCCCCTACTTTGTTTTATAGTGGCGAGACCGTCTACCCCAAACACTAAAAGGCAGCAGCAACTAACCACATTTCACTCTTCTGATCTCATTCCCGAGAGGAAGACGGTCTTTGTACAGCACAAGGGCAGGGGATAAAAGAAGCAAGCCCCGAACCTGGGACTTTCCACATGATAGGCGAGTGCCAAACCGACCGAGCTCCCCTGCCCCTGGAACTCCCCCCCCCACAAAGATTACATAAGGAGAGATCAAATACAGTGCAATTCCAAGGAACATTGACTCCTCGGTTTTGGTATTATAAATTGAAAACATTACTTAGCTTGACCACTTATTTTAGTTTGATAAATTAAAAACATACATCCTATTGACCAACCCATATTGAGTCAATAAGGAAATTATTTTAAACTGGATAAATGGTGTTTTTGTTTTCTAAAACAGCAATTTCTAAGAAGTATTAAAACTACCTTTACCTATAATAGCCCTCGTGTAGCTCTAGTGCGACGATAATTCAAACCTAACCTAACCTTTACCTATAGGTATACTTCGCTAAATATCATTTCATTCCCCGACTCCCCACTTTGTTTTATAGTGGCGAGACCGTCTACCCCAAACACTAAAAGGCAGCAGCAACTAACCACATTTCACTCATCTGATCTCATTCCCGAGAGGAAGACGGTCTTTGTACAACACAAGGGATAAAAGGAAGCGGCCGTTTATATATCCTGTAGTCAAATTCTTAAAGTCGCGGATGTCTTGTTTATGGAACAAGCATACAGTTAATAAGGCCCACACTAGTGAGCAGTAAAAAATGTTTCCTACTTTCCGATTTCTCTGTTTTATCGGCCCATAAAAACGAATTGCTCGGAGACCGAGATTATTTATGAAAAGGTTTGTTTTATGGCTTGTGTTTTTGGAGAAAAATATATCTGCTGTAATATCTGCGCGCTATCATAGGTTTAAATCTCACCCCGTGCCGGGGATTTTTTTCTGTGTATTTTAATCTAGCACGCTTCCAAGAAGCCGTAAATTTATTTCACGTAGATTCACTGACAAGAAACGCAAATTATATTAGAACGACCTTTTTTTGTATTTTTTTCAGTCAATGATGCCGGCATTCCGGGTTAATTGAGGCAGAATCTGGCTGTTTGTTGTTAAAAAACTAAATCTGTTTTGAGAAAAGAGAGAATGTCGAGAATGTTTGTTAGGTTGTCGCATTTGTTTTTGCATCACTTTGCTGTTTTTAGTGAGCTTTCTTAAAAACACTAGTTTCAGTTTCCTAATAATAGAACTTAACCGGGGCTAAATAAATGCACCGAAAAAATATATTTTCTGTAGAATTTTAAGATGTTTTATAATTCAAATTGTTTGTTCATTTTTTAGAAATTTAGTCTTCTCTAAAGTTAATCGATTAATTTTTTGTTGTTGAGAAAAATATCATAAAAAATTGTTAAATAATATTGGTTTCCTAATATCTACATGTCTTCCATAACTAATAATCTTTTATAATATAATAACCATTTCTTTAATTGTTACGGGTGTTAGAAATAGTTTTCATGTTAAATATAAATTAATAAAAATAAATTAAAAAACATATCTGATTCAATTATTTTCTTAAAGGTGTTTCAAATAACAAAATTTCTTAAGAATGTAAGCACTTAAAAATATTACTTTCTTTTGACGAATTATATGGGGGGAAAGCCAAACATTTATATCTCATACAGCCTTATAGGGAAAAAATACCGATAACGCATATAGAAGTATTTCCTTTTTTATGCTTGAAGTCCTCAGTAACTTAAGAGTGAAATCTTAGCAATGTGCGGAAGACAGATATGAATATTATATCTTCCATCCTGTCGTATATAAAATCATAAATAAGAAGACATAAAGATAATGATCTTGATGCGTAAAGGCTTTACTAAACAGAATTTCGCAATAGTTTTATTCTCTATGGGCTTCTTCAATCGAAAAAGTCATATAAGCTTTTTGCCATATTGATATACTAACTTATTCCTCGGTTTTAACGGCTTTGCGTGAAAATATCACCAACTTTATAGGTAATCCTGAAAGAAATTTTAACTTTATGTAATTATTGTTATCTATTGTGACATTTCATTAATAAGTACAATTATAAAGAGTGCAAAATGTTTGAAACTAAGCGTTTATAGTTTCTGCAAAAGCATGAATTGTAAGTTTGCAGATTGTTTCGGTTTAGTTAAATTGAGGAAGTGTATATTAATTAGTGAATTAAAATAAATCAGATTTTGAATTTTTGAACAAAATTAAAAATAAATAAGGTTAAAATGTAAAAACGTTTGCCTATCTTGTTAAATCTGTTTTAAAAGTCATAAAAATTCGTTTGGTGGTACCTAAAAGAAATGATAATTTACGAATTGGAAAGATCTTGCTAATCGTTCAATTTAATATTTGAATATATAAAAATTCTTTGAAATCATAAGCGTTAATTTTCCTTGAAAGTTCTGTTATCCATTCATTGTTTGCATACTCATCATTATTATTTTAATTACTGGCAATTTCAGCTATTTAAACATACATTAGTAATTAACAGTTGCCTTATAATAAAGTAATTAACAAAAGCACTTAAAAACAATAATTATAATAATCAAATCTATAATTAGTCAGCTAACATGCTTCAGACTTTCCCGGGAACATCACAGCAAACAATGTCACAGCAACAATTACAAAGTAACCTTTTAGACTTAACATTCTGACACATATTTGTCTTCACTAACATTACAGACAAGGGTAATGTTTACTATTCCCTTATGTACCCGATATTTATAAGGAACTCGAAAATGTGCCCTTTTAATACTTTAGCACTTAACAGCGAATCCGTAATATAATAAAACCGAGTTTGATCATTCTATCTAATGATTGATTACTTACCTATCTTTTAGGAGGCAACGCAGGCCAAAAGCTCTCAAGTATATAAATTCTAATCAGCCGCCACGACTGATCAAACAAAGTCATCTTCTCGAGATCACCGCGTCTAATCCCTGAAGATTAACTCAAATTCGTTATCCTCTTCCCTAAATCAAATTGAAGCCCCCCTTTTCCCGAAGAAAAGAGCAAGAAATATCCGAAGGAAAAGGGGCAGTATTTCGCCCTCGTAATATCGAGACTTACTCGCAAAAGTGGCCTATCATGAAATTTTAAATTTTGGTTAAATTGACTCTGTAACCAAATTTTTTTTGTGTAGCTGAAAATGAGATTGGCAAAAAGATTTTTTTGATAAATAGTAAAATGGTCCAATATAGACATTTTATGTATACATTTTGAAAAGTTTAAATTTTTAAAATTATAAATTTAATTTGAAGCAGTTTTAAACCATTTTTCCACTTAAGATTTAATTTTTTTGGTTGCCTTATTTCAGTTAATTTATTTATAAGCAGAATTGAATTTTTAAAGACTTAAATATTCTAGTGGCTAAACACCTATTTTGCATAAAAATACAAATTTCAATCTTTATTTTATAAAAAAAATCTATCAAGTATATTTACTATTCTATTCCTAATATCTATTAAATTATACGCTTAACGTTAAAAAAATGATAGGTAGAAAATCGGTGAGTTGTATTTTAATACAGCTAAAATAAATATTTTCATCATTGAGTCACCGAGTCTCATTAACACTACTATAATATCCAACATTTCAATATATGAAGAGTTTAGGTGTAAAACCTACATTCTAAAGCGTTTTATTAAAGAATAGGGTTCCAGCAATCATTGGCGACTTCATCCAATTGAATTTGATAGTCTTAAATCGCAATGCACAAGCCAGACCTTATGTATCTAAGTATTACTTTAAAGAACGCGTGATTTGAAACTAGACTATTTATCGATTTATGCAATCGACATAGCGATCCCAGTTGTCGTTGGTCTGCAATGGACATATCTGTTACTTTTTCCGCTTACAGTTAAAAGTTGTGCGTGGAAAATAATGGATTGGTTTAGCTTGGGGTAATTAATAGAAACTCGGTTCTGGGAGGGGCTAAAAACAACTTTTTATAATTTAAATTATTTTTTTATAAAAACCAAGCCACTCTTAGATATTTAATTAGTACCCTAATACTACTGTACTAAAACTTAAAAGGCTGGCAAACAATACTAATGTCGGGTTATTCTTTAAAAATAATGAAGCAAAGATAGGTGGGCAATGATTATACTATATAATTTTGTTAAATTTAGGTTAATGAAAAGCGTTTTCTTTTAAATATAAGGTATTTGTAGCGACCTTATTATTATGTAACCCAAATACTTCACCCGATTATTAAAAATGTTCCATTGTTATACAGTGCTTGGGTTAATGAGCAGACAATTATTCTTTGAATACTTTTATATAATATTTTAAGATGATATCGAGACACTATTAATACTTATGAACAAACTAATAACTAGGCACTTTTTGAGATCTAATCTGAATCAAAGAAAAGGAAAAACATTTAACCGAATTGCTATACTTACTGTCGCTTTAAAAGGTTGCAATGCTTTCGAAACTCGCAAAACTTGTATTATCTGATAATTTCACAGCATGTGTAATTTGAATATATATATATATACTTGTTCACTGAAACAGATATCCATGCCAAATATTTTTTGTTTTATCCAAGCCCATTCGGATCAATCCTTGATAATTTGGAATTTTTCCAATTTTTTTTTTAAACGTCTCTCTTAAATAATCGCCCATTTCTCGGTACTCCACTTTACCCCGCACGGGGAGAGATATATCGTTGCAGGAAATTAATATATTTCAGGAAGCGCTGTATCTTCTTCTCCCAGATTTTTGCAGAAGATAAATACCGACGAAACCACGGGGAATCCAAGGGGGAATGAAATTCACAATATCCAACAAAGAGATCTTTTGCTAAAGATCGGAAGTAGGTCTCTTCTTGCTTCTTTTTATCAGTTTTCACTTGGATTCCTCTGGAAAAAGATAGGTTGCGAACATGGAGGAATATTTTCTTCCCACCTTGGAGATTGAAGCACTTTAATTTCAGAGGGTTTTTTAGGAGCTGTCATGGGATATTTATTGGTGTTTTGCACCTCAAAAGGGGAAATGAAGGATGCGCAGAGTTCGCTTAAGTAAAAATTCTCATGCAATTTCGATGCCAATTCTTGATTTAATAACGCTTTTAAATATAATGAAACTTGCATAAGACACACTTTTGTATGTTAAAAACGCTATTTGCAGTATTTCAATTGGTTACATGTAAATTTGAACCTATTTAATTTTTTTTCACGTACCCGTACGAGGAAATTTAAGTACTTCAACTTTAAGTCTAAATCACTGTTGTCAAGTTATATTTATTGGCACATTTTCCTTGAAAAGGAAAGAAAGTGTAATAAAGTATTTTCTGAAGTTCTCAATATTAAAAAACCGTTTCATATTACGTGCACTATTTACTAAAGAAATTTAATACAAAATACAAGGATTATTATTAAAACAATACGAATCAGTAGAAAAATATTTATCGGAGTTTTAAATAAAATTTATGTAATTATTTTTCTTGTGTTTGTGATTAAAAAAAGTAAAACCATGATTTTCCGTAGTGGATTATATTGAAATACTATATTTTGAATGTCCATTTATTAAAAAAAATAGACGTAAAATGAATTTAGTAAAGCTGCAAAATAAATTAGGAAAAGTGCAGTACATTTCATATCATTCACATTTACCTTTTTCCATAATCCTCTTACCTTTTAAATTTTTAATTTGGTCATTATTTTGATAAAAAAAATTTCCAGAATACCATTTTCTACCTTATATGTAATCCCAAAGAATATAAAATTCATCGCAAAGGAATGGCTCTGCATTATACAATGATCATTTTCAATTCACATAGAACAAAAAGCAAATCTTATTATACAAGAATGAAATAAATCAACGAAATAATATTCGGTGACGTTCTTTCAGTCAATAAAATATTTCGTTTTAAAATATAGCTAATAGCTTTTTCCTATGCAAATGAATATTTATGTTTATCGTAAGTAGATTTGAAATAAAGATAAATTCGTCCATGTCAGTAAGTATATAGTTTTCATTATAATGGTTTTTTTTATGTTCAATATGGGCTTAGTGTAATCCTAAGAGTATTTGGAAAATGATGAAAAAAGCAATAAATCTGTATTTTATTGCAATATTTTAAATAATAGATTACATTACGTTCACAATTTGTATTGTGGGGATGCAATGTAATATTGATCTGTCATAGTTTTCGTTATTAAGTTATGCATTTTTTTGAAGATACTGATCAATGAATTAAATAAAACAGTATTTTTTAATTAAATTGATCCATAATATAGTTTATTTCAAATCCAGCGTCAAGTTGAAAATAAAGGATATTCACAAATAATGGGAAAATATAATTCACAGAATTGATATAATACATTAAGTTAATAATTCCTAGAACTATCAACTTAATGTATATTGATACTACAACTCGAAACAATAAATAGTTATATTTATTATAGTTTCCCAAGGATGTTAAACTAACGAAATAAAAAACGAAATTTAACTTTAAGAAGAATGCAGAGCAACAAAATAGGGACCTTATTGTATAGAAGCTTTATTTAATATTTTATATAGCAAAAAATGTCCAACAAATAATTTTTATGATAATAGCAAAGAATTTTTTTACTTGTTAATAAATACCCATAATTATCATTAGAATTATAAGATGCCTTGACATTTAATATAAGTATTGTGGGGAAACTGAAAAAATGATATTTCATCTTGATATATATAGCTCCAATGATTTTTCTTATCGTTAAAAGCCCGGCATCGTCAATCATTAAGATAACCAGCCTCAATAGGAAATTTTCTTTCCAATAGATATTTCATTTTTATTTATAAATAATAACTTCCTTTTATGTTCAGGTGCTCTAACTTTTATTAAAGAAACTTGCTAAAATGTATTATTTTTGAAAAATAACTTTCCTGGTACTGTACCAAATTTTTTTTGATGTCAAATCAACATAGACCAGCCCCGATTTCTGTCATTTAAAAGCT
Source organism: Hylyphantes graminicola (assembly GCA_023701765.1). Taxonomy (NCBI): domain Eukaryota; kingdom Metazoa; phylum Arthropoda; class Arachnida; order Araneae; family Linyphiidae; genus Hylyphantes; species Hylyphantes graminicola. The sequence goes on from CM043122.1 coordinate 17,255,150, forward strand.
TGATATTTTAAAATAATGTCAAATATACATTTAAAGTTTGGTTTTGAAGTATTTTTGCTTGTTTTTATTTTTTTAGAAACTAACATTAGTAATTATATTTGTTCGTTATGAGACATTTCGAGTGATGTGGTTTGGGGAAAAAAGTTATTTCTAGAGAATTTCGTTTATTCCAAAAAGAATATTTTGTTCAGCACAGTTTTAGATTCCCAAATACAAGAAGTTACATTCACTCACTCAGTGAAATACTATTTCGACGATTTTGTAAAAGTGTTTATAACAGTACCTGGTATATTTTTACAATACAAGTATTTCTGTTGTTAAAGTATTTGTTATGCCACTATTTAAAAACAAAGATTATCTTAAAATAGTGATTTATACTTTATATGTATAAATTATCATTTAAGGATAATTTTTCATGCATAAAAATAATGGAATACGATAAGTGAAGACGTTAAGTGCAAAACAAGTTAAATCACTTTTCGGAAAAAAAATGAGTTGGTTAGCTTTTCATACAGATTCTATACGTATTGATGATTATGAGTGATTATAATCGTATGTATATATACAAACGATTTAACTTTTATTGTGCAAATCAAAATGTTGGTGGATCCCTTCATACAATACTTATATGAAAAGCTAACCAACTCCATTTTTTCCAGCGATTTAATTTTTTTGCACTTGAGCTCTTCAAGTCTTCTATTAAAGTTTAGTTTGAATTATCGTCGCACTAGAGCCACACGAGGGCTATTGGCGACGGGCGACGTATTTTCTCTTTTATTATAGAATGGTCTCAATTACATAAATCTGTAATACAATCAATCTAATTCAATACCTTATGCTTGCGTTTTCTTTTATTCGCAAGACCTTCTATGATCCACCTATTCTGAATTACTCCCTACTATAGAAATCTACTGTATAACTTTTCATTTTAAAATATCCTGCGAAGGAAAATTTAAGTAGTGTATTTGCATTGCAGAAAGCCCAAAAACTAAAATGAAAGTGGGCAGTTTTCCCTTTTAGTTTGACTTGCAAAGAGCTTTTTATTTTGTTTTACTTGCCTACGAGAATAAAGAAATATTTTACTTTGAGATCACCTACTATGCTGCTCGGATTAAACGAATCGTATGACTAAGTTTTTACAATATTTTTCTACAAGTTGATAAATCAGTTTGTATAGAAAGAAAACACAGGAAAGGAACCTAGGAAAAGGGAGAAAGTATTTTTTTATTCCTTTGTAGAAATATTTCGAACGTGGTCGAATTAAAGTTTTGGTGGAATGCAAAAGGCAAGTTTGTTCTAAAAACTTATTATCTTTCGATTGACATAAAATTTATCAAATGTAATTGAAAAGTTTTATGTTACGTAAGTGTCATTGTTTAGTTTGAATCATCGTCGCACTAGAGCTACATGAGGACTATTGCCTACGGGCGTCGTATTTTGGAACCACAGTCAAATGAAATAAAATATTAGAGCGTTATATAGGGCGTAGGTAAGATGTACGTTTTTTTTTTTGCTATCTATTTCTAGCCTCCGTGTAGCTCTAGTGATACGATAACTCAAAACTAGTATATTTTTAGCCTCCACGCGGAGCTTAAACACAGTGAATTACGCACTCTAATTTAGATTATGGTCAAGTGACGAGGCTCAGGTGTGGAACCTGTGAGTGCACTCAGCGCAACCTTTGAGTGACATCTTACGCTAAGCGGCACCAAGATTTTCAACATGTATTTAATGATCACGAATGTAGCAGTGTACACATACAACACATACTGACCAACACCCAACATTATCATCTATCTCCAGTTGCAAGGAATTGAGCCCGGGACCTATTAATTGCCTGCCAATATCTCTGACCATTCAGTACCCAGTCGTCTCTATTGCGCGTTGTTTTCTTAGCGTATATTTTATATAGTCTATTCCAATTAATATTTGTTGATTTAATGCGTACATAAGTTAGGTGGACAATAAAGTTTTTTTTTTAAAAAAAAATGGGCATCTATAAACAGTGTGTTTTCATAAATCGATGTAACATATCCATTATTTTGAGTTCTACCTTAATTTTGGGGACTCAACCTATAATTTCTACGAACAAATTTTAGATGCAAGTTCAGATACTTTAAATAAAAATAAATATGTGTTTCATTTTATGGCTTTTTCACGCATATTCTCAGTTTCCCTTAAAATACATTAATATTCGCCTTATTATACCTTAACGGTTTTTTTTCCAGAACCGTAATAAGCTTTTACTAAAAACGTTATCTAGAGTTCCAATAAAAAACATTGGACAGTAGATTAAACTCCTTAAAATAAACATTAGACGTCATACCATTTATCTCGCATTCTAAATAAGAAAGAATAACTCAAAATTATGCTTATTTCTGCAAATGGTGTTTATAATACAACAATTGCTTTACAAACGCAACGGCTGCTGTGTAGAAAGAGGGCGGAATTTGCTTAGATTCGACCAGTTTGTATTCCTTTTTATGAGGCTAAATTGCACATTTGAGGGTGCTTTAAAGTACAAATGAAACTACCAGTCATAAAATCTTGTAAATAAGTATGATATGCAGATTTTTCTATCTGCGCATTCCATTTAATGCATTAAGTAAATCGCTTTCCATTTGATAGGATTATTTGAAAGAAATTGCTTTAAAATAGCATTAGTTGTACTCGTTTCTACTGGGGAAAGAGTAATTTTTACGGGAATTTTCTTTTAGCGTATTTTCTTTGTTGAAATTAAACCCAAGACTTTTTCTTAAGCAAAATTTTTAAATTCGTTATATATGAATGTAAAATGCTTTTAAACTGCATTTAATCCACTTCTACTTTTTAAACCAAAATGAGAATCAAATTAGATTGAAAAAAAGTTTAATTTTCTCCGAATCCAGTGTTTTTCGGATTTATTCTTGTTAAAATATTTATTAATGAATTATTTTAGGATAAATTTAAATTCCGTGGTTTTAGTAGTGACCGAGTTATTATAAGTAATGAGTTTACGTACATATATACAGAGTACTAAAAATTTAAAATTAAATAGTTTCATTAGAACCATTAGTTAAATTCATTGCATGTGAAAAATCTTTCATTATTTAAATTACATTTTTCAACATAATTAAAATACTGTAGGGTCATATGGGGGAATTATGGGTCAAAAAATCACAACATCAAATTTTTTTCTAAAGTATGAAAGATAAAAAGATTTAATTTTGCATGGAGTAAGCTTAAATAATTTGGAATTTCTATATATAATCACTTTACCTAAAATTTAATTATTATTACTTTTATTTGAATTATTGAGTGACCAGAAATTACCCCGGGTTTGGGCAATTATGGGTCACACATGGGGTAATTATGGGTCACCCATTTTTTATAGTAATGCATGTCAAAAGTAAATTAATATTCCAAATTATATCATTTTTAGCACATAAAAAGATTGGTTTAGCACATAAAAGTAATGAAAGCGAAACTTGGAATATATTTTTATGCCAAGTTAGAATTCTCTATGCATCTTTCCTCATATATGTTTAATAAACCATCAAAAGAACTCTATTTTGACAAAAAAAATTCAATGGACTCTATTACAGCAATCCAAACTGAATTATATCGCACAAATAAATATTCTTTCAAAAGTTTTTATTTTAAATATAGTTTCTCGTAAGTTTAACGCAATGGCAACAGTGAAAATATTGAATAAAAATAGAATTTCCATGCTATTTCAATGTAGATTAAATTGTTTGTTATTTAAATTTTAAATAAACTTCTAATTTGATTTTTTTTAATGAAATTTGGAATGCAACCTAATCTGATTTTTTGCCTCAAAATGACGTATACCACTTACCCTAAAAACCTAAAAAAATCAAAAAATATCACTGACCCAGAATTACCCCAGTGACCAAGAATTACCCCAGTAAACCTGGGGGGGAAATCAATATACCTTTAAAACTATTTTAAAAAATAATAATGAAAAAATTTATATAGGAATGAAAAGTTTAGACCTTTTCCTATTGAAAAATAGCATCAATAAAATAGTTAGTACAATTATGTTTCTCCAGTATGGATCTTAAAAAAAAATCAAGTTTTTCAAAGACAATCTTTTTTGAAGATGTTTTTATAGTAGTGTAAAAAGTATTTTTTTCTATTATTTGCTGCAGAGTTACATTGTTTTTGAACTTGATACAAGAAAATAGAATGTATAAGGATGACTTGGCATATTTTTTTTTCTAAAAACCATTTTTAATTCTTAAAACTTAGTGACCATTATTTACCCCGGAAAGAGAGTGACCCATAATTCCCCCATGTGACCCTAATTTATGACGTCAATGAAATCTATTTTTCAGTGAAATTTCATTTAAAAAGTCCCAAGATATTGATTATTTTTGCCATTTCATTTACCCAAGAGAATGCCCCATGATTGAAGAAACTAATTTATTACTTCATGCAGTATAATTATGTAATGAATTCTTATGAATGTAATTACGCATAATGAACTACAATTAGGTATATCCTATTTCTCTATACTAATTACGCATTTTAAATTCAATGATTTATGCAACTCAAGTATCGTATACTTATTACTATCAAAATAATGCTTATTGAGGTCATTTGAAAATTGTTTAATTTTTCTTATGCATTTTTTTACGATGCAATTTTTGTTTGCAATTCAAAATTATTAGGTAAATCCTTTGATTAGTTTATGGGGAAGTACTTTAATTTTATTTCAAAAAAACTTTTAAAAATACACTGACATATTAATAAAAAATCAATATTTTCTTTATAGATTGTATTTTTTTTTTAAAGATGCTGCCAATGGTTAAATAATAAATTTTTATTTTACTTAAATATGCTTATTTCTTTAGGGTCCTACTACTTTTACCAAAGAGAATAGTAGATAACATTTTTTACGAACTTCTAATGTACATATCTAATAAAGTTTAATTACAATAAATAATAGGGTTAGTACAGTTGGGGAATTCAAGAACTTAAAGAAAAAAAATTCTCTCAAAAATAAAGAATATGCATTTTTAAATATGTTTATTCATTGAAACTTTAATTTATTGCCAATAAATAAAGAAGTTCGTGTTGTGTTCCTTGTTTATTTCAGTATCTTTAATTAGCGTTGCTTATGATCACGCTTAAAGCTAGATTATTATTTAAAGAAAAAACTATTCCAAGCTAAGTTTACTTATTCAATAAAACTTGTACCATTATATCTAAACGTTCGCGCAAAAGTGAAGTTACAGTAAAATATGAGTTTTCGAATAAATATTTCTAAAATATAAAGTGCTAGTTAAAAGTAATCGCTTCACTGGTTCTCCTAAAGTCCTTTTGAAACTACAGGGTGAGGCAAACAAAACCGGCCCCGATCTAGAGATGGGAATACGCTGAAAAGCTTGGCGAGAAAAACTCTTGAAGCCGCCTGAAACCTATTTTTGCATTGGTTGGAACGGATTCGCTTCACATTAGAGCTACTCATAGACTAATGGCGAGTTCAGATCTTAGTTCGTATTGTATGAAGACGTCCCATAATGTAAGTTTTGTGTCTTGCAATCAATTTAGAATGTTTTGTATTACCAAAAACAAAAAGATCCGATTCTCTAGGATAAATAACGACCGAAACAATCAAATAATCACTAAATCTTGATCTGCTCTACTAACCTTGTGTATATAAAATTTGAACTAGCTTCTAAAAGCGTGGCGTAGTTGCCGGAAAATAAGTCGCCAAGCGTTTGTTTGGGCTTACTATTGAAGCGATCAATAGCTTCAGTAAGTAAACCTGATTTTGTATTAGTTTTAGACTTGGCAACATTTCTGTCGTATTCTTATCTCCACCTCGGGACCGGTTTTGTTTGCCTCACCCTGTAGTTTCTAGACTTAAAATTTTACCCTTGTTTACTGTATACTTATTTATATGAAACATTTCCATTTCGCTGGCGCAAATGTAGCCAAACACCATCTTTATCTACAGGATGGCGCAAATAAAAGTGGCCTCGTCAGGAAGATAAGAATTGTTGCCAAGTCAAAAGCCAATGCAAAAACAGGTTTGTTAACCCTTTCAGTCCCAAAAATTTACTACACTACAGAAACATCTGATATTCACAAAATAAGCTTATTTTAGGTCAAATATACGAATTCCATAAGAAAAAAAATCAATTTAAATTTTTTATATGGTTTTTGAAACAATGCCAAAATTCTTTAACTGTGGAAAACAGCAAAATAAAAAAAATATATTACCTAAAAACACTTCGAGTTATATATTTTAAGGTATCTGACCATATTATCAAAAACAATTTAGTAATTATTTTAACCGAAATAGTTTAAATTGTGTTTTAAATATGTGGAACTGAAGTGAACTTATCAAAAATCAGGAGAAACGCTTGTTGACTATTTTCTAAATAAAAAAATAGTAGTTCCGACTTCTATTGAGATTAAAGTAAAATTTTGTCTGATAGAACAAAGTGTGAAGAATCGAATGATGTGTGTTTGGATGTCATAGCGGGACATAAACATTTTGAAAAAAATATTGAAAGTGATGATGCCAAATGGCATCACTGGGACAGAAAGGGTTAAATGAAGATATTGATGGCTTCCAGGCCCAAACTCTTGGCGAATTATTTGTCAGCAACTATGTTTTGGTTTAACAAGCTAATTGGAATGCAATATAAACTGAAGGTTTGTACAGCTGTGCAAAACAAAGCTCCCACTAGTATTTATTTCGTCTGTTATTTATCCTACAGAATTGGACCATTTTGTTTTGTTAATACCAAATGTTCTATATGGATTGCAAGACACAAAATGTGGTGTTCGGACCCGTTTCGTAATGGTTTTTGCCTTGTTCAAAGCCTTACGCAACTTTGCAACTAATAGTTGCATAGCATTCTTCTTCTTCATTTTTATACATTTAAATTCTTTAAAGAACTGGACAAATTTTTTCCACAATTTTGTTCGAATAAAAGTTTCTACAATGACCAATGTATTGATAAACTCGCACTCACACTACCGCAATAAGATTTGAACTCGTCAATAGTCCTTGAGTAGCTCTGATGCGATGCTAATCCAATCCAACCAATGCAAAAACAGATTTGCCAATTGAAGCCAATGCACACATGAATAAGTGATCTTTTATTTCGACTTGAAAAATTTTGAGAAGGCTTCAATGGTTTTTCTTGACAATCATTTGTCACCTGACTGTGGTTCTAAAATACGACGCCCGTCGCCAATAGCCCTCGTGCAGTTCTAGTGCGACGATAATTCAAACCTTACCTTGACAATCATTTCATTGCATTCTTATCTCTACGTCGGGGCCGCTTTTATTTGCGCCACGCTGTACAAACGGAGTTTCCGGGAGACAACACAGTATGCTCAGTTAAAGGACCACATTATTACATAGGTAAAGATGGTCATTGCCATTATTCCGTTTGGTAACGATTGTACATTTTTGGTGACTTGCACTTGCGAAATGGGGTGATATAGGGTTAATAAAATTTTAACTAATAAATTTGGCATATTTAAGACAAAACATCCAATACGTGACTTGAAGAATTAGTTGCGCAGTTTTTGGTTGTTCATAAAGCCTCTTGTGCTAGCTTTTAATCAATTAATTTAATTATTTGGTATTTTTTTCTGGTTTAATTGTACTTTTAACTTCTTTTATATCGTTTATTTGAATAAAAGTTTAGTTTATTACTCTTGTGCAATTAATTTCAATTTACCTTTTTTTTCTGAGAAATGAATGTTATGTTTACAACTTTTAACTTTTAAAATTCTGCTTGGCTTATATTTTGAATGTTTTATTAAAGATTTTTGAATTTAACTTTTTTTTGTCAACACTTATAAAAACAACGTAGACTTTATAATAACAAGATAGTATATTTAATTAATATTTAATTTTTTCAAAAGTATTCAAAGATGGCTCTTAAGTATATAATATAAATATTAAAAAGTTTACTTAGTGGGGAGGATTTACAAATCCGAAACCAAATCCCATTTCAAAAGTAAAAAAAAATGTGTGTTGGGCTTACATTACTGCTTTTCACAATACTTCCTCAAAACAAAACTTTTACCCGAATCTTTTGAAAGCCCTTTACCTCCCATTCCGTTCTTTACAAAAGTATTATTCCCCAAAATATACATCCTAATGGTTTGAGAAAGACATGCTTTTATATAATGAACTACCTAATCCAAAAGTAGAGACAATTTTGAAAGGTGTTCGGATCTCGCCCAAAATGGGAGTAACTCTAATCTTTTAGATTGTGAAAATCCATGACCTCTTTCTAACACAAGATACACAAAGCCAATACTGAGTCCCAAATGTAAATTGTGGTTCCAATAAATAAAATTCTCATTTATGTAAGACTTTATGCAATGAAAAAATACTATCTAATCTAACATTTTTTTAATACCTAATTTTTTTCGATTCTTTTTTTACCAATCCTTTCACTCCAATATTTTCCAAAGCCCTCCGCCTCAAGGTCGACACCTTTGCGAAAATTAAACCCAAAAAGCGCAGCAGCCCTCCAAGAAACCCTTCGATCTAATGAAAGACCTAATCCCAGAGTAGTGGGAAATTTGAAAGGTGTTCGAATCCAGCACAAAAGGGGTGGCCTTTAATCTTTTAGATTGAGAATATCCATGGGCTATTCCAGGACACACAATACACAAAGCCCCGTAATTGCTACTATTGATCTGCAATGCCCCCCATCTTTCACTTTATTTTGAACTCCCGGGAGCTTGAAGAACCGCTCGTGTCTCACCTAAACGACCAAGGGTCATTAAAGGCCAGACAGTTGGAGGGGATAAAATCTAACATCCGCATTTGCTGCAGCCGGTCTCTTGCTACTTGGATTGGGCTTTATTGCCTGCGATTTCTCAAGGAGAAGGAGCGGGTTTTAATTTTTTTGAAAAATTATTTTTGAAGCTAGGGATGAAAAAGTAGAATAGATTTTGGAATATTTTTTTAGGTATATTATTAATTTGTTAGTATTTTTATTCATTAAAAAGTAACCGTTACATGAAAAACAGTAAAAATAAATTTATTATGCCTATTAAGGTGAGGATTACTATAGATATATATATTATATTTTTATTCACAAACTAGGTACATTTACAAAACAAAGGCAAAACACACTTTGGTGGCCAAGGGGAAACACAACCGTACATGCCATAGCAGAAGATTGATACACTTAAAGACTATATATGAATACTAAACGGGGAGAGGGTAGCTAAGCGGGATTATATATAAATACTAATACTGTATATGTTGGAAATAATTCCTCTGCAAAAAAAACTAAATTTTTTTCTTCCAATATGATTAGGTAAAGCTGCATTGAAATAAAGGAAAATATAAAATTATAAAAATATAAAATTAGAACAAAGAGAGTTCAATAAATTTTTTCTTTTAGACATTAAAATGTAATTTTTTAAATAAATGTTTTTGTGGATATTGTGGTACATAACGGAAATTTCAATTCGTTCTACTCTCCCCCCCCCCCCTATTTAAAAATATGTTCTACTAGCAGACCAATTTTAAAAATCATTTTAAAAAATGAAATGTATGTATATCATTTTAAAATTTCAAAAGAATGGCTACTACAAAATATGACCAGCCAGCAACCTACATTAGTCAGATTAAAATGTCGTACTAGGGTTTGTAAACGTAAAATAATTTACTAGAGTTCATCAAAGACTACATCAAGCTTATGAAATCCAACAAAAACTACCTTTCTTTGATTCGGATTTGATTGCTCTTGACATCGCAATTGTGTTGAGCTCAGAAAAAAAATGTTACAAAAGGTGTTACTATATGGGGTAACAGTTTATTACTTTGTATCGTTCATAAGAGTATAAATAATAATAAAAAAGTTCTTCGACCACTCCTGCCATCGTCTTTCGTCACTGTAATTGAAAAACTATGAGGTATTGGGGGGAAATTGCTTAGTTTCTTCAGATAACTTTTTCCGAGTTGAATTAGAACAAAAATTGAAAAGTTTTGTTGAAAATGAAATTCCTTACAACTTTTGTATTACGTTTAAGTCTCAATAACAAGAGAGGTAAGGTCTATTAAAGTTGGGAAAGTTTTTCCCATTTTGTTTAGAGTAAGCGTAGTCTCTCGTGGTAACATTGAGGTTGGCTTATTTTCAATTTTTTTTATAAGCTGAAACATATAAATAACTATGTAACATTTTGAGTTCATATTTTATATATCAAATGATATTTCCAAGAAAGAGCTAAAAATAGACTTGTAGAACTGATTCCTAAATATGTTCAAAATCTTTACTTTTGATGGTTTTTGCTCTTTTTCGTTGGGTTTTAAAATAATGATAGTTAGGACATAGGTTTAATATTTTCTGTAATAATAGTACACTCTTAAAAAAAAAAGAGTGAAATCCACTCCAGTTGGAGAAGTGCATTTCGACACCTTAAAGGCATGCATATTTTCTCAGACCGAGTTAAAAAATCACTCGTGGAGTGATCCTGACGGAGGTTAACACACAAAGGATCCACTCCCAAAGAGAAGTGCATTTTCCATTGAGGAGTTGGAGAGGAATGAAATTCACTCAATTCTGAGTGTGGTGTTTGGGTTTTTAAAAGTAGTCCTTAAAATTTCGCCAAGTTGTTTCTATGATTTTCCAAGGTATAAAAGTTACTGGCAGCCACCTTCCAACTTTAAATCCCAACAAAAATTTAAAACAAAACTTTCTAAATTGTATTTAACATATCATGGAAGATATATAATAGAAATAAATGAAACAAAAAGTTCCGAGAAAATTAGAATACTCATTTTCCAGTTACTTTCATGCTCATTGAAATTCTTTAATTACAGAATTATACATGCAAAAACAAGGTAAAAAAGATGGGGTATCTGATGTCATAACCTTTCTAAAATTTTTATTTTATATAATTAAATCGGACAATTTAAAATAAAGTTAAGAGACCGTCGCTGGACAGAGGATTATACGAATAGTTAAATTTAACTGTAAGAAATGAAGTAACAACAGATTTTTAAAAGACAGATGGACCAAAAATATAAAATCTGTCCGATATACTTTTTTTCAAACAAAAAGATTTTTTTTTAATAAGAACGGATGGAAATAGCCTCAATGTTAATGCTAACTTCATTAAAAAAAAAAAATTGACATTTCAATGTCTAAAAGCATCATTTTTGTTCGAATTTCATATTTTTTTCGTGTTACATTATAAATTTTATAAATAAATATTACGAAAAAATAAGAAAAAAATCTAAAAATGTAAATAAAATGTATGCCCACTGCTAACGTAAAAATAAGCCGGTAATACGACTTAAATTTTGGATCCTATTCAGGTAGAAATAGGCGGCACGTTAATTAACACACTGTTCGGGTTTCTTTGCCATTACTAACGTCATAAGCTCCAAACTAGATGGCTTCCCTAGGCTGGGAGTTTTTAATTGACTTTTCTGGAAATCAAATTGGAAACCATTCAATCTCATATTTGGTTCTGTGCCCAGAAATTTATCATTATGAGTGAACTAAGCCAAAATTAATGAGGAATTTATACTAACCGTTTGCGTTATTTTAGTATCTTTATGATGAAATTCCTCATGGGTAACTTTTTTTTATATTGCAGGGCATTTGTTATCTCATTATGTTTATGCTATTTTTCCTGAATGATAACTATATCTTTTATTGATTTTAAGCTTTTTGAATGAGAAAAAGTTCAAAAAGGAACATGGAACTATTTTTAGAAATTTACAAAATAAAATAGCTAAATAACGTAAATTAATATTTTGCATTTGTTTTAAACTCTAATAAAATACGATATCATATTTATGGATATTCAATTTATTTATATGTAACCTATAGCACTTGTATCCATTATGGACAGTGCTCTTAATATGGACAATCCTGTTATCTTTAAAATTTAATTTTTCAATCGAAAGAAATTGCACACATCCGTGAAGAAGAGCAGTTGTTAATATTTTACTATAGAAAAATAAAAAAAAGAGTGCTTTTAGCCATTTCAAAGGTAATTTGTATTTCTATGGTCGTACTAAAATTTTAAAAGAAAATTCGAATAATACATTGTAAATTTTTTTAAACATTCAAAAGTAGTTTAAGAAACTGAAAAAAAATTTTTTTTATTTAATTTTTCTTTGTTTATATCAGTATAAGATTTTAAAAAAAACTACCCAGATTTCCTTTATTTGCACCATCGAATTTTTATATATATTATATATATTAATTTACAATATTCTTATGATATATTGCATAATTACTTTAAATATTGTTTTAGAAAGCTGATAAAACATAGTTTCGATTGAATTGCACATATTGCTTGATAAAGTTTTATTTGTTTATTAAAAGATTTAGTAAGGCTAAGCCCAATATGGATATCTTACATCTCCATTGGAATAATAGCACATGAATCTTCATATTCACAAATTTGTAACTTAACTAAATGAAATCACATGAAACGGATAACTATTAATAAACGGTCATATTGGTGAAATTACTGCACCTTGAAAAGACACAGACCCCACACAGAGACAAACCTTCTCCCTACTGAAGTACACTTTTTGAAGATATTTATTCTGTACCCCTTCCCCCGCAATACTTAAAAAAATATATATATACCCGCCCATCTAAAATCCCTTGAAATCGTGGCTCTTAGATCCAGTAGTAGTTCCATAAGGAGCTACACGTCTCTAAGATGGGCTTGCATTTCCATAAAAAAGACAGAAGGTCCTGTGACGGGTACAAAGGGATAATTTTTTTCCCCTTAGGGTATCCATTTCGGGTACTATATACAGGGTTGTCCAGAAATACGTTTCCCATTTCAGAGGCCTGTGCAGGATGCTGTATCGGTCATAAAGCGATAAAATTTGAGATATAGACATTTCAGATAATGCGTTCTCGATTTATTACAAAAAAATAGTTCAAAAATTTGCTGCTAGGTAGCGCTGAAGATCAAGAGGCATTCGGCAGTTGATCTACCGGATGGTTATAAAACAACGCTCGCTATTCGGTGAGGTCTGTAGAACTTGATTGAATAATCCAAATGCAACAACATCGAGAAACTTACAAATCAAGAAGGGGGGGGGGGAGAAAGGAATATAATCATAAAAAAGAAACCCGTCTCTTGACCAGGGTTCTAAATTCCGAAGCGTAATTTGCTCTGTTGGTCGCAATTGGCCATAATCGGCTAGGTCAACGAGACGAGTTTCTTTTTTTATGATTCCATTCCTTTCCCAGCTTCTTGATTAGTAAGCGTCTCGATTTTGTTGCATTTGGATTGTTAAACCTCCGACGGGACCTCTCCAAACGAGAGTGATTTTATAACCATCCGGTAGAACAACTGTAGAATGCCTTTTTGATCTGCAGTGCCACCTAGCAGAAAATTTTTGAACTTTTTTTGGAATAAATCAGCTCGTTATCTAAAATGTGTATATCTCAAATTTTATCACTTTCTGACTAATACAGCATCCAGCACAGGCCTCTGAGTTGGGAAACTTATTTCTGGACAACCCTGTAGATCATTTAATATTATATTATTATCAGTTACTATTACAATATTTATTTTATAACCTATCATAATTTAAGAAGAGCTTAGTGGAAGAACTTGCTAAGTGACCAAAAGGTTAAACTGAGCTTTAAAGTTTTTCATTTGCCGTGATATTCGTTAAAAACTTCCCTTACATAAGGTAAAAAGTATATTTAAATTAAAATTTAATTTATGAAAAGGGGACATCTTGTTCTCTTTAAAGGATGGAACTATCTGTTCATTAACAATTAAATCTCATTTTTTTTTAAATGTAAATTAGCACGTTCTTCCACTAAGCTCTTCAATTTATCCCTTATATGATAAAAGAGAGAAAAAGGATATACGTATATTCCGCCAAACAAACGCCATTTGTTTAACTACATCACATATTGAAAAATTAGTATACTTATCCTTTAATCATATTAGTTTTTACACAAGTATTCATACATATGAAAAACGTTTTTCGTTAAGCGTTTCTTCTGAAAAAAATGATCAGAGAAAAAATGGGAGAAGTATTGGATCCAATTTTTTCAATAGATATTTCTGGTAGCAAATTTAGGGGAGCCCTAGTATTAATTCTTACTCAATATCCATGCCGATAAAAAGATTTTTCGGAAAAGCTTTCCACTGGTCACAAGCAAGAGCAAAAAGATTGGACTAATATTGGAGCCAATTCTTATTAAGGATTTCGTTAATAATGTCGGCAAATATTACAGATATATCCGAAAGCTACAAAAATAGGATTTTATATTGTTTGCTAAGAAGTCTCGGCAGGAGTGCCGCAATAACACAATGGGAAATCAGAAAATAACCGACCAGTGGAAGAAATAAATTATTTTCCGAGCAAATCACCCGGCGGAAATCGAATTATGACACAAACTCGAAAGTTACTGGCTGAATTTAATCAAAAGGTAAAAAAGCCGCCAATACAAGTCTTCGGGAGATTTCTAGAAATTGGTAAATCGAATTACAGGTGCCTTGTAATCAGCCCGTTTGCATGGCTTTTCTATAGGTGTTTGGAGAGAGAGTATCGCTAGATGAGAATTAGATGAGGAATTGAGGAGGTGGATGTAACCTAATTAACGGGGAAATTAATTACAAATTACTTGCTTGAAGAAAGTTGATTACGAACACATGAGAAAACCCAAAGTTGTATGGTTTTTTTTGCGCTTTCCAAGAGTTTTCAATATTGAAAGAAAGCCGCCATGTGTTTAGTGTTTAAACTGAGTTAAGGTTTTTTATAATATACAATTGCACTAGTAAGATAAGTTTATGTAGTGTTTAAAATTTGCTTTTTTTTAATGTACAACAAAACATTGAGTTACAACGATTCTCATCAAAGATATTTTCTTTATTTTCCATTATTAGCTATAAATTTATAGTTTAGTTTGAGTTATCGTTCGCATAGAGAGCTACAGGGCGCGTCATATTTTCCGAATCAGTCAAGTGACGAGCAGAGACCTTTAGAGGCACCACCCAACAACCGTTACATAAACTTATAAAACGTACAGCTGTATTCATATCAAGCAATCGATTTCATTTTAAAATTATGATAATTATTAGTTTAGATAATGATTATTAAGCATTGTACACACTATCAATTTCTTGCTATAGATAGATTCCAAAATAGATTAACATTTACCATTTTATTATTAATTTTTTATTCTCATTATAAGAATTTAACAATTTGTCCCAAAACGAGGTTTGGAAACAATTGCTGTTATCTAGATTGTAATGGTTATGAGAAAATGATTTTTTTCTTAGTTTTTTTAGAGTACTTGTAAAGACATTAATTTATCGTTTTAATGTTAATTTTCTTATGTTTATAAACGTTTTAGGTGTAAATAAATACTCACTTTTTTTATTTTTCATTTATGAGATCCTCTAACACAAATAGTTTCTGTACAATGAAATAAGAATTTAAAAATACAACTAAGTGGATAAATTAGAGATATATACTATTGATCTTTAAAAAAAAAAGGATTAAACAGTGGACATAAAAATATATTACCCACAAAAGTACATACTGACTTACTCTCCCCTCCTCCCCCCCCAAAAAAAAAGAAACCCCAGTGCAAACAACTTTTTTGCCAACCACTTAAAAAACACTGTACTCAATTTTACAGACACTACAACAATTAAAAAAACTTTTATTCAAAGAATTAAAGTAATTTTATGGCTCACTTTATTTCGAATTGTCAATGCTGATTCTTGTAAAAAAAAACTTACATAAAAAAAACAGCCACGCCATCGACTCTCCTCCCCAAGTAAAAACTTAACCCCACAAAAGAAGCAAATTAAAACAAATTACATTCCAACTCTGGCGAAACAATATCAGCCCCTTCTTTCCCCTCTTAACTTCCGAAAACCCTTGCATAACTTTCAACTGGTTCATCTCCAGAAAGCCAACGAAACGACTTAGTTTTTTTTATATTTTTCCTGGACCGGGATCGTTCTTTTACCCCCTCGGACGCGATTGCAGGTTTTTAATCACTTGAGTTCTTTTTGAATCACGATTGGTATTTTTCTTGTTACGGTTTTGATTGATTGGAAGAACTTGTTTTTGAAACTGATAAAGGTTGAAGTAAAGAACAGGTTTGCGAATTGTAAAAAGCAACACAGTAAGGAAATATTCAGAGATTATCTTCACATTTGGACACTTGAAAACATCCGTTAAGAAAACAAGGTTGATTGATTATTGGCCAAAATAATTTATAAGTTAGTTATAATAGTTTGTTTTTATCTTGTGCCCATAATCAACTTTGGTCTCTTCATGAAACTTCTCATAGTAAATAAACTTAAAAAAAACCCAATAAAGATAAAATGTGAAATCATGACCATTCCTGAACCCTTTCAGTCCCAAAAACAATTTGACATCATCATTTTAGAATTTTTTTCTGATTGTCTACAGCCATTTGTGATATCAAAAAGCACATCATTCGATTCTTTCGACTTTTTCTATTAGAAAATATTTTATATTAAGCCCATTAGATGTCGGCTCTATTATTTTTTTTTATCACGATTAGAAACATGATGCCAAATGGCATCACTGGGACTGAAAAGGTTAATTTATAAACTGTTCCGACTCATTAACTTATGCGTACCAGTTTTTTCTATAAATTATCAAAAGTAAGTATAATTGATAAGTCTGGTGCAAATGTTAAAAACAGCTTCTTAAACGGCAGAGATACTTAATTTAACGAGTTCGTTGAGGTGGATTGTTGTTACTTTGTAATTTGAACACTCAATATCAATAACATAATCGCATTACTAATTATTTGCATTGTTTGTTGAAGAAATTGTTTAGGACAACTTTTCACCTGGTTATTCGTTTTTCAAAACTTAGGGTAGACTGACCAGTGAGTGAACAGACCCCAGTGACTGAACAATTGGTAAATACCTTTAAAAAATAAGGATTGAAAATCATTCAACTTTATGGATTTGCAACATTGACTCCCCCCCCATCTAGCAAGGAACTAGACTGACATAATGACCAGACAACAATCAATATGTCCTGGCTTTTTTTTATTCACACGAGAAGCAGCGCCCTGTCATGTTCATGGTTGGTTATGGTTAGTCCCTACTGCTAATCGAAATCGGGAGAGAAAACGTTGACGTCTCTGGACAACTGTGTCTTCGTGAGGAAAGGTTATATTAAAAATAACTTCTCTCCTTTACAAAATAGGTAAAAATAAGCTATCGTTACTTCTCTAATACCTTGACGCGATTGTTTCAATAACAGCCATTTGAAGGAGGGGAGGGTGTAAATAAATTCCTCCACGGATGGAGAGTCGTTTCAGATGGCAGAGAAAGATAGACGGCATTTTTCCGAGGCCATTACAAAAAATCCTTTGCTAAGGGAATGAACAATGTTGATCGCTATCAGGATCCTAGGGAATATCGATAGGATTTCGAGAAACAAACTTAAAAAAAAAAAAAACTAAAAAAGGGGAGGGGGTAGAACAAAAAGGTAGAACGGAAATCGAGTGTAGGTGTAGACCCCCTTTTTATGTCCAAGGCTGTGTATGGATAAATATAATCCAAGACGCGAGACTTCTTTTTTGGACTTAGAGTGGAGAAGTTTATTTTGGAATTTTCTTTAGTGGTTGTTTTTCGGCATTGATAGTGGAAATGATTATTCTCCTGTGAGATTGCGGAAACCTTTATCTTTGCCGATGCAGTATTTTTTGGCTTGGTTTTCCCGGAAAAGAAACGTCGATGACCGATTGAGAGTCAAGTCTGGGGTGAAGGAAGGTTATAATTGAACTTCAACATGGGCTTTGTACTTTGATACTTTTCAGTTAAGGATTTAGCAGCTGTCACTGTGTTTTATAAATGTATGCTATCATACTAATTTACACATTGATTTTATCACACTAATTAATTTATTTATTTTAGTATACTATTTAATCTAAGTTAACTTTTATTAATTATTAAAATACGAATTTTAATATTGAAACTATTCAAATGTGAATTAGCAGAATATATTAGAAGGATGCTAAACTAAACAACTAATCAATGATACATAATAATATGTTCAATAATAATCATAACATAAATGAAAGAATAAAAATTGTGCGTTTTTTACGAATTCAATATAGAATTATTTCACAGTACTAAACCAATTTAATTGCATGTTTCCGAAAAACGTCCCATATTCAGTTCAAAGTGCCTATTGATGTCCTAATATCGATAATAGAAGATAACATTTATCACACTTATCATACATTAACCATTACATAATACAAAAAGCGTAATGTCTAATAGCGCCCTAAAACCTATACAACCAATCCAAGAAACCCCATGAGGGTTGTACTGTACGGTATTCGTTCATTTCCATCCACGGAAAAGGTTTTGGTGGGCAACTATTTTGTTTGGGTTTGGAGATACGAGAGTTAAAGAAAAAGATATCACATTAGGCAAAAGAACTTCAGTTAAACTATTGTTATAAACCTTATCCTGTTTTTTTTTTGTAAGGAGAACGCCCGAAGTTACGCAAAATCCGTCAATAGTAGAAATGAAGCAGAGCAAGCAAACTTAGTAGGTATTTTAATAAAAAGAATTAGACAAAAAGAGGCCTTATAATACCATCTTGAAAAGAGTAGTTAATAAATTTGAACAATTTATATATCTAAATATTAACGAAAGCCTTACACCAAAACACCTTGAACACCAAATCTGCGAATTAAACACCAATATGGTCTAGATTAAGGAAAGGCCACTTCAAGGGGATGGAAATCCAAAAAGATGGAACTAGGAGATACTCCAGTTGCAAAAACTGTCCCGACTTGAAACTGGATCCAAAACATCTTCCATTGTCCAGCCAAAATTGCAGCAAATCACCAACTCGCCCTACGAAGACCTTAATGAGGACCACTGTCTTCAGATCTCTTAAGTAGTTATGAGACCTTTAGTACCATATAATTTTTATCCATAGACACGACATCATTATCATCAATGAAAACCTTCTATTAGTAAGTACACAAACCTTAAGTCAGGTGTCTGAAAACTAATCGAAAAATTTATGGAAACAGTTTATTTTAAAGGAACCAGCAAGGATCCAGGTATATTCCCCTGACCTTATATAATATATCAAAAACAAGCCGATTGTACTTAACACTTTCGCTACGCAGGCTTTGTTTCCCATATGTGATGGGAATATCATTATTAAGTCTTAGTTGTACTGTCGTAAGGGCCGTTTTAGAAGCAAAAGGGTTAAACCTTTGTTCCTCCAAAAAACTGTTAAAATGCTTATTTTATGTAGATATTTGTATATGAAGGACAAATTAGTTTAAGACTTTGCTGCTATTATTTTGCTGAACAGTAGCTTTAGACCATTGCTCAAAACTTAAACGATTTTTTTTAATTTCCAGAAATGTTTTTTTACTTCTTGAAATTCAATCTGTATTGTTTATTTAAATTCACAAAAACTCGACTTAATCTTACTTAGTAAAAAACAATGCATGTTGGATGATACATAGGATTTTGTTATACACAAATTGCATATCAATTTACGATACACATCACAAATACTGTCACTTATTTTCTTTGCTAATCAAGTAAAAAGTTTAAGCGTCAAAACACTGAAACACAAATTGGTTTAGTGATGTACATTACAAAGAGTTTTGGCTGGAATTTATAGATACGTCTTTTGCAGTCACTTATCTTTGCTTTAGTAGTATTGTGTTTTATTTTTCTACTGTTTTATAAGTTTCATATTCTTTAATGATGATGTAACCGTTAATTTAACTAGTCTATATTTCCTTCTTGTATTACACTCTTAAAACAAACGAACGATTTTAAATAGGTCTGAGTTAATTCTCGCTCCTGCAGTGTCGAAAATGCACTTCCCCTATAGGATTGGATCCTTTGTGTGTTATACCTCCGACAGGATCATTCCGAACGAGTGATTTTAACTCAGTCTGAGTTACTATTCACTCCTCTCGAGAGTTGAAAATGCACTTCTCCTACAGGAGTGGATTTCACTCTTTTGTTTTAAGAGTGTACCTGGGGAATTAGTATCAAGGGCTTTAACTTAAAAAAAAATTGTATGTTTTAAATAAAATTTTATGTTGTTGCGTGTATCATTTGTTTTATTTCATAACTTTCTACCAACTTATAAAACCGTTTATGTGACAAACACCGAAAGTTTGTAGCTTAAAATGAGAGTGATTTTCTTGCTTTTATATAGATAGGACAAGTAATAACATTTAAGAAAAACTGCCTTAAAAATAATGCTTCTCGTGTCTTTCGGAAGATCATCCAAGGAAAAAAAAAGTAGTTGCTGAGAAGATTTATAGCTGGCCTCTAGATTTTGTCCGCTTAGTTTCTAATTGATTGTCATTTTTCAGATAAAATTCTGGACATGAATTGTTGTAAGACTTCTTTTCTTGATCGGACAATGGAAGTTTCTTTACAGTTGTTTTTATTGTCGACAGTGTTTTTGTTATTATTTTGGATTTGTAACTCAAGAGTTGAAATTACATTTTAGATTTGTTGCTTGACATACGACTTGAAATTACGTTTAAACTATTCATGAAGTTATAAATCACACATAGAGACATTATTTATTAAAAAAATTGTATTATAAACTTATATTTCGAAAAATAAAAATCCGGCTAATTTTTCTGTATATTAAGGGGCTTTTTCCTCAAAAAAAGTTAGGAAAATATGAATCGATTAATTAGAAATCGTTAATATATATAATGAAATGTATACTAGTATTACAGTATTAACTAGAAATCTATAGTCTATATATAGTCTATAACTAAAGGATAACAATATTAACTAGTATTTAGATTTCAAAGGACTTTTATTTGAAATAAAGATATATTTTGAGAATTTTAGTCACTTCTATTTATTAAACATATGACACTTTTAAAATAAGTTGGATTATGAAAATAAGAAAAGGTTTTTGAAAAGATAATCTTAAAAAAAAAAAAGACTTTTTCGTGCATACCTTTAAGAACTATAACAGAAATATTTCAAATGCTCAGAACATTTTTACATTTACAAATTTATTTCAAAAACAAAAATGTTTTCGTTAAAACTGTTGCAATAGTCGTACCAAAACAACACTTTTACGTGTTGACTTTCTAATGAAAGTCTTTAAAAAACTGTCACCCACTACACCTCTTTCTAAAATTTAATTAAAATTATTTCAAATTCTTTACATATTTTTGCATTTAAGGATTTGAATACAATTCAAGACAAGGGTTCACGAAATAATATCAACTACTAGTAAAAGCTGAGAAAATATATGCAAGTGTAAACTTGGAAGCAAAATTCTTAAAAATATTGCAACTTGCCATACTCCTTTCAAATTTACTACAAAAGGGTAATTCAAATGCTATATTTTTACGTTCATTGATTCAAAAATAATTTTAAAACCAGAGAGTACACTACGCATTTGTATTATTAAAAAATACCTTAATTCTTCAAATATTCTACAAAAGTAAAAACCCTCAAAAGTACTAGATATCTTTTATAATAGTAAAATCCAACAAAATCTTATGTGTAGAAATTGTAGCAAAAGTTTGAAATCCCAACCAGTTTCTAAACTATTCAATGCATAAAAATCAGGAAAGGACCATAAATATCTTCAAACGGCTTTATATATTTTTACATATACAGATTCAAATATAATTCAAGGACCAACATACATTTGTTCTCCAAAACTTCCCATAACAGTGAAACCAAAGAAAACCTCTTATATCTTTTATAATAGCAAAACCCTACAACACCCTTCGCTACAAAGTCTACTCTTATGTTTAGACTTGGTAGCGAAAGTCTTAAAAAAGACCCACCCGCTACACCTCTTTCTAAACTATTACCTGCATAAAGCAAGGGAATGGATCCAAAAGCAGCCCCGCGTATAAATTGGGGCCGAACAAGGAAATCTTTATGTGCGCCTCCTGAAGAAAGGAAAAGGGTCCATTCAAAAAGTTTTGCCCTCAAAAGCGAGCATTTCTGTGAAAGGACTTATATTCCGGATATTAGTTGCATATTCCCCACAGAATGCACAGAATGGAAAGTGGGATTGGGTAGGAGCATGTCACTCTATCCTTCGGTCTTTTAACTCCGTTCACTTATTTTGGGATTGTAAAGATGCCTCTACAATGGTTTTTAATGGTCAATATGAGGTTGAAATTCAGATAAATAAGGAGGGTTTGGGATTTATAAAAGCCTACTGGTATATTTACGATTATATATTTTTGTAATAAAATATGTGACTGTATAAAGTGCTTGTGAAATATGCTCTAGTGTTTGATATTTTGTGAAATTTATCCTTAGAGTTTTTAGAAAGTATGTATATTTTTGAGGAATTTGTAGTGGCTAAAGTTTGCAGTACAAAGATTGGGGATTATTTGCAGTAAAAACTGAACTGATGCATGTATCATCATTATTTCTCAATAAAGAAACAATCGATACAGACACTATTTTCAGTGTTAGGAATTCGTAAAAAAATATTAAACTTATATTTTGGATTTCGCAACATATCTTATTATAAGGATTACTAACAAAAAGTAATCTAAATGAGAAGTGGGACGAGTCTCAGCAATAACACAATTGCATTGTCACTTGTGTGTCAAATCTGGCATAGCTTGAAATGCTTTTTTTACAACTTGAACTAAAAATAATGAACATATTTATTTTGAATACGTTCTATTATATACATGAATTAAATATGATTCGAGAAAGTTCTGGAATGTTTGAATACCACGTGATCAGTTCGACTAATACAATTCGATGCGTTTTACTGCGCACTACTGAATAAGCCATGAACCTGTAAACACACACGAAAGTAATAAAAGAAAATATTTCCCTGTCTTGTGACTTGCTGTAATTATTACATGCATTAATCGTATTTTTATTAAATCAGGAAAGTTTTAGCAAAGTTCACTATACTCATTGAAACTTAGTAAAGCATTTCCCTTGGCACTACTTCTTAATAAAACGGAAGATACAGCCTACTAAGTACAAAACAAGTTCTACGAATTCATCACTCATAATAAGGGAAAATATACATATTCAGATATTCTGAATCTAACTTTAATGGCCTCTGCTAATGATTCCTCCAAAATCCGCATATGGAACACGACGAATCTTAAGCACTGGGACAAGACACCCGAGGCACCTAAACCAATGCTTTTTGAGACATTATTAATAACACTCCTGATTAACTCTTTGATCCCAGAGAAATTATTCCAGCCCCTTTCAGATTCTGATAATCATGCTGCGAAGTCATTTGGCAAGAATAGTGCTCTCATCTCACGCGGGATGGCAAATTAAAAGTGTTTATTCAGAATGCATATTCAAATGCAATTTCAATTAAGGTGGTTGCTGCTATCGGAATGGATTCTTTGAAAATTTTGCAGTTCTGAATTGAGACGGGTTCTATGGAGATATCTTTTCTAAATATAGGTGCTTGGATGTGTGTGTGTGTTGAGATAGTTGGTGGAATGTTTAATTAGATGTGATTGGTTGATATCAGAATTTTTAATTAAATTAAAAAGTAAAACTAAAATACTTTTCAAAAGCTGCTTTTAAAGTATTAATGGACAAATTACACTCATAACGGTTGTACACCTCTTATACCGAATTCTTTAAAATTTTGAAACTGATTATTTTAAATCATGTAATTTTGCACTTTAAAATAACTGGCAAATAGTTTTAAACTAAAATACGCTAAGTATTCTTGTATACATTGTCCTCATTTTCAGATTTATATCGTGCATATTTCTTTTGTGTAGGCATAAGTAATAAATTTACTTTTCCTTGCAAAACTTTACATTTTCTAACCAATTGGCACGTTTAAAAACTAATTTAGCAATTAATGCAGTGTCTACTTATGAAATAAAAAATTGATTCTACAACAAAATAATTCGTAGAATTCTTGATAACAAAGCATTTTTGACGTATACGTATTTACTTAAGTTATACTCAACGCGTCAAGGCATTTTATTCGTTATAGCTTATAGTTAAAAAATTAAAACTCATTGCCCGTTTTGAAAATGTTTAAAATATAAATTGTTTCAAAATAGAACGATTACGTTCTAGAATGAAAGAAAATAAAAGTAAAGAAAAAATATAAAATTACATAATTTCAGTTAAATCTGATGTAACACAATTTGAAAACAGATGTAACGCATCGCATAACAGTTTAGTTACTACAAGACCAAAATTAAATGTATATTTAATGAATATATTTTAAAGAGATTTAGTTGCATTTAAATGCAATTGAAATTGAATAGAAAGTTACAAACTTTCAAGTCAGCACTAAGCATTGACTCGTAATGTTCTATTCTAAAGTTCCATTACCTTAAATGCGTATCAAATTTGTTACTAATTTTATGCATCAGTTAATTTAGTCGTCGATTTACAAAGAAACACTTCGTTCCATTAACTGAATTTTTTTCTTCAAAATGAACCCACACTCGACTAATCTAAAAAACAAACAAAAACATAACATTATAAACTCATTAAATAATAAAAACAGCGCTCATCAGTGAAGACGGTCTCAAAAACCTTTTTCTGAAAGTGAGATTTAATGATGACATATTCTTATTAGCACTGGTTTATTTTGAAATAAATATTTTATGCATTTCTTTTTAGTTAACTCTTTGTTAGATAAAAAGGGGACCTCCTTTTTTCAAATAAGTTTATGGAGAACGTGCCTTACTAGAGGGTTTGGGCCATGAAGGTTCAATGAGATGAATGTTATAAAGGGAAAAACAATGCAAAAACTGGTTTAACGAGTGAAGCTATTATATTTTTGAGATGCACCCAAACGAAACGATTGGCGAATGATTTTGCGGTTTTTTAATGATGACCCCGTACTGCCACAAAAATATTTCGGTGGATACTTCATTTAAAATAAGAATATAAAATCAAATCGAATGAATATTACTTCTTTTTCCAACAGGGCTGATTTTTTTTGCAGTCAAGTCTTTGCAGACTCGACATTTTCCCCTGAACTGAGAGCCATTTTTTGATGGCGCCATCTAGGTTGCTTTCGTTACCAATTTGGACTTTCAGACTAAAATGATTCCGAGCTCTCTAAAGTATGCCGAGATTAAATTTTTCCTAGAAAACCTTAAGGATATTATGAAAAAACATATCTACCTACAGCTGCCCTAATCATCATTATCTATGTTTAAGTGTTTAAGTAGCCGATTTTAACATATCAGACCAGATGGGTTTTTTTGCTTTGGAATCATAAGTTTGTTATTCTTCAATTTGGCGACTTTCAGAAGGCTTCACTACTTTCCCCGCCAAGCGTCTCCATCTTGTTTAGCCTCTACGTCTTTGACTCAGGTAGATATTCCGCATTTTTTACTTGGAAAATACGTTAGCCTCTGCATCCCCGTAGCCTGCATAAATAATGCAATTGAAAGCGGTTAAGCATTTTCAATTTTTTATTTGTATTGGAAAGTGAATTCTCGGTCCTAGCATTGTTTTCCCCGTGCGGTTGCGGGGGGCATGCAGAATCCCACCCAGGAACAATTCACAAAAAAAGGTTCGTATTTTATGTGAAAAGTTTGCTATTGAATACAAAAATGGCAGGACCAGAAGAAGATGGAAACAGTTCCACGTTTTACATGATAGACAAAACAGAAAAACGAGACTTCTTTTTATAAATGAAAGAAAGTCCCATGAATTGAGAAGCAAAAATAAATAAAATCTGTATGTAAACTAGTATTTTTCAAATATTATATGCATGGCTATATTTTGTTTCTTGTTGTTGAAGTAAGATAAGATTAGGTAAATGTAAGGTTTTTTTTAAAATTCTTTTATTCGGCTAAAATATTTGTTCCTACAATACTTACTTAAGATTGATAAATTAATATATTAAACAGACACTTTTTAATTTTATTTATTTTTATAAAATGTTAATGAAATATATTATTTAAAAAAATAATCAGATAAAATATAAAAACAAGGTAGAATTTCTTCGGCTCAAAAATGCCATAAGCTCTTACAATATTGTCGCAGAATAAATATTCTTTCATTTTAAAAATCATAATTCTTTGAAAATTGTTCTTTTTAATTCTATAACTCTAAAAATCGAACTCTAAGTAAAGGCGATACAAGGTTTATATGAAAGGTGTACGACATTGTTGACAATCATTATAATTGAAAGACATTTTCTTAAGATTTTTAATGTTTTATTAAGATGAAATTCCTAATAAAAAAGCAAAGTCCAATATATTTTTTTGTTCGTTACAAAATAAAAGGGTTAAAACAAAATTTAAAGTAATTATTTGCTTATTATATTAAATAGAAGTTTATATTTAAAGGTGATAATTTATAAAAAAAAGTCTTATGAAAACTATTAACTGCAAATATGTATTCTTTTAAAAGAAAAAAAGTTCCAGGATATAGCAGACATAGCAGTTAAAGCAAACGGTTTAAGAAAATATATGTGTTTAAAAACACAATTTCTACAAAAAATGAATTATTTATAAGTTTAGTATTTTAAGAAAATCTTTAAAATTATTTATTTTGTAATTTAAATATGCGAACCGATTGAAAAAGTTTTACTGAAGCACTAATGTTGTGTAAAATACACGCTTTTTAATATTTTATTTAATCGGCATATTCAATGCACAAGCTACAAAAATCCTCAGACAATGTATAATACATTCGTGATTTCAAGCAGAAACTGGGAATCCAAGAAAATAATCCTGTTTTTAAAGTATCCACTTCAGATAATAATAAACTAAAATGTAAAGAATAAGCAAAAAGAGAATTCAAATATGCCTCATAACAAATTATATGTTTAACAAAAAAAATTCTTTTTCTGAGATGTTTTTTCTCGTTCAAAGTACTCGTTTGTAGAATTTCGGTAATTTATTTTTTCAAAAGTCAGAAAATATACAAAATTGTTGCTTATTTGCATAGATAAGGAAACTTTGAAACATTGTTATTGCACGGAATGTAAAAACAAGAAATCTGAAAAATTCATGGCAGAAAACGTAGGAAATTAGCGAAACAGTAAAAAACCGTATTTTGTTTCAGAAAAGTTATTGCACAAACCTTGCAACATTAGATTTAGATTGTTTCGCTTTTATTATTCGCTTTACGGATTACTTGTTAGTGTAATTTTAAATTTGTCAACTCAAGTTGCATATTTGCAATTTTCTGGAGCAGGAAATACATTATAAGTAGTTAAGGTAAAAACTAACTTTTCTCTGGTTACAGGAATGTTAAATTGATAAAAACAATAAAAATATATAATTTACGACACTGTGCCTTTTCCTAAAAAATAGGATGCGCATATAATTTAGAAGACAATAAATTTTTCGAAATAAATATTTTTTTTTGATTGAGTGTGTGCATTGAAATATAAGCAATTAAAAAAAATTAAACTAAATCGCTATGTTTTTCATAATAATTGTTAAAAATTTTCAACTTTCTCAGTCTGAACACTCTACAAAATTTCCACATTCTTTGGACAAATAGATCACTACAGGTAAAAAGGGTCCAAGTCCATGGGAGAATTTCCCCAAGTGATTTTATCTTTCAACATCTTAGTAAAAAAAGCTCGACGGAAATCTTTAAGTGTTTATTGATGGAAAGCCTGCGATTAAATTTACAACAGAATAGCGACCTTCAAGTACGGATTAATAAAAAAGATTTAATAGCATACAGCACAAAGTTTAAAACAAGGTATATAAAAAAGTTTCGGTTTCAGACAGTTAAAGTGCTCTCATAGAGCATTTAATTAACAGGATAAAGCTTATATTAAATAAGATAATTATTTCAAGACAAGGATATGCATCATAAATTAAATTATTAAATACATTACTGTGAGACAAAATTTCATATTTAGCAAAATAAGTCACAAGAGCAGTAAACTTTCAACTACTTTTCACAAAGTAAGTCACTTTGAATTAAAAAAAATAATGATCAGTAGTCTATACTTTTAAAAGCTTGTTCTGAATGTTTTAAAACTTTTCTGTACTTGTTTTCAGATGTTTACATAGAAGATGGTATAGGAATACCCCCTGCGTGTTAAATTACTTTTCAAAATATTTACTTGGTGATATGCAATACTTTTGCAATTTTTAAATTGATTGATATATTCAAAATAGCATTTTTATTCCAGTGTCAAAATAATTTTAAATTTTCAGTAAAGGATATAAATTTAGGGCTCCCATTACTTCTTGTCACCTGTGACGTGTGTTTAGAAGAGTCCAAACCATCACTCGTAAAACGAAAAGGTTCAAGGAAGGTTGTGATACTATATTTGGCGATTTATTGCTTTTGCAAGTGCATATTTCCTTAAGGGTTAGAAACGGTTTATTAACTGAAGGGCAGTTCGAACTTGCATGGGTTCACTATTCTACATAGCTATACTATTCTAACTTATAGCGTTCCACGAAGTGATACTGAATACGGTAAAAATTATGTACTCCAGATGCAAATATATTGACGATCAAGTCAAGATTGAAAGGAAATGCATATGCAATTGAAGACGATCACCAGTAATTAAATATAATCATCCTTTCACTAATGTGTAGTTTTAGTGTGACACAATACCAACCAAACTAACCCAATAATCCACTTTCGCGCCCAAATGCAAGCCAACCCTGCTTCCTTTAGGTTATCTACCTTATTTCAAAGTGGAATATTCCACAATCGAAATATTTGGGATGCCAAGAAGTGACAGCTGGACTATACTTGATAAAAGTTAAAATAAATACGGAAATTCAATTTTATTCAAATATGGGTGTACAATTTTAAGTTTTAATGCTTAAAAATTTGGTGCAAAAATAGTGCATTAAGACTAAGCTCAACATCAATCAACAGCTATTTGCATACAATTATTTTGCTTTAAAAATGTCATTTTTTAAAAAGTGTACTGAAGTTTTAAAAGGTTTAAAATTGTCAACACGCATAATACTTTTATTGATTTATTATTCATAAGTAAGTACTTAAATATATAAAAGTCTACTTTAGATAAAACCCTTTTATGTCAAAAAAACCCCAGTTGAATAACAAAAAAATAATGTCTTTTCTAAACTGTCTCAAACTTCAATATACAAAAAAACCACCTTAAATTAATAAAGTGAAAAACGGGCAGATAAAATAAACTTGCAAATTCAGCATTTTGTTCTTTTCCCAGTAGTGGAAAAATTTAAAACGAAAATATAAAGTGCAAAGTTTCTATTAAAATAAACCCCGAATTCAGCTTTTCAATAAAGCATTCATCTAGATACTTATAGAAAATGTATTAGGTGACATGTTTTGCGCATAAAATATTCATAGTAGGTGGTTAAAATATTCGAAACAAAGATTTTCTCTGAATGAAAACACAATTCAATTTGTCGAATAAAAGATGAGGGGAAACAACTACAGGGAATCCGTTATTTGATAAAAATAAACACCAGAATAGAACTGGGTGCCTCTTCTAAAAACGTGTTAAAAATGATAAATTCTGTTGGTATATAAAATCTCAGCTGTTGAAGATAGCGCCAGCCTAAATATTTCTTTTCCTTTAGAAGAGTAAAATACGTGAAAAAAATGATAAATTACTTTAAAAAAAAATCAAACTTGAGATATTTATTTTGCACAGTGTGATACTTTGAAAATGTTTAGTACATTACTTTGTAGAGGATATTTTTCCAGTAAAATATGCATATAAATAACCTTTCCATAGATGAATTGCTTAACCATGTTAGTTAATATACAACATGTTCAATATTATATAAGCTTCGAAAATAAAAAAAACGTTTCTATTTAGGTGAATATTTTATAATCCCACGCTTCAAATAAGCGTTAATTTGTTTTAAAAGAAAGTTATTATTCCTTATTTAAACCATTTCGGCTTAAAATACGAATTAACTTTTCTTGATAAAACATAAAATACATTATTGATACTTGTGGGCTTAATTTTACTTTATCTTATAAGGCTATACTAAAAAAATAACTCTTGAATCCAATGAAGAAGTAAAATATACATGATATATTTGCACACGTTTCATTTAAAATTATATTGTTTCTTAATAGTATAGAAGCTAAAATGTAAAATTCCCATATCATACATTACGAAAGAAAAAAATACTTTAAATTTTTTTTTTCTGTAGTTTGTACTTAAATTTTTGTAGATAAGCACCAGGCATTTAGTATGCGGTTCTAAATGTAATTGAATTGTAAACTTTATTGTGCATAAGAAATTTGAATCAACTTATATTTCTGTTACTGGTTATGGCAGTTTAATATTGATTTATTAGTGAATTTATTTAAGTACTCATTTGCAGAGGACTAAGAATAACGCAATTTAATCTATTAATAAAACACATATATGAATATTTCGTGGATGACTTTGTGAATGCCAGTAGTGCTTTTTTTAGGGATTTTTTTTAAAATTTGTTTTTAACATAACATAATTTTGTCCTAAATTTTTTTTCAGGACTATAGTAGTCAGTTGACTTATATATTGTATATCTAGATAAACTTAAGAATAAAGCTCATTTCTGGGGGGAAATTTTCTTGTCAATCGCTGTTAATGGGTAAACTTGAGTATGATTTCAAATATTTATTTCCTTTAAGGAGACGCATTACCCAAAAATTGGTCAAAATGTCGATTTTTCAGTTATTACTTTTTATTATTTACAATATTCTTCTAAACCTTTACTGAAAGTTTCATAATGATATCTTTTGTAGAAAAAAAAGTTATTAAATATTTTCTGGAGTCATTCCTATAAGTTTGAATACTTATTTCGTCTGCTTTCAACCTTTTTTTTCTTTGTTTCACGTTTTTCAATTCGTGTGTTTAATAAATCCCTAAGGCTTTTTTGCTAATTAAGTTAGAATTTTGAAATTTTTTACATGTGTTCTTACATATATTATGCACAAAATTGTGCATGTAATAAGGTCTTCTATGTATAGTTCTTTTTTTTAAATGTTGAATTCAATAATTTGTATTTTTTGTGATTTTCACTGTAAATGCATATTACTTTTGAACTGTCGCTCACAATTTAAAATCCATGCACAGTTCTTGAAAAAATAGTACTAAAAAGAAACCATAAAAGGTTGGTGAAGTTATTCTTAAAATTGGAGGAGTAGGGTTTAAAATTTTTTCAAAATTTCGAACCTTTTTTTGAATAAATAAAAAACTACTTGTAAATATTCATTTTTATTGCTAGAAATTTTTTATTTAGAGTGAACATTATACAAAACCAACATAGCTTACAAGTTTATGTTATTATTTCTAGGAATAATATTTTGGGTAATGCGTCCCCTTAACTTAATACTTATTGTATTTAAAGATATTCATAAGAGTTACATACTGGTAAATTATAGGATCCCTCATTTAAAATGAAATATTTGCATCAAAAATAACCAGTCATATTGAACGTGTGCAAATATAAAATTTTAGATTTATTTGAAATGCGGCATACTGGAATAACAACAACTGTATCAACTACATTAATGTTTAAAACATTTTAAATTTTTGTCACGTTTCAAAAATTAATATTTTTCAAAAAGGTGCTTCGAGTGATTGATAATGCAGACTTGTGATTGCAATAACATATTCAATATTTTAAATGTGGTTAGTGCATAAATGTAGTAGAAATTCAATTCATTTGGTGCATTTTATACAATCCATTTAATGTACTTCAATTGACTTTCAAAATCTATTCTGTTCCACTGGACAAACACTTTATTCAGCCTAGGTCGCAAACTCGCACAATGCAATTTACAAAGTCCTAATAGTTCACTCGCACGTAATTCAATACAGATGCAATCGAAAGTTTGCCATTGATTTGTTATTTCCATTATTGGAACACATAGGCAATTTTATTCGACAAATAAGGCGTCGCCGTTTGCAAATATTTTCATACGTATAATTTAGTTAACTGATTTGGAATGCTCCTTGACTACAGGTAGTTGTTAATGCTATTGGGACTAACTAATATTTAGTTTTGTGTTTGAATATCAAACTAGTTTATACAATGAGGTCTAAAAGTATAATATAGTAGTAATCAACAATAGCATTTTAAGGAATGTATTTTAATGTAGAGCGTAAACCTTGTGGATTATCCTACTATTTTAAATGTCTGTGATACGTTCCAAATGTATTGATAATTTAAGTACAACAATTACTATAAATGAATTACAAAGCATTCGATATTTTGCATATTCATTCTAAAGAACTCGGAAATAGTTAGACTTCCGATGGTTTATATTTTCAAGATCAGGGCTATATTATAGAAAGAATTTGGAATTGAATACCAGATTTTTTTTGTACCTAGCAACAGCCAGCAATAAGAACCGCGAGTAAAATAAAAGAAAAAGAACAAGCCGAAGAAAGAATTAAAGCAATAATGAAAGAAACCATAAAAATAGAAATAGTTGATAACTGTGATAAGAAAAAAAGAAGATAGCATGAAAGTGTCACAATCAGTCAACGGAAAAATTCGTCAGTGGTTCTGTCATTGGTCATTGTTGTCGTCTTATGTTCTGACTATTTTTTTTCAAAGGGGCAAAGCAATTTTTCTGTTTTATTACAGAAATACCAGGGATGATTGAAAAGCATGAGAAGCATAAGAGTTCAATGTTGTAAAGAAAGTTTTAAAACATTAAGGGGTCAGAATTGACAAGATAAATAATAAAAAGACCCCAGTAAAATAAAATTGCATTAAATTATATTTTATATAATAATAAAGGACTTATTAACTTTAAATATAAATTCATTATTTTAGTTAATAATTTAATTTTAAAGGTTCAGCCGACTAATACTACTTCTTTTGTTTGTACTCTATTTTCAGTCTTGATAAATAAATGGTTAGGCTAAGTTTGAATTATCATCGCACTAGAGCTACACGAGGGGTATTGGTGACGGGCGTCGTATTTTAGAACCACAGTGAAGTGTCGAGCCGACACCTGAATAGGCACCCAACGCAACCGTTAAGGGTGACATCGTACGCAGCGTTAGGACTTTGAAGGATATTTAACGTTCACTCCCTTACACGGGGTATTATTCGTCGGACATTTTTGGCTGCACGGGCCCTTTATAGGTCGGCAGTTATTTTGGCGATGCCCGGACCCGAACCTGGGTCCTTTCTCATGCTAGGCGAGTGCCTAACCGACTATGCTCCCCAGCCCCTTTGATAAATATATGAAAGTTTTAATATTTTTTTTTATTAAGTTAACTTGTATAACTAGCTTCGCTGCATTTTGAAAAATGCTGGTTCATAAAAAAAGTTATGAATTTATGTACCGTATATTTGGTAGATCTTTATCAAAGTTCAAAATAGTGTTAACGTTTTTTTTATACTCTGTAGTTAAATAAATTTAGTTAGTTTGAATTGTAATAGCACTAGAGCTATTGGTGACGGACGTCGTAATTTAGAACCACAGTCAAGTGACGTGTATATTATTCAAAATCTTACCTTTAGCTAAAAAAATTTATGCTTAAATATTGATGTTTACATCAATTTTTAAGCATAAATGTTTTTAGCTCATCAGTCTCAACTACAAACTCATAACATACATTTTTGCTAATAACGGTACAGCGAAATAACCAACCCAAAGCTACATCTATTAACTGATTCCTCCGCACCCACTATTGACACCCTACTTCCCACTGTAGTTAAATAAAGATAGTTTGAATTATCGACGCACTAGAGCTACACGAGGGCTATTGGTGACGGACGTCGTAATTTAGAACCACAGTCAAATGAAGTGTATTCCATTAAAAATCTTACCTATTGCAAACATCAATTTTTAAGCACAAATGTTTTTAGCTCATCAGTCTCAACTACTCACTTATAACATATTTTGCTAATAACGGTACAGCGAAATAATCAACCCAAAGCTACATCTATTAACCGATTCCTCCGCACCCACTATTGACACCCTACTTCCCCGGTCCATTTGCCCTTCCAATTTGAAAAGTACCCCTCGGATGATTCACACCCTCTTCCTTTGTGCCTCGAATTCATGTTTACAAGCCTGCTGATGGCCAGTCTCCATAAAAACTTCCTTCTCCCTTCCTAACGATCCTAGGACCGGAAACATTGCTCTAGGACATCTCATCCCAGGCTGATAAGGGAGAATTCACTAATTCGGTTACCCTGGACACAGATTCTCTTGCTCCCTTTTTTATCCGCGGGGTATGTGTGGGGCGTGGGTGTGTGAAGATTGTAACTGACACATTGCGAGTAAAATTGATGCATAGTAAATAGTTAAGGAGATTTAAATTTTTAGGTTTATCAGTTCCATAAAGCTAATGAATTAGTTTTGGAATCACAACTTCTCCAGAAGTATTGCTTTGCGGCATTAAAACTTTTTCTAAAGTAATGGGAATCAACATAGCATCGAAATGAAACAAATTTGAAATGAAAATGTTATCTAATTATTTAGTTATATATTTTTGAAGTTTTAAAATGCCTAAGATTTATAGAAGATGGCGACACTATTTTCAAACTTTATCAATTAATAATTAAATAACAGGATGTTATTTTCTTTTCAATTTTGATTTAAATTGATGTTATGATGATTTCTATGCCTGGTGAAAATGGGATATAATGGCAAAGCAATTCTTTTGCAAAAATTGTGATTTTAAAATTAATGAATCAGCTCTGTGGGACTGATAGTCCATCTTGATAAAAAAAAACTCACGTTTCAACTTCTTTTAAATCAATGCACATTTTCTTTTATATTTCAATAATTGCATTCAACTATAGACATATTCCATTTGATACGGGAAAGGCTTGATTCAACTCGCCAGGTGTCCGTGGACAACGGACAAAGACTGGTTTGGCCAAAGGCTGGTTTGACCAACATTCACAGCACACAAAAATGCATATTTTTACTTCTCAAAACTTCAAATTCCATTAAATTAATGTTTCTATTTTTTGAGGGGCACGTCATTTTTTTCAAAATTATTTCCTAACTATAGTTAATCTAAGTGAATTGAACCTGAACCATTTTTGAATGATAAATAACCCACCCGTATTTTTTTTATAATCTAATATTTGAATGATAAATTTTAAAGTTAGGAGAGTGTTCCAAGAATTAAAAAAAAATAATAATAATTAAAAGTGACCAATTTTATTCTCCGCAACACGCTGCGAGAAAATTACTTTTTTGATTGTTAGACTTGACCAGTATATTATCGGTAAAAAAATACCACTTTGTTTGATTTAAAGATATTTTGCAGAAAAAAAAAATTATAAATTACAGAAACTTGGATAAAAATGCTTTAATTAATTTAGTATATTTTAAACATTACACAATCTCATTTTACGTTTTTAGTTTAAAAAGTAAGTAGCTTGTAAAATTCACCAAACAACAATTTGCATAAAATACTTTCAATCAAAAATTCTATAAATTTCCTCAATGTTTGCAAAATTAGTCAACGAATGTCAGCACCTGCTATTAACGAATTTTTGGAAACTTACGTAATTTTTTTTAATTAAAATCTATTCAAATCCAAGTAGACTGAGTTTATATCTTTTCACAATACCACCACACTCTACAGTATATATTTTTTAATTGAGAAAAGGTTTTGCGCCAAGCGCTATTAGAATGCGCAATAAGTTACCAATGAGGCGTCATACTACTGAATCTTTCGACAGATCAAAGCCAAAAGAAGCAATTTGGTTGGCCTTAACACACTCCCAAAGTGACGGTATTGAGAAAAAGTTTTGGATTAATCGGTTTTAAACTGTAAACATGTTTTATAAAGCGATTCAAGATCGTATAGTAGTTAAAACTGTTTTAAACAGTTG
Source organism: Hylyphantes graminicola (assembly GCA_023701765.1). Lineage (NCBI taxonomy): Eukaryota > Metazoa > Arthropoda > Arachnida > Araneae > Linyphiidae > Hylyphantes > Hylyphantes graminicola. The sequence continues at coordinate 17,290,912 of CM043122.1, forward strand.
AAAGTTTTGATATTTGCGTAAAAATTTCTTTTTTTGGAGTGTTTCTCTTGTCTTACTTTATTTTTCATCATCATTTAGATGAACACATGTGATATTTTCATAAACGGCAGCAAAGCAATTAAAAACGTCATTTAATTGGAAAACGAAACAAACAACTGTTAACCCTTAAATACTGACAGTCAGAACTCAGATGGCACTGATTCAAAATTATGAGACTAAATTTGGAGTTTTATCGAAAAAAATGCGTTAAACAGCACCAATGCCAGCAACTCCTTAACCCTTTCTGTCCCAAGAGCAATTTGGCACCATCATTTTAGAAAAAAAAATTCTGATCGTCTATAGCCATTTATAAAATAGAATGAATTCAATTCCTAAAACTTTTTCCATTAGAAAATATTTTTTATTAACCTCAATAGATGTCGGCCCTATTATTATTTTTAATTATGATTAAAAAAATGATACAAAATGGCATCACTGGGACTGAAAGGTTAAAAAACAGTCATTTTTTTTTTTATACAAATAACGAATTGTACAAGTCAGCTTCTTCGGTATCGATATTTTTGAAGAGCTTAAAATTCTCTGTATACCCGCACGATCGTGATAGCTCGGTCGGAAAGGGTTAAAGGATTAAAATTTTACTAAACTAATCCTACTTGTACTACAGGGCTGTGGGGCGCCCTGTGGTCAGTTGCTCGATCTGCGTATAGGAAAGTTCCGCGATCGAGTCCTGGTCGCTGAAAACGCACCGAGTATATGCGGAGTACGTGCTCGTTAAATCTGTTGTGTCCGAAAGTCCTGTGGGCGGTCATTGCGTAGTTTCCCACGGGTACAGGTTCGTGGAGACTATTTCCCTCTTCTTCAGGGACATGTCGAAATTGTGGAGGTGGCGCGCGATAGATGACAGCATCTGTCACTTATATGTGTACATGCGAGTGTGTGTGTTGAGACTGTCTTACTTGACGAAAGTTTATAAGCGGCTCTCTGAGCAAGCACACATGCCTGAAAATATATGCATTTATGTATACTTGTACTGCTCCACAATTTCCAATGCAATAACCAGTTAGAACCTTGTCATCTAATTCCTTCTCTGCTCGTATCGATGCCTCTTAGTCCCCAGGTGTCCGGAAAAGAATTTGGGCAACGCAGCGATGCAAATCCCGTGGAAAAGTTCAGCATCCTGTTGTTTGTCTGAGCGCCTGGTCATTATTAGTGAGTTTTTGTATTGGAACGTACAATGGGGTTTATGTATCAGTGATTGGGTTGCAGATATAGGATTGCCTCGGATCTGGTAAAGCATTATCGGACGGCTTTTATCTTCGATATCAGGTCTTTGTTAATATCGGTGATCAATCATGGTATGGGTATGATGTGGGAAGTAGAAATGAAAAACCTATGTATTTAATGGGTATTGTTTGTTGCTAGAATTGGTAATGTTATTGTTTATATATAGTATGTTTTTGATAAGTTAACCACTTAAGATAAACATAGACTTAGAAAGTAAAAAAAAAAAACTTGGAAAATTTGTTATACAATCCTACAAACCTTCCTACTTTTTCTTCCTTCTTTCCTACAAAACTTTTTTAGTAAAACGATCTTTTTAACAATCCAAACTACTAGTTGCTATTTTATTTTTAAATAATTCATTTCGTCCTTCAATTTCATGACTCAGTTTTTACTTTATCGTCTTCAATTTCAAAACAAATGTTCAATAAATTTCGAAGAACTTACTTTTATTTTAGGTTACATTTATATATTAGCTACTTAAAGCACTTAAACCTTATTTGTGTATACTTATAATTACATCTTCGTTGGCATTTTATCTTAATATTTGGTTTATTGATAGAAAATATTATTAAAACTGTTACTTTGCAAGATACGTTACAGATTCTTCTAGTTTCAGTTGACCAAACTATAACTTTAATTAAAAAAATATTTGCGAACATAACTATTTCTGTAATTAGATACTCACAACTAATTCATTTTTAACCATTAACTTTGTATTAGTTTTTATATTAACTAATTAACGACGATTGGCAAGAAAAATTTGAAATGCTAAGTAAGCTTTATGTTTAGATTTATCAAAATATGTAAAATATAAGACAAATGAAGATCATAATTACTAAACAATGTAAGACAAACTAAGTTACACAAAAAACGAACGCTTAACACTTAATTTTATTTTGTAAATAAGCTATAAATGGTCTTCACAATCGTTTCGTTAATGGGTTAAAATAACCGAAATGTTGTAAAAATCTTAAATTTAGTTATTTTCAATGAAATGGCTCGTCATTTAAAGCAAATATAATGCATAAATTTATTTAAAAGATAATTATAGGATAATAGTTAAAATGCACCATCAAAAAAATTGTCATTAAAGTGACTAACTATTTGAAATAAAGCTTTTAAAAATAACATTACCAATTTTAAATCTACTAATACTATTAATCATTTTTTTTATTTTGACAGGAATTAACCTTGAATAACATTAGAAATTGGTTCTAAGACATTTAGTATATTTTTACAACAAACTTAACATAAAAAGAACTTTAATAGCCCTGAAATAAGAGATTTTAAAAAAGTGAGAAACGTAGTGCTCAATTGCAGACACACGAGCATTAAATGCCTAAAAGTTGCATTTATATTTAGTGTGACGACTTAATAAGCAGTAATTACCTCCCCAGTTTTTAATTTGAAAAAGAGTTTTAATAAAGTTGAAAATAGAATCCTATTTACATTCAAGATTAACTTTGATTGGTCTTTAGTTTCACACTTATTTTTTATTGCTAAATTTCCAATATAAATAAAGCGAGTTACAATAAAGAAGGCTTATATTTAATCCATACGATAAAGTTTGGTTTGCTAGTTGCAAAAAAATCATTCAAGTAATACCATTTAAATCTCAAGTTACAATAGAATTACAATTGATTCAGTTACTAAAATAATTGTAATTCTCCTATTATGTATTTAAAAATATGAAACTACGAAGGTGTTCAATATAAATGCTTCCATTCTCAGAATTTAATTGGTATTGGTAAATAAAGTTCTCTTAGCTCTTTGTAATAGCCCTCGTTTAGCTCTAGTGCGACGATAATTCAAGCCAAACCAAACTTAGCTCTTTGACGTCACACTACCTGTCAGGTTCGGGATTTTTTTGGTTGTTAGGAAAAAGACGAACGAAATCTGTACTCTGAAAAATATCGGCCGTACAAGAATAAGTTTCGTACTTTTTTCTCCGGAAAAGGCGATAACCCAAACGATAGCATAACGTAATTTAGAACTTATGTGGCCTTATAGTTGAGTAGGCCATGGCAGTAGCTGGTCGAATTCAATTGTGAATGTACTCGGTTTCATCTCCACCTGACTCACGCAAGTAATCATCCAGTCTCATGAGATGACAATCGTAGCCAGAAACAGTCATTGTCTAAGTGATTAAGCATCAAGTGTAGAATTAACCACGTTTCTGGCTTCAAATGTATACTTTAATTAAGTTAATTAAGTACTACAGTTAAAACACAACATGAATTTATATTGAAAATCACAAAAAAATTACATATTATTTAATTCAAATTTTTTTTTAAAAACAACTATACATAATAAACATTCCATGCAAAATGTTGTGCACGATTTATACAAGAACACAGGTTAAAAGTTTCAAACTAATAAGCAATTTTCAAACTTAATTAGCAAAAAAGCATTAGGGATTTATTAAACACAAGAATTGAAAAACGCGGAACGGAGAAAACAGGCTTAAAGCAGACGAAATGCGTATTCAAACTTATAGGAATGACTACAAAAAGCATTTAATAACTTTTTTAAAAAGGAAGATGTCATTATAAAACTTTTAGTAAATGTTTAGAAAGATATTGTGAATAATAAGAAGTTAAAACTAAAAAAAGTAGATATTTTGACCAATTTATCACATTAGAGCTTAAAAATTTAATTTCCAGTTTATGTAAAACATCAAATTACAAAGGAAAAACAACGTTTTTACGTTTAAAATATATAATTTAATTCAGTAAAAATGAAAACATGCCCCTTTAGTTTAAAATAACCCAGATACTCCTTCAACAGAAATCCATGAAGTATATCTCCAACACTTTCTTTCAAGAATATTTTTAACTGCTTTCCCCATCGCTACCTTTCCAAATTGATCAGCGAAAACCATTTGTCGCCCAATTCTTCCAACCCTCCCCCCAAAACACAATGGAGGGCGTACTAGAATCCCACGGATCCTACTCCAGGACAGTAGCCGCTTGAATTCAATCGCGGATGGATTCTGCCCCTAATCTCCTCCCTGCCTCACGCAAGTAATTAACCATTCTCATGATATGACAATCATAGACAGAAACAATAATTGTCTAAGCGATTAAGCATCAATTGTAGAATTAAACTCGTTTCTGGATTCAAATGTATATTCCTATTAAAGCTAAAAAATGTAAATTTCAGTTTAATTAAAACATTAAATTTCAAAGGAAAAACAGTGTTTTTAGGTTTAAAACATTGTTTATACACTAAAAATGGAAACACGCCCCTTTTGTTGGTAGCCCAAGTATTCATTCCTCAGAAATTCATAAGGTATCCAACACTTTCTTTCAAGAATATTTTTAACCGCTTTCCCCATCGCTACCTTTCCCACCTGATCAGCGAAAACCATTTGTCGCCCAATTCTTCCAACCCTCCCCCCAAAACACAATGGAGGGCGTACTAGAATCCCACGGATCCTACTCCAGGACAGTAGCCGCTTGAATTCAATCGCGGATGGATTCTGCCCCTAATCTCCTCCCTGCCTCACGCAAGTAATTCTCCAGTCTCATGAGATGACAATCAGAAACTATCATTGTCTAAGCAATTAAACATCTAGTGTAGAGTTGAACGCTTTTCTGGATTCAAATTTATATTTTAATTAAAGCTAAAAAATTAAAATTTGAATTTAATTAAAACATTAAATTTCAAAGGAAAAACACTGTTTTTAGGTTTAAAACATATCGTTGAAAACAGTAAAAATATAAACACGCCCCTTTTGTTGGTAACCCAAGTATTCATTCCTCAGAAATCCATAAAGTATATCTCCAACACTTTCTTTCAAGAATATTTTTAACTGCTTTCCCCATCGCTACCTTTCCCACCTGATCAGCGAAAACCATTTGTCGCCCAATTCTTCCAACCCTCCCCCCAAAACACAATGTAGGGCGTACTAGAATCCCACGGATCCTACTCCAGGACAGTAGCCGCTTGAATTCAATCGCGGATGGATTCTGCCCCTAATCTCCTCCCTGCCTCACGCAAGTAATTAACTATTCTCACGAAGGCTGTAGATGACAATCATGGCCTCTAGGAATGTTAATAAAACAAAAGGCCTCTGCTTGTTATTCAAATAATGCGATTGATGAGAGGAATGCGGTGGCTCTAGGAATCGGTGGGGATTGTGGCGGCGTTGTTAGATTGGGGTATTTGTTGCATTAATTTGTAAGAATTGGATTAAGGATTTTGTTTGTAACAAAGGTTAGGTTTGAATTATCGTCGTACTAGAGCTGTATGAGGGTTGTTGGCGACGGGTATCGTATGTTTAGAACCACGGTCGATGTCGCTTGGAGTTCCGTTGGGTGCCCGCTCAGGTGTCGAACTCGTCACTTGACCAGGGTTCTAAATTACGAGATGTTAAAGCTAATAATGGAGGCTTGAAATAGGCAGCAGGAAATGATTACATTACACAACACTAGAACCACGGTCAAGTGACGTGAAGACACCTGAATAGACACCCAACGCAACTGTTAGGGGCGACATCGTACGCAGCGTCAGGACTTTGAAGGACATTTTACATGCACTCCCTTACACGAGGTATTATAAGTCGTACATGTTTGGCTGCACGGGCCGTTTATAGGTCGGTAGTTATTTTGGCGAAGCCCGGACCCGAGCCTGGGACTTTTGCATGCTAGGCGAGTGCCTAACTGACTGGGCCTAAGCCCCTTGTAACAAAGTAAATTGTAATGTTTGTTAATATGTTGGATGGTGTCTACTTGTAGGTATCTTGTGTGTGACGAAAAAACGTGAAAATGATAAACTTTATTATAAAATTGTATCAAACTACTATATATACAAACTTAAAAAAACACGTAAACAAATGTCGATATTACCCATTCTATTGAGTTCAAATCTCGATATTAGTATGTATAGGAGAAGCTAAATGATCTTTTAAAAATAATGTTATTTAGTTAGTTTCATCAATATGCACTCCATGTTAACATTATAATTATTTTCTTTTGAGCCTTCATGCAAAAGTTTTTTAATATGGAACGAGCTTCAAATTCAAACTAAAATATAAAAAAAATTCCATTTGTTGTACAACTTTTTTTGGTGAAAATTCGCATTTAAAACTGAATTTTTTCTTCAAACTTGTTAACTTACGAAATAATTTTAGAAGTTTTTATAACTTCAATAAAAATATCAGAAGTTTTACTTCAAATTCAGAACTTATAAGTACGCATCGATAGTTGTTACCATCAACTATTTTTAGCAGGGGCTTTAGCCAATAACACTTACAGCATCACTAGTCCAGTAACTTCTTTCAATTGGTTACATTTTTATAGCATGTCATATTTTTTGGGAATCCAGTAGTGACAAGTATGACATAAAGTTACCGAAAATTGGGACTTGACATGTCGAACTGACAACGAAGATTATGTGTTTGACGTTTTGAACGCACGCGAAATTTTTAACGCGAATCTCCAAATAATTTTATTTAGAACTTCAGATGGAGAGAGGTTGCTTATGCGAAAAACGTCTAAAACCACAACTTTGTTTTTTAAGCAGTTTTTCTATGAAAAAGACAACTTTTTCTTAAAAATGTCCGGGAAATGTTTTAAGCCATGAGGGTTTCAGCATCAATGGTTTTGATTATACACGTTATCTTATTAAGTCAGATGTGTTATTCTATATGCAAGTTTGACTCATAAAAAAGTTATACCACAACCTCATATTGTATTTAAGATGTATTTATTAATGGAAATGTATGTATTTAAGTTTCTGATTCTTTAAGTCAATTATTCTCGTTCCAGACTTAGACACTTTTAAGTACGCACATTAAAATCATTGCGGTTCCAAGTAAATTCCAATTTGCGGTATACACTTTTTAAAATACTATTACGAATAGATTAGATATTTATAGAAATCTTCTACTAGCTATTAAATGCGCTGAAACTTTAACGTGTATTCATTTATTCTGAAATTCGTGACACATAAAATTAAACCTTGTCCCCATCAAAAGTTATTTACTCTGAAATCCTGTTAAATTTATGTACACTGCCATCCTCTATTCATATTTTTAATCTAGTATGGAGCTATCGGGATAAGGTATTAACAATCTAACGAAGTCAAAGTTTGGTAATGAGCTTAGTTATGAACTTCGTGGAGTGTAGGAAAGTTCTCAAGAATGATCTTTCGGACACCTTATGGGACATATCTCGGCGGAATTAAATATTAAAAGGAAATATATTTTAGGGTTTGAAGGAAGCAAGGTTTAAGGAATCAAAGAGCTGGGTTATGGATGTTTTATCAATGTAGGCATAATTACGCATAAGATTTAGGGATTTAAAATTTGATTTGAAATATTTAGTATTTTATATTACATTGGTATGTGTAAGTGAAGGAAGATATTAAAGAAGGGTTTTGGGACATCTATGGGATATTATGTATTAAAAATGACGTATATATATTATTAGGTAAGCATTAAAGGACGTTCATTCAAAGGAATCAGTCATTTTGTGATTCGTTTATGAGAAAAATGTTTTTATTAATCAAGGACTAAAGTTTAATGACGAAAAAATATTGTATCTATGTACTTTAGGTTTGCTTAAACCATTAATGTTGTTGATAAACAAATAATCAAAAACGTTGTATAATGTTTAATTAAGAAAAAACAGATTTTTAAAAAATATTTCTTGGATGTTTATCTAAAATAACCTATACTGAAACCCTCTTTTGACTAATAACGAGACTTTTTCCCGATACTTTTTATAGAATAATTAGAAAAGGATTTTAAATAAACAAATACTGTCCACTCCTTTACTGCGTTACAAAATACATCCATACACTGAATTGTTTTTCTTTCTGGTTTCTTTTTGTTACGCAATTATTCCCAGATATTTGTCGAATTGTTTCTAAGTCAAAACATAATAATTAGATGTTTTTCAAAATCAAGTTCATTAGGTTTCTTTTTGTGATATAAATTGTTCTCTTATTATTTAGTATTTTATTCACCGTATCCACATATGATCTTATCCATTTTTTCACATAATTATTTTTGTGTTAAAAATTGTATTTCCTAGAAATTTTTATTTTAAAACATAAAAATATGTATTTTCTTACTTTCAATTTCATTTGCAGGAAAATGTATAATTTAATACACTTTTAAACAAAGTATTATAACAATTAACAATTCTTCGGAAAGTTATAATTAATGAATTTTAAGAAAACTAAGAAACTTTTATATAAAATGTTGATTTATTCAGGAACAAAAGCTAGAAATATTTTGACAGTGAGTATTCCGATTCATTTCACATGAAACATGTTAAAAATATTGATGTATTAATACATTTTTAATTACTCAATTATTTTATTAAAAAAACAATTATCAATTTAATTTTTGTACCCTACCCCCTTTTGTACCCTAGGTAAATAATTACTTTAATGAAAAATAATGATATATAAATAATGGATTTTAATTAAATAACGCTTTTTTAATAATTATGTGCATTGTGCATATTATCACTTAAAATATTTTAAGTGCTAATGGTAATACAAATGAAATTCAACTTAAGTTCGTATTTTTTATGCAGAATACTGTTTTTTTTTTTAAAGAGTTTTACTTTTGATGCAAAAACGGATAGCATGTTTAGGAAATGTAGAACAAATTAAGCATACTGTCTAAAGTAACCGACTTTTTAAAGGTTTAAATGACATTATGGAATTTTAGCGCAACGCACTGGGCTAAGCATGTATTTAAGCGTAAATTTATTTGTAATATTCTAGTAAGCAGAACAACCCATAGAATATGATAATTTATAGTAGCAGTATAATCTATAATAACAAAGAAAATTGTAGCTAGAATAAACTTACACTGAAGGTGTTGAAAAAACTATTTGCCTTTAATTGCTTCATAAATTAGTTTTCGGTTTCTCATTCCTATATACACTCTGCTTTAAATTTTAATGTTAAATTTTAATGCTAAAATTTCTCTGCTAACCACACTTCCGCAAAGTGGTTGAATTGCAGCCCATTTGAATGAAAACGAAAAAATAATATAGTATTTGGGAACTTTTCTGTATTACAGCTATGCGTTGGGACTGGAAAAGTATAAAAATAGTTTAAAAAGTTAAGAGGATATAGTTAAGCTACATATACCCGTCAAAGTATTTTTTATTAAATAATATGTCAGTAAAACGCTGTTTTGGGATGATGTTTGGAGTAGTCTAGGTTTTTCCAAATATTTTTTTATTCACATGATAAATACAGAAATTCCTTGTTTGCAAGAAAATAAGGTTTTTATTTATAAGTTTATAAAATTTTAGAATTTATTTTAAACACGTTAAACATAGTTAAAAAGTAAAAGCATTTAATAGTTTAAGTAAATTATCAGTTTTAACGTTGTATTCTACAAAACATTTTTTTAAAATATTGAAAAAGTAAAACTTCGATAGTACGTGCTGAATACAGAAAATGAGAAATTAAATTTGATAAAATACAGAGATCCCCAATATTGTTTATTTAGCTAGACTACTATCGTTTTTCTTTTTTCCAATTTGCTTCAAAAATAAATGAGTTTTCTGTGCTTATACAAGTCTGATATTTTCTATTAATAAATTATTCTAGTGTAACAAGTCTATTATTTAACTAAATTAAACCGATTACCTTTTTTTATTTATTAAGTAATGTTAAGTTAAATCAATGATTTAATGTGCAAAGATGAAACTAAGAATTATACAAATGTCAGATTCATTTCACCGTTTCTTGTTAAAATAAATAAAAGTTAATGTAACAGATAATTTGGTCAGTTATTATCGCTTAAAATATATAATTTATTGCATTTTCAAATATACAACGTACGATAAGAATAAGCATTATTATACGGTAGAAAATCTTTGAGATTTTAGATTGAGGCAACTTATAACTTTAGATGCAGTAAACTTTTTTAAATCAGTTTATGCAATAATAATACATAATTCCTACAGTAATTTAAATTCAACACTTATGTTAATTATTTTGTGAATAAAAAAAGTAAGGTCCGTGATAATAAGGTAAACATGAATTTACGGAGGTAAAATGAGACATCGCAATTAAAAGCAGCGAACTTTTTACAATGCGTGAAACTAAACATTTATTCTAATTGGCGAATTAACTGCGATTATTCCAATTTATCAAAAGACAATAAATGCCTCAAAAACTTCTCCCCCAGTGAATTTGTATTGGTAATTAGAGAAAGTAAGGTCAATTAAAAAAATGGTGACAAAAATGAGCTTCAGGAATACAAAAAAGTTGGTAAAAAACGGGCAAAAGAAAAGCGCTTCGTTTTTAATTAGCTCCCCCGATTTCGAAAATTTGCGCTAATTAGATGTTGAATAAAATGGTCGGTATGGTAAAGATGTTCAGAAATAACCACAAGTTGTTATCATTTGTTCGTTGTTGCAATTAATAAGAAATTGCTTTTGGTGGGTTAAAAAATTAGACTGTTTTACTATCTACAGACCTCTTTACTACCAGGGACCATTTGCATGTAAGGCAAGCACCTTACCGATTGGGCCTTGAGTAAATAAACCACCATATGCACAAAAAAAACATGGAAAATTTTTGTCCAGAACCTTACTAGATTTACTAGTAGTACTAGCTAGATTGGCTAGTTAAGCCTATCTTGCTTGATTGTTTATTAATTATAATTAGTGAGTGTTTAGAAAATGTTCAACAGCATTTTTGCAGATGCGGTGGTTGACCTATTAAAAACAATCTTGCCTAGTTTTGTTTCAATTGTACTCCAGAACAAAATATATACGAAAGGTACGATTTTTTTTCTGAACAATATAAAATTACAGTATAACTAAAATTATTCGAAGTAATTTTGGTTAGGCTAAGTTTGAATTATCGTCGCATTAGAGCTACACGAGGGCTATTGGCGACAGGCGTCGTTTTTTAGAACCACAGTCAAGTGACGTGCCAGCACCTGAATAGACACCCAACGCAACCGTTAAGGGCGACATCGTACGCAGCGTTAGGGCTTTGGAGCATTTTTAACGTGCACTCCCCTACACGGGCGAAGTAATTTTGGACCGAACCTCATTCAGGTAATTAGAAATTCGGATAATTTTAGTGAATAGGAAGAAAATGTATATTCAATCAATTTTTGGACTGTGAGATCATGTAGATCATCGTCAACCAAAATCAAACAGCAATGTGCTGTTTGGAAGTTTCAGTTATAGCTTTTTGGTAAGCTTTGTATTCAACTTATGCTAGAATGCTGTTATTTCTTTTTGAAGTCATGGTGAATTATCGATATTGAAAGTTTACTGAACTATATATTCAAAAGATAATTAACATAAATTACATATGAAAACAAAACATAACATAAAAGCAGTTATAGTTAGCACAAAAGTTTATATGCGACAGATAATTTTTTTCCTACCTAATTGTTGATGTTCGTCTTTGTTAGATGTCAAACAACTTACCAAGCATGATATCCAGCAAATACGAATATTGGAAGATAGGCCGGATGAAAATTTACCTGAAATTCGGATAATCGATACGCTTCGGATGATTGGAGTACTAGTGTTCCATATTTATTTTGTTCGTAGAAACTTTTCATAATACAAAGGTTACATTTACATTTTTATAGTGTTATAAAAAAACATTTTGTTTTTGGTATTTAAACCAAAATAACATACATGCCCTAAAAATGTATTTTATATCTCCTTATATTTTATTAATTAAATGTTCTGTTAAATATTATAATGCCAATAACAAACTCTGGCTTGGGCTTGGTTTTAATGAGTTCAAAGCCCGAAGTAGTGCACTGCTATTAAAGTATTAAAAAGTTACAGACAAAAATATTCCTAACTGAAAAAAGCTTTTGCAGTTTAAGAAAAAGTATTCCATTTGCTTGGGTGGAAAGCAATCCAGTTTAGTATATTCGCATTTGACCCTATAAGTGCGACACGAAGCATATTATATATGTATTTTGCTATTATTTCATTATAAATATTGTGAAAAACACTTTTCTTCATATATTTCCATCTAAGTTTAGCGTTTTTGAAGATGTATTATAAAAAAGTCAATAAAATAACAGTCTGGAAGAATAAATGTTCGATAAAATAATCGTGAAATTCTGAAAAATGTTGGTCATCATAGACGGTTACTCTTGTGCTATCCCAAATAATAGTTAAAATAGCTAAGGAGAAAACTGCTTGCTATCGAAGTAATTACTGAAGCAGGTCGACTGGAAAATGTTAGAAAGTTATAAAAAACAACAAAAAAAGTCAGTGGAAAGAAAGTATTAAGGTGAGATTTCAGATATCAGCTAATGGATAAGGTTGCAGATTTTAATCTTTTTTTCAACAATTAAAGGTTTCTAAAAAATCATAACGTTGTAAGAAAGTTATATGTACTTTAAAAAAATATTTTGCAGCAGAAACTAAATTTTTTTTTGCTTTGAAGGATTTATAAGAAAATATTCTTAAGATAAATAAATGCCGTGTTAAAATCTTTTATTTGGTTTTAATTTGTTGCTTTATGAAAAATATCTTTAGGGCATTTTCTTCGTGTTTGTTTGTGTTTCTTATAAGTTTGCAGCAAAATATTTATCTTCGTTTTTTTTTCTTTACAAAATCTGCGTTTGAATTTCTAGAAAAACTAAACAAATGTATTTGAATATCCGTTTCAATAAGAAAATAATATTAAAGTTAATAAACAACTTCATTTCTATCGATTTTTTCCCCATTTTATTACTGATTGAAATGACAAAAAAATAATCTAATTGTAAGCAAATGTTATAAATGATTACATACTAGAAAAACTACATTCATAAAACTATTATCTTAAAACTTTCTGATGAATATTTTGGTTTTTTAAAATGTGACCGATTATAAATATTTTAATTAAACATGGTGTAGTGAAACGTATGAAAAGCAAAATAAACTTTATAAAAAATATTAAAATAAATGGTATTTTGTTTGTTTCTCTATAAAAATAAAGCTTTGGTTTAATAACTAAGTTGGATTTCGCATGCAAAATCCTTGAATTTCAAAAAAAGGACACCATAAAAAACGAGCAATATAAAAATATGAAAAAACAAGAATTATTAAGAACGATTAAGAAATTAGCATTCGACTTCTTGTTTTCCAGAAATACATTAAGTTTATAAAAGATAAGGAACAGTAAACTATTGGTGTTAAGGTGAGGTCTATTGATCAACACCATTTTGTTATCTGGCCATCTATTTACAATATTCTAATTACAATAACACATTGTATGGTGTAATTACTTGCACAATACAATGTTAAATTGATTGATAATTGATATGTATTGATTGATTCTGCAATATTGGATTGTTTTCGGAAATATTTCAAATTAACATAATTGAATATTGTTTTCAAACTAATCAAACAAATTTTCCACTATTGTCTCCTTATATAGAATGCAGGTAATAGTTGCAAAAATTATCTACCAAAAGCACGCGTTTATTACGTAAAAATTAGTTTATTATAAAGTTACTTTTTCAGCGGTCCTTTTAACCCTTTCAATCCCAGTGATGCCATTTGGCATCATCACTTTCAATATATTTTTTTCAAAATGTTTATGTCCCGTATGACATCCAAACACACATCATTCGATTCTTCACACTTTGTTCTATTCTACAATATTTTTTCTTTAATCTCAATAGAAGTCAGAACTACGATTTATTTTATTTAGAAAATAGCTAACAAGCGTTTCACTTGATTTTTGAAACGTTCACTTCAGTTCAACCTATTTAAAACACAATTTAAACTATTTCGGATAAAATAATTACTAAAATTTTTTTAATAATGTGGTCAGATATCTTAAAATATATAACTCGAAGTGTTTTTAGGTAACATATATATTTTTATTTTGTTGTTTTCCACAGTTGAACATTTTTGGCATTATTTTAAAAACCATATAAAAAATTTAAATGATTATTTTTCTTATGGAACTCTTATTTTTTACCTAAAATAAGCTTATTTTGTGAATATCAGATGTTTCTGTAGTGTAGTAAATTTTTGGGACTGAAATTGTTTAAAAGGATCCCACACACAATATCATGTACAATGTAGCTATAGAAACTTTATTTTATAATGTCGGCGTCGAGACGAGTTATACTTTTCTTTCGATTGGATTCGTTTCCAGAATTATTTTTCTGCAGAAGAAATATAGTGAAAGAAATTCTTACAAAAGAAGACAGTTAAAAAGTAAGTTATTAAACTATTTTTTTGTAACGTCAGGTCGAAAAAAGTATAATAATATAGCTTTGCAAAGTACAAACCGAGAAATATCATTTCATACTTTTGAAAAGACTTCTTTACCCTGAAGGAGAGAAACTTTTACTTAATTCCTGGTTACAAAAAGTTGAAGTTAAAAGATTTTCTTCCAAGAAAATCGAAACCAAAATCATGAGTTTACCAATAGGGAAGACTTAAGACAGGTAAAAAATATCTTCTTTAATGAAGGTTTCAGCTGAACTTGCCAATTTTTTAGGAGTAGAAAGAATATTTTTTTCATAGGGTCAATTAAAATTGACTTCTGAAACCGTTAAGTTTCTTGTCAGCTTAATGAGAGTTTCGGAAAGTTTGATACATTCCTAGAATGTTGTAAATAGACAACTTTATGTACAAAAAAAACTTCAGTTTCAACTATAAATAAAACTATCCAAAAAATTAAAAAATAGTTGTTAACTTTTAACATGTAAAAAATATTTGTTAGCAATTTTGTAAATGTATGTAAAAGTTTTATAATTACTAGGGCACACTTTTCTACCAGTAAATCTTTTTACTATTTTTTAAATATCTATTGAAAGTATTTTTATTTGAAAAATTCTAATTTAAAGCAAACAAAAAATTCCAGGTTTTACCAAATTTAAAAACGAAGTACGGATTGTTTTAAAAACTGTAATTGGTGAATATTTTTGCAGCTATAAAAATAAATATGTGCTGTTTAATTTAGAATATATTAGTAGCAAAGATTTAGGAAATTAAAGTTAGCATAACAAATAATTTTAAAAATTTAGTTGTAAAATGAAGAAAAAGAATCGGTAAAAAAAGATAGGTTCATGTTTGCAAATTCCATGGCAAAATGCCCGGCAGGAAAACTTCTGCCTCGTCTTTGCTGTAACTCAAATTTCAAAAATAAATTTTCATGAATCTTTCATATGCTCCTGAATATGTGCAGCTGCTATAGGTAAAAACACGAGTCATTCCTCAACCTGATCCCCTGCTCTAAATGTATAGTAAAAAAGATGTAGCGAAAAAGCGATGCGTTTCTATTGGGATTAACACGGGCTTGTTGACATTATTTCTTGAATAAGTAAACAAGTAAGAGAAAACCATCGGGTTATAAAATTTCAGGACCCCGGTATCGTTTCTGGGAGTCTTAGTTTTATGTTCCTCGTGTGAAAGTGGGAAGTCAGTGATTTATCGACCCTAAAACCATTGAAGGGAAATTTTTAGGGCGCTTTTTATAACCGAAAAGAGAGCCAGGAGTTTTTGGAGTGTGTGGCACTACGGTGTGGTTAAGTAATTATTTCTCTAAGTCTTACACTCGTCTAGGGTTTTCGGAATGGTTAATTATCAGTAACTAAATTAGGAAATTTATGAGAGGGTTTAAGTGTGTTTTCTTTCTAAATGCAAATCATGTTTTGTTCGTAATTTCCAAGCCATTTAGCTTATAAACGCATTATGCAATAAATAATGGTTTGTGAGCTTATTTCATTTTTTAAAAAATGTGTTACTTATTAACATTTTTTATTCATTGACAATCAATACGATTGGGGTCTTTATTACTCTGACTCTTAGATAGATAAAAAAAATCTAAATAAGATGCACGTGTAAAACAACTACATTTGAATACAATGCAATGTTATGTTTAATTTCCAGTTCTACTCTTTATAATGTTTCTGAATAAAAAATATAAATTTAAAGAAATTTTGATATGTTATTTAAATTTGTTTTGGCTAACACAATATGCAAAAATAACTTTTAAAGTTTCATAATAGATATACCCCTTATTGATTTTTAGATAATTCATAAAAAAATAACTGTTAGAAAAATATTTTTAAATTCTGTTAGAGAAATACTAAAAGGTATCCATCCCAAGTAATCTCCAATCTCTTTTTATTTTGGGCCAATGCTCATGGAATCAACTTTTTTCTTCCAGAACAACTGAATCCACCCTATGTGAGAGGATACATATAGAAAGTTTTAAATACCGTAAATAATGTTAGCCATACATTGGAAACATAACTTTGCAATTCTTTTAATAGAGAAACGCTTTATTATTTATAGTTTTTTTTTAAATATTAAATTAGAATTCAATCATTTAAAGTAATATAACTTTTTAATGCAAGCTGTAACAATTTTACAGGTTATATTAAAAGTAATTTATTATGTATTAAAATTAGTTATAAAATGTGTAACCTTATTCGAGGGTATACTTTCAATTGTCCGAATCTTACTATTAAATGTTTAATAGAGAGATAAATAATTTAAGTTAATGAAGAATCATTTTGTAAATGAAGACTTAGCTAGATATATTTGCAAGTAGATATATTTTATTTACAGCTAATGTAATTTTTTTAAATATTAAATTAGAATTCAAACATTTAAAGTAATATAACTTTTTAATGCAAGCTGTAATAATTTTACAGGTAATATTACAAGTAATTTATTATGTATTAAATAAAATTAATTATAAAATGTGTAACATTATTCGAGGGTGTACTTTCAATCGTCCGAATCTTACAATTAAATGTTTAATAGAGAGATATATAATTTAAGCCATTGAATGATCAATTTGTAAAGTTTAACAACTTTTATTTAAATATATTTGCAAGTAGAGATATTTTATTTACAGCTAATGCTACAAACGTTTAAAATATAATTTTAGATTATTCAATTTGAAATGTATTTACTTGCCAAATATTTATTAAAATATTGGTTTAGAAATTTGAATACGTATAAATAATTCTTTATGTGTCCCTTCCTATGTGAATATTTACTTTCGTAAATTATTTATAAACATTTTTACCTATTTTATCAGTTATTTTTTATTCTTAAAATGGATATTCTTTCCAAATATAAAATGAAAATATCGGTAGAAGAGTATTAATAATGTGCCAAAGATAAGATAATAGAAATAATGCACTCCACACATTTTTTAGGCGAATATTTCATAAGGTGGGCTATTAGATAGTTTCAAGTTTAGGATTAAAGGTCATAAACTAAAAAGCATGAAATGTTAGGGAAACCATTAATCATTTTAACAGCTTTTTGACATCTCATTAACATATTCTTAACAAGAACGAAAAGTGATAAAATTTGAGAGGAAAAAGAATACTCGGCATTTTTTAATAAAAATTCGTAGGATTTGTGCAGACTTAGTTAAGGTACATAAAACGATGATGCATTAAAGAACTTATTTGTTCTGACTATCTATATAGATCTGACTACATCTCTAGAAGAAAGCTTTGTATTTCAATTACTTATATTTATTTAAATAAATATTGAACAAGTATTTTTCAATATTAACTTTCACATATTTGAATTCAAAAGAATCAGTGTCAAATTATCAGTGTCTTGCTTAACTGTATGTTTAGGTGTGTCGGGATACTTATTTAATGAATTTAAAAAAGACTACCTGTTTTTTTTGTTAGGTGGACTTACAAATTGAATAATAATTTTATTACATCTCATACACAAAATACAAAGGAATAATTGTATAAACTTTGAGTGATTATTTAAGTTATTATCATTTGTAAGGTTTGAATAGGTTTGTAACAATGCACCCAATATTTGTGTATTAACGAAGGTGGATTATACAAATTATGTGGCACAAAAAACATGAACAATTATTATGAATTATATGAAAACATTATTTAGTTATAACAATTTGTCAGTTCTAAAATGATTGATTTTTGAGCTGAGAAAATTTTCAAATATGAACACTATTATTCGAATATATGTTGATTAAACCAAGAGTATGTGCAAACATTAAACAATGGATAATAAATATAAAATACTAGAAATTTTCAAAAAAATTTTGGGAAAAATAATACTTTCCAGAAACTATTTTAACGTTTATAATATATATTTTTAAAGGTTTATAGCCATCAAATATAAGAATATATCTTTTTTTAAAAAGCTTTACTTCACAAGTATTTTACGATAAGTTTCTAATTCAAACGTTTTCGAAGATATTTTTCCTTGTTAAAAAGGGGAAATCTCTTTATTGATTGAAATGGAATGGAGTGTGATTTCTTTCATCTGTAAATCTGCTGACGGTTTTTTGATACAATGTCAGCGATTTAAAGATTATATCTTCGTCTTCAAAGAAATAGGCCTGATCGAAGAAAGTCAACGAAATTTGTAAAATTAAAAAAAAACCTTTAAAAAAAAAATGGAATTGGTCTCAGAGTTAAAAGCGTAAAACATATTCTAACATTTTTTTTTCATTTTTTTTTCATTTCATTTAAAAATTGCTTGGCTATTTTCCGCACTTATTAAGCTACTACTTTTTATGTTTTGATATTACAACTCTCATTAAAAAAAAATGATTAATACGTTAAAGTAATCACTAGAATCAATTATTAAACAATTATATATTCCATTTACAAAGTTCAATAAAAATTAAAATAATTACTTTAAGTGTTAACAACGCTTTAGAAAATAATGTTATTATATAAAGTAAAATTTCTCAAAATTAAAAAAATGAAATGAAAGCATAATTCAACAGATTTATATGCTTACCACTGCTATGATGCATTACTATACAACTGCTTGTTTTCTCAAATATCTTACCCAATTGTAGTTGCCAAAATGTATTCACACTAATCAAAAAAGATGCATTTTAGGTTTAACTAAAATAAACGTACGCTTTCCATTGACCCAAAAATGCATCGCGTAATTCTTTGTGTTCTGGATTCGATCTAAATATATACATTATTACAATGATAGGCATTGTTATTCTGCCTAACTACTATCATGACAGGATAATTGACAGCCCATAATTTGCAGCTTAATTTTGTGCCGGACCTCCCGTTGACAGCGCGCGTATGGGTGCATCTTTAAATGCCGTTTCATGCAATCCGGGATTGCACGAATAGTTCCATCATCATTGCAGCATGAGGCTAACTGACAAAAACATAATTATCCATATAAATCAATTATATATGCAATTATATAATCAATTTTATATACAGCAATTCGGGCAATGTCTCAAATAAAAATTAAAATAATTTAACTTGAAGTGTTAACAAACGCTTTAAGAAAAATTATAATGTTATTAAAATGGAAGAAAAGTATTCT
This sequence comes from Hylyphantes graminicola, assembly GCA_023701765.1. Classification (NCBI taxonomy): domain Eukaryota; kingdom Metazoa; phylum Arthropoda; class Arachnida; order Araneae; family Linyphiidae; genus Hylyphantes; species Hylyphantes graminicola. The sequence goes on from CM043122.1 coordinate 17,310,483, forward strand.
CAAAAAATTAAAAAAAAACATGAATGAAACAAAATTCACCACAGATTTATATCTATACAACTGCTATGCTGCCATTACTATAGCAACCTTGCTCATTTCTCAATTCTTACCAATTGTAAGTTGCCGAAATGCATCACACTGAACTCAAAAGATGCAATTTTAGGGTTTAAGCTAAAATATAACGTACGCTTTCGCCATTGACCCAAAATACACGCGTAATTACAAATGTTGTGTTCTCGCATGTCGATCTAAATATTATAACCATTAATAATCAAATGATTAAGCGCATTGTTTTTTGCCTAACTACCTATCTACAGGAATAATTGACAGCCTATAATTTGCAGGTCCGGACTTTTGTGGCCGGACCCCGTTGACAGGGCCGCGTATTTGCGTGCATCTTAAATGCGTTTCATCGCAATCCCGGATTGCCACGAGAGTCCATTCATAATTGCAGTATGAGGCTAAAAACCTCATTATCCATATAATCAATTATATATGCAATTATATAATCAATTATTATTGCAATTTATCTAATCTATTTATATGCAATATATAATCAATTTATCTGCATTATTAATCAATTATATATCAATTTACATGTTCAATAAAAATTAAATTGCTTGAAGTGTTAAACAACCGCTTCAAGAAATTATAATGTTATTAATACAGAAAAGTTATTTTCGCAAAAATTAAAAATGAATGAAACACATTCAACAGTTTATATGCATTATACAACTGCCTATGCTGCACTACTATACTACTGCTATGCTGCATTACTATACATTGCTATTTTCTTCAATGCTTACAATTGTAGTTGCCAATATGTATCACACTAACTCAAAAGATGCAATTTTAGGTTTAACTAAAACTACGTACGCTTTCCCATTGACCCCAAATACACGCCGTAATTACATTGTGTTCTCGCATTCGATCAAATATTTACATTAATAATCAAATGATAAGCGCATTGTTTTTTGCCTAACTACCTATTCATTACCGGATAAATTGAAGCCTATAATTTGTAGCCGGGACTTTTCGTGCCGGACTCCCCGTTGACAGGGCCGTCGGTATATGCGTGATCTTCAAATGCCGTTTCATGCAATCCCGGATAGCACGAAGCATTCTTCATTGCGAGTCTGAGGTAAAAACATCAATTCATCACTATAAACAAATATATATGCAAGTATATAATCAATTATCTTATGCAATTATATAAATCAGAATTATATCATGCAAATTATATAATACTTATATATGCAATTAATATTATCAATTATATCTGCAATTATATAATCCATTATATATGCAATTTACAATGTTCAATAAAATTAAATTGCTTGAAAGTGTTAACACAACGCTTCAAGAAATAAACTGTTAGTAAATAAAGAAATGTATACGCCACAATTAAAACTGAATGAAACACAATTCAACAGATTTATCTGCTTATACAATGCTATGTGCATTACTATACAATGTTTTTATCAATTCTTACAATTGTAGTTGCCAAAATGTTATCACACTAACTCAAACGATGCCTTTTAGTTAACTAAAACCTACGTACGCCTTTCCATTGACACAAAATACACGCGCGTAATAATTGTGTTCTGCATTCGATCTAAATATTTACCATTAATACATCAAATGTGATAAGCGCCTTGTTTTTTGCCTAAACTACCTATCTAATTACAGGAAAAAATTGACGCCCATAATTGCAAGGGATTTTCGTGCGGACCCTCCCGTTGACAGCGCGCGGTATGCGTGCTCTTCAATTCGCCGTTTTCATCGCATCCGGATTGCACGATGAGTCCTTCATCATGCCAGCATGAGTACTCTTGCATTTGCATGTTGTCGTTGAGGAAATATGCCATAGTACGCAGGACATGTGCGTTTGTAATTATTTTGTCATACAGTGTTTTCAATTCACTCGATCGAGGGGTCCTGGTCGTCTCATCAATCTAAAATGCTCAATTAGAAAATGCCAGTTCTGTAGATTAGAAAGCAAACGGAGGAAAGGGCATTGTTTCGGACTCTTCGTTAGGGCGATAACGGGAAATCTATCCAGGGCACAATTTGTCCCGGATATTGGTCTTGCATTATAAATATCGATTTCCTATTAACGTTATAAGCTCGAGAGTACACATTAATGAAGTTTCCAATCGAGTGGTTGGTGGTTTTTTTAAGAATCTGATTTATGAGAAAATTGCTCTGTGCAAACGAATTGTGTCACTTAAACATGAGTTGTTTCTTTTTAAAGGAAATGTCAGTAAAAATTGTCCTGTTCGGGTTAATGATAGATTCCTAATTTATTTACTTTGCGAAATGTAATTAATTTGTTCAGAGTTGTTAGGTTCTGTGCTATTTAGTTTTTGTTGTTATTTAATAATAATTAAACTATGATGCATAATTATGTTAATAAATCAATATTGTTTTTTTTCGATTATAAATGCGACTTTTATATATGAAACTGTTTTAATATACATTGCGACCCAAAATTATAAAGTTTTAAACTTCAAAAGTCTATATAATATAAGAACCAATGACTTAGGAATGGCACAATATAAACGGAAACGATATTGCAAAAAATGTAATTGTTCTTTTATGCCAGACGGAGATGTAAGGATCATATTTAACAGGGCTCCACTGTAATTAAAAATAAAAATTCTAAACAAAGGCTCAATTTTAAGCAAACTGCCACCAGTGCGCCATGGCTATACAGATGTAATATGTTGGTTACGTAGGGACATTAACTCGAAGGTTTATCACATGGGATAGAAAATTGTTTTTTAATTGACCCCAGTCCAAAAACCTTTAAAGATCATCAATCAAGTCAGCTTTTAAATTTCAGTATAGTTAGTTTAATATGTGTAACTAACACTTTTAAATTATGCATGCACACGCTATTTATTGCAAACAATTAGAATTTTTTAGTTTGTCTTATGAACAAAATCCTTTCAAGTTTTTCACTAATATTCTTTTGGATAATTCCATGTAACTGTAGTGTAAGTCACTATTTAAGAGATTAAAAGTTTTTTAATTAAAAAATGAATGAAATTAAATAAAGCACATTACATTATTTAGTTACAAGTGTAGATCAACATTTCCACAATTTTTTTCATTTAATATTAAAATTTGTAGTGATAATCACTTTTTACAAACGTGATTTACACTACAGAAAGGATAATTTTACATGGACTTATTACAAATAAGATAATTATGCTACACATTCCAACACTGAAAATGCGTTTCTTCTACAATAAGTCCGTAATAGAGTTCCGAAGTTCATCTTGTAATTAAAAAAACATTGAAAACCGAATTAAAAATAAGGAACCACTGAATTAAATATGGCGAATACTCGTATACCTTGAATATCCTTTCCAAATAAAATCCATTTGTTCCCCACTTTTTAAGCCATCTTATTCTTTCAAAACCAGAAAAAATAAGTCTAAAGTCATTGAAATAACCATTTATTCAATTCATTTCTTATAAAAAAAAAGGCAACAAAAATTAAAAATCCCCCAAACCAAGATCGTAGAACCGCATCGCTGTCGGCAAACTTCTTTGCCATTTCCACAAATTACGATCCAAGCGACAGAAAACCCGTTAAATAGCAAAGGCGCGAGCGAATTCGACTCATTTAAAAATTTGCAGCGACAATTAATAGAACAAAGTAGCAGCGCTGGATAACCTCTAAAGTCTGTTATAGATGGGTGTTCTGATGCGATGAGATAATGGTAGGCGGCAAGCTTGGTCGGTAGGAAGGCTTAGGTTTTTACCAGAAAATATGGCTTAACGTTATCGTTACTTTAAACTGAAATACAGGTTTTTATTTTTAATGTAATGGCTGTAACTAAGACTTTTGGTTAGAGTGAATAAATTTTTACAGGAATATTCAGGGAAAACAGTACGATGAATATAATAACGGAGTATTTGGATAAAGAACTTATAAATATGATTAATAAAACTACACTCTTAAAACAAACACTCCTAATTTAACTCAGTCTGAGTGGATTTCACTCCTCCAAACTGGAAAACGCACTTCTTTTGGAGTGGATCCTTTGTGTGTTAAACCTCTGACAAGATCACTCCAAACGAGTGATTTTAACTCAGTCTGAGTAAATATGCATGCCTTTACGGTGTCGAAAATGCACTTCACCAACTGGAGTGGATTTCACTCTTTTGTTTTAAGAGTGTAGAAATAAAAACATAATACATCTTTAAATAAATTTGTAATTACTTTGGGAGCCTATTCTAGTGCACTAGAATCGTCTTGATTTTTAGTAGAACAATAGAAAGTTAATAACAAAATAGTACACACGCAAAAAATTAACAGAAATATCCCTAAAAATTGCATATTCAGATACATTTTTGTTCAGTTTATTCATAAAAAAATTGAGACTTGATGGATTGTCCTTGATAAAAGAAATTTATATTTCTATGAAAATGCCCTTTAAAAGAGAATTTTCTATTTTTGAGTTTCTTGTAAAGATGAAACTTCATTGAAAGTTGAAAACTTTTTTGTTCAAATCTTAGCAGCCTGTAACTGACACAAATGGTACAACCATGATAATGGTAATCCAATCTTTTGATTATATGAGCATCCAATACCAAATACAGTGATTCTGTAATCATTCAATTGATTAAATGTTTTTTATTTTGTTTAACAGACTATTGAAACAAAATCAACCCTTATGAGAATCCTTATTGGTATTCGATTCCTGAGACATTATAAAGAGTTTATTACAAAAAATAAATTACGAAACAATTGCTCAAACCATAAATACGTTATCTTCTGGATCAAAATTAGTTCCGAGTTGCCTTGTACTCTGAGTTGCGAATTACTAGTCACTCTAAATGCCAATTCGATATTAAAAAAAATTGAAACCTTTGGTATTGATTTATTGACCCCGGATAGTATTCGGCCTGTGTTAGTTCATTACTAGATATTCAACTCCTTATTCAAAACCTTCACTCTTAAAACAAAAGAGTGAAATCCACTCATATAGGATAAGTGCATTTTCGACGATGAAAAGAGTGAAATTTAACTCAGACTGAGTTAAATTCACTCGTTTGTTTTAAGAGTGTTTGAAAATAACATGGCATTCACGCACACAAAGTACCACACTTGCCCGGTCCCAATTGGTAGGCTACTATAACCAAACAATTAGCTCCATCTTCCTCCCAGCGGCATACCTATATTGAGCTGGCGCCCTCTCGGAGCAAAAATCAGACTTCCACCCATACTGGGGCTTAAAAGCCTTGTGTCAACCACAAGTTACCGCACCAAGGCTATGGGCTCACAAAAAAAAAAAACCATCAGTTATATCCCAAAAGATAGCAGGATCTTAATAGCCCTGCGTTATTTTCTTTCCCATCCCTGGACCCAGGAACAAAGTCAGTGGGCCCTGTCACAAGTTGCACCGAGGACCATTCGTTACTGTTTTGGAAGCGGACTTTCTCATTACAAAACTGGGTCTGCACTCCATTCTTAAGGGAGCATTTAAATAAGGGGATGCCACTTGGTTCAGAGGTGATGTACTTTATTAGGGGAAGGTACATGTAAATCTGGGTCAAAACGAAAATGGAGATTTCGGCTTAGGGCGTGTGAAGTGCAGTTTAATGGGAAGTGTTAGTTGTCTATTATTTGTCATTTGGATTAAGCATGGTCGGGGAAAAGGGGAGAAAATTGAAAATGCGAAAAAGTTTCCCAATGTACTCTTTCGCTGCTCAGTGGCTGAGAGGTTAAACGTGTCCACCTCCTAAGCACAAGATCGCGGGTTCGAATCCCGACTGAGTCTTCGGATTTTCTGGATAGGATAATCTTGAGCACGTATGTCATATGAATATGGTGCATGTGTAAAAGATCCCTAGAGAGCCTATTTGGCTTGGGTTCTCTCAGCAAAATTAAATCTCGGCATACTTTAACATCCACAGAGAGCTCAGACTCATTGTAATCTGTGAGTAAAATTGTTAGCGAGAGTCGCCTAGATGGTGCCACAAGAAAATGGCTCTCAGTTCTGGGGAATGTGTCGAGTATGCAAAGGCTTGACTGCCAATATTGCAGCCCCATTAGAGAGAAAAAAAACTATTTTCGCCTTTAATTATGGAAAAAACAAGTAAGAGACTAAAGAAAAGTTCTAATTTAAAAACGTATCAAATAACGAGGCATTGTGACAGGATTCGCTACCATTGAATAAATAGCTGTTTTTCAGAGGTTATTGATTCAATCAATATTTTTCGTAATTTTCAACTACGATTGCATGGTTTGAAGTTAGAAATTGTAAAGAAATACAGGGTTACATTTTCAGGTTTTTCACAATTTTTATAATACGTTTTATGAAATAAATATAGAAACATGAAAAATTATTTCGTATATCGCGCTCAAAAGTGAAAATTAAGTGCAATAAACATGTTCTTATACCATTAAATTAGGTATAATTCGTTATTTAATAAATTAAATTCGATAAAACATTTAATTAGGTATTGAAAACAATTATATATTTATTATTAAGATATTTTGTTTTGAAAATTTATGATACAAAAAACGTTGTGAGTGTTTTATAAATCTAAACAGAATCTTAAATTTAATTGGTTAAAATATTTTTATATATTTTTAAAGATTAGCCACTAAAAAGAAATGTTTTTAAATACTAAAGCAGCAAAACTTTGAAATACATAATTATTTAAATAAAAACACGCAAGAAAAGTTTAATTTTGGCAAAAATAATGGCAACGGTGGGGGCCTAATTGCCTGATTTTCAACATCATAATTTCTGCTATACTTGCAGAAACTTCACAACCTTTTACTATGTAAAAAAATTCCAGTTTAAACCTTTATTAATATAAAGCCCCGAATAATCCCTTTCGTAGAAAAATACCGAAAACTATCATCATTTAACAAAAAAGGATGGGCTCAAACAAAACAGTCCTAAAACGTTAAAAAATTCCTAATGCATGCACTTAGATTCAAGTATCTGCTTTTGAGAGTTGTTCGCTGGAAGAATACTACTGCCTTAGTAGAAAAACGCCCGATATTCAATCTTACAATATCGTAAACCTGCCCATTTTCTTCTGATATACAAATATTCAAAGTAAGGTTATCTTAAAGTAAAAATTTCCCCGTATCTTCGAATGTTAATACTGGCCGATTACTTTTTTTTTCTTCAGAAAAGGTATCTCTCCGAAGTGCAAGAGAGTAATTTAGAAAAATCGATATAGTTATTTACGGAGAGTTTTATTCGCGGTTTTCGTAATCGAGATATTTATTACTTGGGGGCGGTGGAGAATCTCATATCTTTCAGATTTTTGAGTTCCATCTTTCTTGAGATATAGTTTCTAATTAGGATTTCTTGAATTTAATTTCGATATTTTTGGGTTATTTAATGAAGCATTAATTTATTTTATGAGATTTTCCATTCATTTACTTTTTACTTACGATTCATTAACCGTATCTATTTGTACGATGAAAGGATTATTTATCTTTAAAAATTTAATTGAGGGGGAAACTACAACTGTTAATTGAAATACGTAGTGAATTGATTTTTTTTATTGTGTTGTTGAACTTTGTGTAGCAGTTTAAAAACAACCATAACTTATGTAATAAATGATATACCCATGAAATTAAGAGTTAT